>CAMQGK010000650.1:5910000-6010000 GCA_947000775.1 Pterois miles
TGAGCAACTGGCTCAAGGACACATAGAGTTGTCTGTTGTCAGTTCCTGTAACGTTAGCTGACCCTTTTAAAGGAAATGCTGTTGGCATCTTGCTATTGATGTTGTCTTATTTAGAGGCATGTTATACTATTCATTTTGAATTGCTGTATTGAGTCAGCTTTAGTATTCATTTTGATTGAGAGTCTGCTTATGTGCCTATTTGAGACTCAGCCTTATTTTATTTCTGAATTTTATTGATTTTATTTAACTGTATTTGTATTGCATTTTTGAGAAATGCATCTGGCCTAATTGGTTTGCTGATGTGCTTGACCTTTTTTCTTTTGAATTTCATTTATAAAGCACACTTAACCAATAAAAATGTGGATTTCAAATCTTCTCTTCTTGGTGTATTCTATTGATTAGTCATGCACTACAATTTTGTAATGTCCAAGAATTCAAATTCTTTATTTGGGGGCTTTTAGCAGGTATGAGATTAAAATGCGATTAATTAGATTGATTAATTACAAATCCTGTAATTAATTAGATTAATTTTTTTAATGGTTTTATAATATAATTAATTTAAAAAATACAGTTATATATATGTTATAAAAAGTATTTTTTTAATCGCCTGACAGCACAAATAAAAATACAAATTTAACTCTTACATGGTCTTGTGTGTAAGTAATAGTAGTGTGTAGTAGTAGTGTGTGTACTTGTGTGTAGTAATGAATGAGGGCATTTTTAATAAAGAGACATATTGTCGGTGCTTCATTCAATGAGAATAACACTGTATTATTAATCGTTAAATCAGTTTTTATTTCTCAGATTATGGTCTAGCAGTTACCGTTAATTTTCAGTTATTGTAGATGATGTATTTTAGTGTTTTTGTTAATACGCACTCATACTGTCGGTCTGTAGTCAATAATAAACACTGTGATTGGATCTCACTCTAAATGTTTAGCTTTTTCTTCTCTGACATCGTCTCGTTCTCATGAATTAAAAACATGAAAAGCCAGATTGTAAATCAGTAAAATGTTCTTGATGTTAGCGTTTGTCATCAGGAGACTTCTTCACTGTGAAATACAGGATTATCCCGACCCTGGTTGCCTCCATTTGGTAATTCGGTCTTCTGTGTTGGGGACGTCACTGTCCAGGGACCATGGAGTGGGGCCCTGGTGTCCCTGGGGTCCCTGGGGTCCCCGGTGGCCCCGGTGGCCCCGGTGGCCCTGGGGTCCTCTGTGCTCAGGGTCACCCAGGCGTGGCGGTAGCAGAGGAAAAGCAGCCCACTCATGAGCATTAATATGGAGGCACCGATGCCCACGCCGATGGCCGAGCCGATCTGCTGCCTGATGGGAGCGGCGGGGAGGTGGAACTCCGGAGGGAAGTCTATGGTTCTGTTGTTCAGCACGGAGCTCATGTTCCACGTCAGCGGCACCAAGCAGAGCGCCCCCGTCAGCATGTACAAGGTCCCCGCGAGGACGAAGACCAGCCTAATGTTCCTACGGTCCTCCACAGAGAAGTACACCATCCTCACGGCCATGGCGGCAATGACGTTGGCCGCCAGGCCGCAGATGAGAGCAAGGACCATGAAGACCTGGGCCACGGGGATCTCTGCAGGAGCGAAGGGGTCCGAGACGCCGATGCTCTGACAGTTCTCTCTCCTGGAGAGGGCGTGGCTGTAGAAACACGCCCTCCAGATGCCCACCCAGGCCACGCCCGAGGTGATGACGGACACGTCGGCCACTTGCCACAGCCGCCACTCGTTGAGGCCGGTTGTGGTCAGGATGAGGATCCACGCCAGGAACCCCGCCACCAGGCCCAGGAACTGCCAGTGACCTGTGTGAGCCAGGTAGATCATCCTGACCGGAGGGACCGCTAACGCTCAGAGAGACGGATCGCTGAATCACACATCGCTGACTTCACACGGTTCACACCTGCTGAAAACACAAACTGATTTCAAACAGCTGAAGTGTTCTCAGTTTATCCACATTAATATTCTGGATTATTGCACATTTAATCACATTACTTATCAACATATAGATCTAATGGATAACGTCCGAGACAACTGAATGAGTGGACAGCTGCATACTTCAACATGGTGTCTTGTGCCTTTGCAATACACCTTTAAAGGGTTAGTTCACCCAAATGACCACATAACCACTTTCTCCAGTGGTATTTTGCCATGTAGATCATTTGAGATAACAACCTCACACATTTTGTCTCCCGCCGAATGCCAGTGAAAAAAGGTTGAACTGACTCCTTAAAGTTACATTTAAGAGGTTTAGTAAATGAAATGAGGATAATGTCTGGAAATGTGAGGTATAGAAACATAAGCTTAGACCCCCATTGATCCCCCAGACCTGTAGTTTTGTTGTCTAAACCTAAAGAAGTTGTAGTTTCATTGCCTAGACCTAAAGAAGTTGTAGTTTTGTGGTGTAAACCTAAAGAAGTTGTAGTTTCGTTGCCTAAAGCTAAAGAAGTTGTAGTTTTATTGTCTAAACCTAAAGAAGTTGTAGTTTCGTTGCCTAAAGCTAAAGAAGTTGTAGTTTTGTTGCCTACTCCTAAAGAAGTTGTAGTTTTCTTGTCTAAACCTAAAGAAGTTGTAGTTTCATTGCCTAAACCTAAAGAAGTTGTAGTTTTCTTGTCTAAACCTAAAAAAGTTGTAGTTTTGTTGCCTAAACCTAAAGAAGTTGTAGTTTTGTTGTCTAAACCTAAAGAAGTTGTAGTTTTGTTGTTTAAACCTAAAAAAGTTAGTTTTGTTGCTTAAACCTAAAAAAGTTATAGTTTTGTTGTCTAAACCTAAAGAAGTTGTAGTTTTGTTGTTTAAACCTAAAAAAGTTAGTTTTGTTGCCTAAACCTAAAGAAGTTGTAGTTTTGTTGTCTAAACCTAAAGAAGTTGTAGTTTTCTTGTCTAAACCTAAAGAAGTTGTAGTTTTGTTTTCAGACAATATCAGGTCTCATTTTCTGTGCCTGCTAAATACTTACTTAAAACTTTAAGGGTGATTTTAAGAGATATTAAGACAGTCAAGACTGAGTGATCTGAATATGCTATATTCTAACTTTCTCCTAAATCATCACAAATACAATCATATCAATTTTGGAAATACACATCAATATCATCCAAGATTAATATATAAATGTGTTGAGAAGTAGAATAAAACTCTTGAAAGCTGCAGCTGAGGCTTGTTTTCTCGTACAGTCTCTTACTGGAGTTAATGATTGTCCATTTAAACGGGTCACGTAGTAAAATAAAACATCTTCCTCACCTCGACACCAGAACACGCTTCTCAGTGTGAACCGAATCCTTCCACAGATGAGTTATTGATCACAGGACAATCGATCAGTGATAGTCCACATGCTGCTTTGTCTTTGTGAGAGAAAAGCTGTGAACACCTGACAGGTAAAGATACTCCACAGTTACCTTTACCTCCCTCATTATCAGGGGAGAGCAGGGCGTGGAGGAGTTAATGAACGACGAGTACAGCAAGCCGATCGCTGGTCAGAAATCAATCAAACACGTGACTTTAGTCGACTGTTTATTGGACATAAAGGAGCACAGCTGGTAGAGAGTCAGCCTGTAGCAGTGCACGAGGCGCCAAACATCCTCCGACTCCTCTCCGTCCTTCAGGCTGCTCAAAATGGTTTGGAAAGACTCACTTCCACATGTTTGGTTGCAAAATGATCAACCTGATTTTAGTTTTAGTAACAACCGTGGTGACTATCTGCACCGTGAACCACCAAACACAGCGGAAGACAAAAACTTCAACTCAGAATCTCAACACATCGCCTTTTTTATCTGTGAATAAAACAGCAGTGCAGTGATGACCAGAGTGGACAGAGTCGGCGCTGACCTGGGCGACCTGGGCGACCTGGGCGACCTGAAGTGCTTCCGTTCCTCTGTGACCGGGTCCATTCACCGGGGCAAGAAAGTATTACATAAAAGGCCACTAGTTTTATATATATATATATATATATATATATATATATATATATATATATATATATATATATATATATATATATATATAAAATCAGCCAGATTTAATGTGAAAAAAAGGTTTAAGATTGTGAAATTATTCAAACATGATAAATATTCAGATAGCACCCCCCCCCCCCCCTCCCACAAGGCTACAATAAATTACTAAAAAAAAAAAAAAAAAAGAAAAACAAAGCAAAAATGGCATAAAAGACATTAGATACAGTGGCTGGTGGACACCAGTATGGAGGACAAAACCTGCCAAAATAAAAAATAAATGCATAAATAAACAAATGATTGGATTAACAACTAAATATGCCATTAAAAATACATGTTATTAATTAACTGATAAAATGGGACATAAATTGATATTGCTGTTTTAATTGACATTTTTATGCATCTACCTTTGTATTAATTCCCCTATTTATAATTTCGACTTTTATTTATTTATGTATTATTTTATATTCATTTTAAATGTATTTATCTATTTTTGCATTTATGTTATATACATTTTTAAATATGGACTTTTTTGTGTTTAATCATTAAAAGAAAGAAAGAAAGAAAGATATTCCTTTATTAGTCCCAAGGGGGAAATTCAGTTTTACACTTGTTGTTCAAAAAAAAAAGTTCAAAAAAAAAAAATAAATATAAAGGAGGGAGTAGGGGGGGGGGGTGGCCCGGAAAGCGCGGAGGGGGGGGGGGTGGGGTGCCTTGTTGGGGGCGCCCGGGGGAAAGGAGAAAAAAAACCACCCCCACAAAGGTTGTTTTTGTTTGGGGGGGGTTTACACCGCCCCTCCACCCCCACACCAAACCCTACGGAGGGAGCCCCCCCCCCCTTATTTATGCATGATTTTCCCTAAGCATTTCACCCCAAACTTATTTATCTCTTTTCTTTATACATGTATTATTTTTACATAAATTCATGTATTTATCATGCTTGAGTCTTAGCAATATATAATATATCATATAAAATAAACACAAAAATAAAAGCACAAATAAATAAAATAAATGCTAACAAATACGTAAATAAAAAATAAATGCATAAATAAATAAAAGTTGAAATTGAACAGTAATAAATTTAAAAAGTAAGGGAAGTAGGGAATTAATACAATGGTAAATACATTTAAAAAAAAACAAAAAAAATGCAAATTAATATTATCAATTAATTAATGAATACATTTATTTGTAATAACATTTTTGCTAGTTTTATTGGCTTATTTATTAATTTATCAAGTCATTATTTGTTTTTATTCGTTTGTTTTTTATTTTGGCAGGTTTTGTCCTCTGTACCGGAGAAGCAGCATCTTTCAGAGAGGAGTTACTTCTGGATGCTGAGTCCACGTGGCGTTTGATGGCAGAGAGCCGAGGAAGTCTGTGGAGACTCGTTGTCTCCGTCTCCCTCTGCTGGACACCAGGCTCACCACCGTCCTCCACACAAGGCCGTCCTCCACACAAGGCCGTCCTCCTCACAAGGCCGTCCTCCTCACAAGGCCGTCCTCCACACAAGGCCGTCCTCCTCACAAGGCCGTCCTCCTCACAAGGCCGTCCTCCTCACAAGGCCGTCCTCCTCACAAGGCCGTCCTCCTCACAAGGCCAGCATTGGCTCTATGGGCAGACTGTCCGTCAGACACTTGAGCTGCTCCTCACCCAGTTTGATTTTGTCCTCCAGCTTTCGCTGCTCGATGATGAGCGCCGACTTCATCTTGACAAAGTGCTCGTAGTCCGTGAGGCCGTCCTCTGGCAGCTGGTTGGCCAGGATGTCGTAAACCACGCGCTCCCGCCGGTCCAGGTTCTCCTTCAGCTCCTTTGCGTCCTCGTGCTGTCGAATCAACAGCTTCCTCTTCTCCATCAACGTTCGCTGTAGATGAAACAGAGAGGAGGTTTCTTTGTTATCTCTTAGATTTCTAAAGGCTCTGATGGTACACGTCCACAGCCTGCATCCTTCCCATTCATTATCTATGTCAGCAGCCGTGCAATGCATTCTGGTAGTGCAATTCGAGAAACAGACCGCCATAATGGTCTAGGCTACCTGCAAATCACGAGCATCCGACGTGACTCGCCACCTCTGGAAACTCCATCGAACCTTTTAAGCTAACTGTTGTTGATCCAAAATAAAGACAGATTCATCAGCGTCATGGATTATTTCTATATAAAATATTTTGGTGACAGAGAAGAAACTTTTCACATGAGCCGCCATGTTGGTTCCAGTTTGAAAGCTGGTAGCAGCAGCCCGCGAGGGAAAGCTTTCATCCAATCAGGTGTCTAGCGGCAGCCAATGAAGCGTCCAGTGCTCAGGAGCGAGGCGAACCTTCGTGATAAATAACGGCCCTGTGGACCCGAACCATCACACGCCGAGCCGACGGTCAGCTGTCAGACAGTTTGGGGCCGTCGCCGATCGTCTGTCGGTCTGGATTTTTGCGGCGTGTCCCGCACCGTCGGCTCTAGTCTGCTCGTGTCGGAGGTTTTCCGGCCGATTCGGCAGGTTGAATAGCCAGTGTCGCCCGTCGGTGAGAGAAATCACTCTGATTGGCTGTTCAGCTTAAACGAATCAGAGCTCGAGTTAGAGAAATGGAAGTGAGGAAAGCAAACCAACGAGTAAAGTCGAGAGGACAAACAGAAGACTCTTCTCACTTTTCTTCATCTCATCTGATCGTCCAACGCAGATATTTTCACAGCAGCATGAATGAAACGAAGTGGCGAGTGAGGGCGGTGAGAAAGTGGTCGACAGACGCTGCTTTGTTTCATGTACATATCATTACAGCTGTTTCAATAACTGCTATGTTCATGTTTTTTCTGTTTTGAAATCTTCACAGTGGGAGCGCCGCATTTTTACACTTGAGCGTTTATTCTGTGCTGAGCGCTGCATGTTTGGTGTTTTTTTGTGGTTGCTGAGAGTAGAAAAATGTAAAACTCCACAAAGACCAGCCGTCACATCCTACATGTAGCTGAGCAACAACAGTGGAGGAGAAATTATCCCTTCATCCAGAGACTACCTTGTCCCGACTATGATATTCTGTATCATAGCAACCAGATGCAAAGAAAGTGCCTTAGCTTTAAGAGCGCGGTGCTTTGCTGCCGTTCTTCCTAATAACAGACTAACAATAAAGCTTATTATATTATATTTATTTATGTACGTACCATGACAACGGCTCGCATGGCTTCCTGTTTCTGAATGATGCATCCAGACTACCGCCACCTGCTGGTGTGGAGAGTTATTTCCTCTCACTCAGGTCGTTGGCTGGAACCTTTGCAGTGTGTTCAAATGCAACTTTCTACCCCAGGCAAAGGCAACGCTAGGCGACTCAAATCGCCTCCGTCGCCGGCTGTTTTCTGATATCGGGTTGGTGTTTTCTGGGCCTTTAGGTTTACACGTACTCACCCTCTCATCAGCGGTGGCGTCCTCCTCCAGACTGTTGAGGGCGTTCTCCACTCTGGCCAGGCGGCCCGACAGGGACAGCAGCAGGCTCACCACCTTGTCCAGGTCCCCGACAAACATCCTGAACTTGTCCAGCTCGTTGGGTTTGCAGACCTGCTGGACTTGGGCCTCCACCTCATCTCCCAGGGCGTTGTTGTCGAGGACGTCCTCCTGAAGACTCTCGCGGGCCTCGCGCAGCACCTGAAGCTTCTTGCTGAGGCTGTCGATCAGCTCTTGCTGCAGGTGGGAATGAAAAACAGACCAAAAATCAGGCCTTCATTCACATCTTTACTCCAAGACGCCTGGAGGGAGATCATGCGTTTGGTCGTGTGTACATCTGTCTGTCCACAGCTGATTGTTCATATGACTGCACCCATCAGCCTGATATTGTTAGTGCTCGTTTATGACTGGATGCTTTATACTCTGCTGACTCCTCAGTCCTCTAACGTTTGCCTGCTTGTTTCTCTGATAACTTCAGATCCAGATGTCTGATGACTACAATCCTTCATCTGGTTAAAATACATCAAAACCATCAAGACCTAAAAACTGTGTTGGAAAAATGAGGCTTACCTGGATAAGAAGTCAGTTTATGGCAGCTTCTGGCAGACAACCACAATGCTGACACATGCACAGAGGACATGATGACGCCATTTACAGGCAGCCAAATGAAACGCACCCTTACTTTCATTAAATTACTCATTTCTCTTGTTTGAAAATTGTTGGAAACATCTGGGATAATGCAACACACAAGTCAACATTATGTACTTGAGGCTGTCCTCGACCGCTCATGTTTTTTTTTGGACAAATTGACGAGTTGATTACAACCTGAATTTCTCCACAAAGAATCACATAAGAGCACCACTTTGTGTTTACCAGAAATGAGCTCATCTTTGTTAAATTTCTTAGAAATAAGTCATTTAGCCTTAAAAAAGATTTAAGATAAAAAAATCTTAATGGATTAAGACCAAAACGACAGATAAGTCGATTAATCTACCCAAAGGAGGCAACCCTAAACATTTCTGCCTAAAACCAAACTTTCCCGAGTCTGTTGCAGGCCACAAAAACTGTGGTTCAAAATCTGACATCACAGTACACACGGTGCTGCGTTCACTGTCTCCAGTTCACCGTCAGGAGAGTTACTGTAGCGGCCACGGTGCTGCATTCACTGTCTCCAGTTCACCGTCAGGAGAGTTACTGTAGCAGCCACGGTGCTGCGTTCACTGTCTCCGGTTCACCGTCAGGAGAGTTACTGTAGCAGCCACAGTGCTGCATTCACTGTCTCCAGTTCACCGTCAGGAGAGTTACTGTAGCGGCCACGGTGCTGCATTCACTGTCTCCAGTTCACCGTCAGGAGAGTTACTGTAGCGGCCACGGTGCTGCATTCACTGTCTCCAGTTCACCGTCAGGAGAGTTACTGTAGCGGCCACGGTGCTGCATTCACTGTCTCCAGTTCACCGTCAGGAGAGTTACTGTAGCGGCCACGGTGCTGCGTTCACTGTCTCCAGTTCACCGTCAGGAGAGTTACTGTAGCAGCCACGGTGCTGCGTTCACTGTCTCCAGTTCACCGTCAGGAGAGTTACTGTAGCAGCCACGGTGCTGCGTTCACTGTCTCCAGTTCACCGTCAGGAGAGTTACTGTAGCAGCCACGGTGCTGCGTTCACTGTCTCCAGTTCACCGTCAGGAGAGTTACTGTAGCAGCCACGGTGCTGCGTTCACTGTCTCCAGTTCACTGTCAGGAGAGTTACTGTAGCAGCCACGGTGCTGCGTTCACTGTCTCCAGTTCACTGTCAGGAGAGTTACTGTAGCAGCCACGGTGCTGCGTTCACTGTCTCCAGTTCACCGTCAGTGTCAGGGTTTAATGGTTAATTATTAAGATCCTCGCTCAGTGAGTGTTGGTACCTTCTTGTTGGCCAGATCGATGTCCAGCTCGTCTCCAGAGCCGTCCTCCTCCTGCTCCTGTTCCTGCATGTCCTTCATCTTAATCAGGAGCTCAGCTTTGGGAGCAGATGTGCTGTAATACGTCGAGCTGGTCACCATGGTGACGGCTGCTGCCATGCTGTCTTCCTTTTCCCTGAAATTCAAGCAACAAATAATATAGAATATATATAATCTCAGATCACTCACCCAAATAATAACAACACACCTCTCGTAGCTTTGAATGTCTGTCCTCGTGTTTTATGATGCCATCACTACAAAAGAAAAGGCTGCGTTTGAATAAGATTAAATGACTCTTTTTTTATTAAATCAACTTTCTTTAATGAACATAACTCATTAGTGTGTTCCTCCCTTTGTGTGCAGTGAGTGGGAAAGGAAACAGTTTCTTGGCTGCAGTGAAAATGTAGTTTTTGAAAGGCTAAACGCCAACAAATATAGATTAAAGCAGAATATGTTGTTAGCTAAAAACATTTTGTGAATTATTTAAATGATAATGTTGTACAATGCTGACTTTTGGATTTTACAATTCGTTGGAGTTACTGGAAACAAACTAATTCTACGAATACTGTAGTACAGTACTAATGATATTAGTGTTATCTGATCTTTATCTGACACTGTGCACAAACACCAGCTTTAAAGTCAATAGGCAGATATATAAAAATGCAAACGTGGCATGTATGATCTTCCATATTGACGTTGTCTCTGCTGCAGAACTCAGTGGCTCCTACTGTACTGAAACACTCGGTGGTGGCAGAAGATGGATCTCTAAACCATTTATGCCTTATTTTTAGCTAATTATTGAACTATTTATCCACTCTTAACTATCTCCAAAACATTTATAGATTATGTTATTTATAGAATATATTACTCTAAAGTTAACACATGAACTTGTTCTGACGTCACTAATTTCTGAACACATCACATAATGCTATTCTGTTTTTCAGAGGTTGTCCTGGGCTCAGGTTTAAAGCTGCAGTCAAGATCCTGGTCTCATATCTACTACTACTACTACTACTACTACTACTACTACTACTACTACATACTGGTCTCCCCAAATCTCCCTTTATGGTACATTTTGAACAGAAAAACACTGTGTGATTGATATGTGATTGAAAGCTCTAACAATAACACAAACTGACGATGGAGGCAGCCGTAGACCAGCTACTCTCCTGTTTCTGTCACTGGAGTCTGGTGTCTGTGAAGAGAGTACAGATACCAGCCCCTGTCTGTTTCTACTGACTCCACCTACTGTAGTAATACACTGACTATGGAGAAGAACCTCATACAACCACACTGAGAAACAGCTGAACTGTCCCTTTCAGCCCTCCAGTTGGTTAGATGATCCACAGTGGGACACTAACCTTTCCTCAGGACGGCTGGCAGTCTGCTTTGGGGGAACCTTCCTGCGCTGGTGAGCTCCTTCCAACAGCTGCTCCCCCTCTGGGAAGATCCCCTCCATCAGGTCCATGGTGGTCTTCATCTTGCTCTGGTCCAGAATATCAGCTAGAGATTTATCCTTTCCCATGATGTCCCTGGCCAGCTCCTCTCTCTTCTGATCCTCAGACAGGCCCGTGGTTATCGTCGCCCCGTCGTCTATGGCCGGCGGCGGCGGCGGCAGCTGCTCGCTGTCAGAACTGATGCAATCTCCAACGGTGGTCATGTACACGTCTCTCTGGGGGTTTGGGTCCGTTTGGGCAGCCAGCCGAGTAAATGCACAGAAGCCCGAGTCCTGCCCTGCTGCTCCCAGACCGCCCAGCCGGGTCAGACCAGGACCCTGCGCCTCAACAGCAGGGGGGTCACTGTGCTGCAAATATGGACAATTGTCCTTCTCCGAGGCTCCCTCTGAGTGGACGATCCTGATGGGCACTTTCTTCACCGCAGAGTGCTGGTTTTCTATCACATGCTCCATCCTGTAATACATTGAGACAAAGAGTTTAAATAGAAGCTCCAAGAAAGCTCTTTTTCAACCATACGCTGATTTAAAGTTTCACTGACATGCTGAGATTTTTTTCCATGCCCAGCAGTATGCTAGCAGACATCTGGACTCCTCCTCCCACCACTTTGGTTTCCACGAGCTGTAATAATCTTCCTGTACAGGCTCACTACAGATGATATCAATTAGTTCTGAATCACGACGATGAACAAACGGCTTCTACATTTTACGTTTCGCTGAACTATGCCTCGTGGCTTTCACAGAAATGTGGAGAATCCCTCTTCAGTTTACTGGTGCTGCTTGTACAGAAGCAGCGACTTTCAATACGCTCCTTTGTTGCATAAAGACACGAGGAGTTACAGTCGCTGAGCTCCAACGAAACTGGCTGGTAGTTCTGGGATTGAAGGTTAGTCAAAGGGGTCCGTTGACCTCTGACCTCCAGATGTGTGAATGTAAATGGGTTCTCTGGGCCCCCACCAGTCTCCCCTTTACAGACATGCCCACTTTATGATAATCAGGATTAAATACTGGACTAATCTCCCTTTAAGGTTCATTTAGAACTGATAAAAAATGTCTGATTAATTTCTGAACTTTGATTGATTGATAGCCCAAAGCAAAAGTGATGAACATTATTTCATGCCAGAGAGCAAATTATTATTATTTCCTTAGAATTAAAAGTAAAATTTTAAGTACAGTAATACATGTAGTGTTTTATTTTGTTATTTTCCATCTTTAAAAGTCACCAGAACGTCTCTGAAACTCATTTTAATTGACCTGACCTGACTCATTTTTAATCCTGCCTGTTCCTTATTTTTTAGGTCTCAGGGTTGGGTGGCAGTATGGGTGTAGCCCTACTCCCCAGTCATACATACAACATACGCAGTTCTGGCAAAAACAAAAACACTTTTTCATGCAGTATAAATGTGTTATTGTCTTCTGTTCTAAAACAGTGTATCTGAATGTTGCATATCTGCATACTGGGGTCCATTAACAATGATGAATCCTATAAACTGGGTCACACTTGACCAATGACCTGTGGTGACCTAGCTACACTGACTACTACTACTACTACTACTACTACTACATCCTGGTAACTAGAGACCTAGAGCATTCAGAGGATGGATGGCTTTCCTAGCTACACTGACTACTACTACTACTACTACTACATCCTGGTAACTAGAGACCTAGAGCTACTCTGACTGCTACTACTACTACTACTACTACTACATCCTGGTAACTAGAGACCTAGAGCTACTCTGACTGCTACTACTACTACTACTACATCCTGGTAACTAGAGACCTAGAGCATTCAGAGGATGGATGGCTTTCCTAGCTACTCTGACTACTACTACTACTACTACTACTACATCCTGGTAACTAGAGACCTAGAGCATTCAGAGGATGGTGTCTTTCCTAGCTACACTGACTACTACTACTGCTACTACTACTACATCCTGGTAACTAGAGACCTAGAGCATTCAGAGGATGGTGTCTTTCCTAGCTACTCTGACTGCTACTACTACTACTACTACTACATCCTGGTAACTAGAGACCTAGAGCTACTCTGACTACTACTACTACTACTACTACTACATCCTGGTAACTAGAGACCTAGAGCTACTCTGACTACTACTACTACTACTACTACTACTACTACTACATCCTGGTAACTAGAGACCTAGAGCTACTCTGACTACTACTACTACTACTACTACTACTACATCCTGGTAACTAGAGACCTAGAGCTACTCTGACTACTACTAGTACTACTACTACTACATCCTGGTAACTAGAGACCTAGAGCTACTCTGACTACTACTACTACTACTACTACTACTACTACTACATCCTGGTAACTAGAGACCTAGAGCTACTCTGACTACTACTACTACTACTACTACTACATCCTGGTAACTAGAGACCTAGAGCTACTCTGACTACTACTACTACTACTACTACTACATCCTGGTAACTAGAGACCTAGAGCTACTCTGACTACTACTACTACTACTACTACTACTACTACATCCTGGTAACTAGAGACCTAGAGCTACTCTGACTACTACTACTACTACTACTACTACTACTACTACTACTACTACTACTACATCCTGGTAACTAGAGACCTAGAGCTACTCTGACTACTACTACTACTACTACTAGTACTACTACTACTACATCCTGGTAACTAGAGACCTAGAGCTACTCTGACTACTACTACTACTACTAGTACTACTACTACTACTACTACATCCTGGTAACTAGAGACCTAGAGCTACTCTGACTACTACTACTACTACTACTACTACTACTACATCCTGGTAACTAGAGACCTAGAGCTACTCTGACTACTACTACTACTACTACTACTACTACTACATCCTGGTAACTAGAGACCTAGAGCTACTCTGACTACTACTACTACTACTACTACTACTACTACATCCTGGTAACTAGAGACCTAGAGCTACTCTGACTACTACTAGTACTACTACTACTAGTACTACTACTACTACTACTACTACTACTACATCCTGGTAACTAGAGACCTAGAGCTACTCTGACTACTACTACTACTAGTACTACTACTACTACATCCTGGTAACTAGAGACCTAGAGCTACTCTGACTACTACTAATACTACTACTACTAGTACTACTACTACTACTACTACTACTACTACATCCTGGTAACTAGAGACCTAGAGCTACTCTGACTACTACTACTACTACTACTACTACTACTACATCCTGGTAACTAGAGACCTAGAGCATTCAGAGGATGGATGGCTTTCCTAGCTACTCTGACTACTACTACTACTACTACTACTACATCCTGGTAACTAGAGACCTAGAGCTACTCTGACTACTACTACTACTACTAGTACTACTACTACTACATCCTGGTAACTAGAGACCTAGAGCTACTCTGAGTACTGGATGGCTAATCCTACTACTACTAGTACTACTACTACTACTACTACTACTACTACATCCTGGTAACTAGAGACCTAGAGCTACTCTGACTATCAGGGGGTTTCTGAGACCTTCACACTACACTAGTGATCAACATCCAATCAGTGAAAAATACAGAAATCTCCAACTGTCAAAAGTTGTTGATCCCAAATCCCAGCATGTCTTCTTCTATGGTGTTCCTCCAGGTCTTGGTGTCTCAATGTGGTATTTTGGGGGATTATTGATCATTTTTATCAGTTCTACAGTGGTAAGAAAATGGGTCACTTTAGCACCAAATCTGTTAATTAATGGTATCAACCCAAAAATTGCTGCAGTAACTTATGAGACATAACAGAGCAAACATCTGTCATCGAGGACACTCAGATCCACTGACCAGTTGCTTCTGACTGTCCTGAGGTCAAAGTTCAAGCTCAGGGGTCACCGAGCCTTTTCAGCTGTTTTCAGCTCATGTTGGTCTGTCCTCACTGTCCTTCACTACACTTTTAGTCCTTGGCTTTTGGCTCAGCATGAGAGTCTTAACGCTTTTATTATTTTAATGCCCTGTTGGTTTTAAATAGGTCTTCGTGTTTTATTGTGTTGTTTTGTATGTGTTATGTATAATCATACAATTCTTTGGTCAACTTTGGTCAATTCGTTGTTCCTAAATGTGTTTGACAGATAAATTTGGATTGGACTGGGAATGGTCATCATATACTTCCATCATGTTCTCAGCTCTACCACACCTTTACAGTTTATTTGAATTTTATGACTAGCAGAACCTGACAGTGCTGAGCAGCATCTCAGATTAATCTCCAGGTTTCTGCTTCCAGCTCATGTTCACCACTTCTATGAGACCTCTACTGCTGACCTGCTATCTCCTCCTAAAGACCCCCTGGACCCCCCAAAGACCCCCTGGACCTCCATAAAAAGGGATTAACAGAGGGTTAACAGCTGCAGCAATACTATGAACATGGTACAATAAAATAAGTTTACCTGTCTGAGTCTTCATCCTGCAGAGAGACGGGAGGCTTGTCGCTGAGTCTCTGTGGGGAGAACTGTGGCGATGGCGAGCGCTGCTGACCCTCCATGGTGGCCGGCCCTGGAGGTCTGTAGGAGGATGGTGGGGGAGAGGGGGCAGGCTGAGGGCTGGATCTTGATAGATGATGTACTGCCCCTTGTGCTTCGTCCACAAGTCCTTTGCTCTGCTCAGAGTCTCCCTTTGCAGAGTGTGTGGGGACAAAGGTGGACTTGAGGTCGACGTCAGGGGAGCAGATTTCACTCTGAGAGCTGGTGGAGGACTCATGGGAGTCGACCTCTGGGCATTTGGGCGGGGGAGGCTTCCTCCTGGGCTCGGCCTGGCACCGGTCCTCGGACTCCGTGAGACTCAGGGTGGGTCTCACGGTGGGTCTCACGGTGGCAGCTCTGTGTCGGCTGCCAGGGTTGGATCCTGGGTTCATGGGCGGAGGAGGAGGTGGTGCTGAGTAAAACTCCACCGCCTTCTCTCTCACTTTGCAGTCAACGGGCCCTCTGTCAGGGAACCTGAGCAACACAACAGAAAGCTTTTAATTACACAGTGCTCAGCAGCCAGGCAGCGTGGGCTATCATCTGCAGCTCTATCAAATAATACAGCGTGGCAGCAGGAGGCCTTGTTGGTCTCTCCTGCAGCCACTATGATTATACCAGCATGACAAGACACACCACTCCCTCTCCAGCCTCCTCCCTGCTCAGCTGGCAGCCCGGAGAGGAATATTTCAGTTCCCATAAGTCAGCACAGAGGAATAAATAATCCTCCAGAGCAAGGAAGCAAAACCGGATCACTTTTTCCTGCCTGATTCACATTTACAGCTTTAACTCTTTATAGGTAAAGTTAGACTGGAGGAGCAACAGAGATCATTAGGCAGAGGACTAAAGTGATTAAATACTAGGGCTGGGATGATTCACTTATCTCCTGATTCAATACTATCATGATAGTTGGGTGCTGATTTGATATGTGCTGTGATTTTTAAGTATTGTGGACTGGATTAGTAAGGATGCGGGGACGTAATGATCATACCACAGGATTATACTGAACGAGCTGTGTGACAGTTCGGAAATGTGCAAAGAAAAACACCCATAAAAATCATTCCTGTTGCTGTTATTATATTATATATTATATCTACATATTATTATATTATTAGACATATTTATTTGATCATTTGATTCAGCCCTCACCGTTGAGTAGCTGCTGTCTATTGTGTTTTAATGTGTTAATAAATTATTTTCTATTCTATTTTGATATAGTTTTGCTGTTGTTAAAAGTGGTTCTCATTTACTTTAATTCAACAAGACTTTTCTCTGTTTTTTGAGTCTCCATTCACCGCGGAGGCGTGAGAGAAAAACTAAATTTAACAGCTGAATGCTTCATCCACACACTGCAAGCACAGTGCTATCACCAGACAACTGACCACTTTGACTCATTTTCTGTGTTGCATGATAGCATAGTGGAAGTGGCAAGCTAAGCTAGCTCAGTAGCCAAGCGTCCGACTAGCGGGCTGCTGGCCAGCGGCAGCGCTGTAAGGACAAAGCCGAAGTGAGCATGGCAAACATCGGCCCGCTCAACACTGTCAACCATCACACCAACTTTGAAGCTCCTAAGTTAAGTAGTTGTTGAGTTCTGCTCCAGAAATGGAATAAAAGTTGGAAAAAAGCAATTTTTTGAGAGAAAATTAAAGAAAACTTTATATCACCACCCTGACCTCTAACCTCAGAAAACCACAACCAGACCACACCGCAAAGCTGCGTTTTTTAGCCCTGGAAACTAAACTGAAGTTGAAAAAAAAAATCACAGTTTTTGGCTGAAATTTCAAAAATTTTGTGCACCCTGGACTTCTAACGCCAATAGGCACAACCAGACCACACTGCCAACCATCATAACAATCTGAAGCTCCTTACTTCAGTAGTTTCTGAGCTCTGCTCCAGAAATGAAAGCGTGGCACGTTAACGGCGCGCTATATACCCATAGGGCATATAAATCTTTGAATGCCTATAGTTGACTATCCTTCAGTAAAGGTGCGTTATTACTGTGATACCTTTGACAGCCCTAATTCTAATACATCCTGTCTGGGAGTGATATGTAGTGTTTTAATAAACATGTTTTAATAGTAGATTTTGCACATGCAAACAAAGACAAATGTCTGCCTTTTTGTACGCAAAAGGAAGAAAATTTTCTATTTCTATTCTACGTATTGAAATGTCAGAAAATGGTGAGATGTGGATCAGTCCAAAGCTCAAGATGATGTCCAAGATGTTTGGTTTGCTTTCACGGAGTAGGAAAAATATATATATATATATATATATATATATATATATATATATATATATATATATATATATATATATATATAGAGATATATTTGACTCTTTTTCTGAAAACAATACTCAGACCAATTAATTGATTATCAAAATAGTTGGCAGTTGATTTAATAGCTGACAATTAATCAATCAGCTCATTGCAGCTCTATGACGAATGTTTGATATAGTTTTGCTGTTGTTAATCATGACCCCCATTTACTTCAATTCATCAGGACTTCACGTGGGGAGTCATTCAGGGTATCTGCAGGTTTCTACAAGTCAAATTTCAGACCTATTAAGACCTTTTAAAGACCGCTATGAATGCAGTTTAAGACCTACTTCACGTCCATACTGGTGAGAACGTACTAAGGATCTGACAGAACATCAGAGTGCTCGTTGCTGCTGTGTGACTGATGCCTGGTTCCTGAGTTTAAGTCCAGATCAGCTCAGTTTTTAGTGGAGGTGGAGCTCCACACGCTGTCTGGAGGTCCACTGATGCTCTGGATCCCCACGTGGATCAATACTGGCCGACTGCAGCCGTTTGCTGGTGTTTTACAACCAGCTTTATGTTTTTCTGTCATGTGACTCCAAAGACTCGATGCCCAATGATCCAAGTTTCAGAGTTTTCTATCGGAGGCTGCAGCGGCTTCAGATCCGTTTCCAGACACCGGCTTCAACCACGCACTAACTTCACTGCTCTCTAACCAGAGCCGACCGAACTAGACTCTACATTTCTACCTGGTTTTAACACTCAACGTCGGCGGCGCTTCTCAGCGTTTCCCTCTCCACCAGGTTTCTCCACTAATTATCACAGCACTCCCTCGACTGGACCTGACCTGGGTGTGCTCCCATGAATCCAGTCCGGGGAGAACAGCTGCTCCCTTCTGGTTCCTCTTTATGGTTTTGGTACGGCGTGTACAAAAAACAAAACATTTAATAGCAGGAGAATGAATTTCTTTTGAAAAGAAAGTACCGTTGAATGAGTGAATTTTTAAGACCTTCTGAGACATTTTGAGGTATTTTAAGACTTTTTTTTTTGGGTTGGTTTGTTGAGTTTTTAAGACCCCCTCAGGAACTCTGTCATTAATGGTCATTTACTGGGTGAAGTGTTCCTGTAAGACTATTTCCTCTGATCCCTTCACTGTGAACACACTGACACTGACAGTCTTTGTCAAATAGGAGACAAATTGTGATTGTTTATGAATATAAAGCCACTGCAGCATTAGCTGTAAGTAGATCAAACACAGTATATTTCAATATTAAGAAAAGAAAAGAACTCACCCTATGTGACGTTTTACTGCTGCCATGAACACAAGTAGAAAAAGTGAGTGCTGTGTGTCTGCGACAGCAGCCACCTGTTGGTGTCTCTTTACACCTGTATCACTGTCAATAAGAATATCTGGGTGGAGCGCGCCGCCCTGAGCTCAGCTCACACACCTTTCAATGACAGCAACATCCTCTCCACTGCTGTTGTAAGGCAAACGTCATCTGGTGCGGCTCCTACAATGAGGCTGCTCTAGACGAGATACTCTACACCCTTCAGTGGGTTTCACCTGTGGGAGTTTAGATAATGCATAAAGCCTCCAGAATAACTGGTTACAACATGAAGTCATCTCCACCACATCACGGCACATAGTTTAAGAATGATTGTAAAGAATCGGATATTGGTTATTAAGCGCTATTAAATCCTAACAATGCCTCCAATCACAGTTCGTCACCTCAAACGTTTTGTGATATTTGGATTCTGGCACCAACAACACAGAAAGATGATATTTTACTGCTAGCGTTAGCCTCTAGTTCTTCCTTTATTTTGCCTCCTGCTAACACCGTGGTGGAGTCATGACGTTGACACAAAAAGGGTCTGTTCTTGATGCTGCTAGATCACCTAGCGCCACGGAGCTAGCTATCGTTACAGCTCAGCAGAGGAGGACGCCGTTAATGTTAACGCCTAACACTGTCGCGAGCTCAGTCCTCCCATCCATCTGTCGGTGCACGTTTCTTTATTTGTGGTGATACGATTGGTGGGAGAAGGTCTGTTCTCTACATCTGATACCTCCAACACTCTGCAGCTCACACCAAAACAACCTAGTATTTCCATAAAATACAAAACTGGGGGAATTTAAAAATAAAGTAAAAATTGAAGCATCAGAGGCCAAGACATCCTCCTGGCTTTTGTCTCTCCAGCTATAGGTCCAGCCCCAAAATCACTGGATACTACATTTCCCATAATGCAAACCAGTAGCGTCTTTAATCATGCTGCATCCAGTTTGAACTGGGAAGTCCAGATTTCTGTGACATCTGAACCGGAACGACCCACGAAGTCAGATTTCTGACACAGAAAGTCAGACGAACCACACCAACCAAGACATCAACATACAAGATGGCTGCTCAGCGCATCAACATTTAAAAAAAGCTGTAGTACATTTTGTTTAATAGCACTTCTGTCTTATTTGTGTCTCATTAAACCAGTCGAACACACAGTAGTGTCCATCTTCTATCGGTGGACATGTTGCTACGATATTTGTATACATGAAATACCGGCGTGATGTGTTGTCACCTATTTGGGGGCGGCAGTAGCTCAGTCTGTAGGGAGTTGGCTTGGGAACCTGGAGGGTCACCGGTTCAAGTCCCGACATGGTTCAAAAACTGAGTTTGACTGGTAACTGGAGAGGTGCCAGTTTACCTCTTGGGCACTGCCGATGTCCCCTTTGCAAGGCCCCAACCCCCAACTGCTTGGGGCACTTGTCTGGAGCAGCAACCCCTCACTCTGACCTCTCTCCATTACGGCATGTGTGTGTGTGTTTGTGTGCATGTACCATGTATAAGTTAAACAGAGTGTAAATTGAATTTCCCCAGGGTGGGACTAATAAAGGTTGATCTTCTTCTTCTTCTTCTATATTTCCAGCCTGAGTGAAGCTGAACTTCAAGTGTAAAAATAGTGGAGTGCCCCTTTAATACAAGGAAAACTCAATGACTCAAAACTACTAATTTAAGTAGTATTTTTAAATAAAGGAGGGAGCATAGGAGAGGTGAACTGCTGCCATCATATATTAACATTCACTGGATCAGGATCATCAAACGAACACACAGAGTCATCAGCATTAGCTGTAAACACTTCAGACCTGCCCACTACACAAACAGTTACTGAGGAGGCAGGTTTAATGTGACCGAACCACTTTAAATATACACACAGACTATTACTGTGATATTACTGTGAGGGATATTCAAACAACTACAGGCTTTTCCAACAAAGTTGGATGTAAATTCCCCCACTGACTGAAGACTGAAATAGTGAATTTATATCACATCAAAGAATCAACAGACTATCCCATAATTGAACAGAAGAGTGTGCCGCCATGCTAGCAGCTCTGTGAGGCTGCAGTTTGAGCTAAATGTTAGCGTCAGCATGCTAACACACTGATGGTATGGCTGCATTCCTAATCACATACTTTCTAGCAGTCGCAGCAGCGTGTGGTTGGTATCGTTCTCATACTATGAGTCTGTGTGAGTCATCATGTGTCCTGCAGATACTTTGTGAGCTGGAAACTACAACAGACGAGGTTCAGAGTACTTTATTAGTCTGTCCACAATACTGTCACAACCGCGCAAGATGCAGTCACAAAACTTTACAGGTCTGTAGTTGAGATCAAGAAGAAGATGGATGCGGTCCGAGTACGAGCGCCAGAAGCAAGGCAAAGACGTCGGTGGTACGCAAGCAACGCTTCCGCCATTTTGGACTGAAAGCGACTACCGGACGCCAGTAAACCGTCCACCTACACAGTGCTACAAAATTAAAACAAAATTATTTCTATTTTATTGTCATATTTAATGTCTCTACTGAAATAACCTGTATTGAACAATAAAACATATTATTAGAAGAAGAAGAAGAAGATCTACCTTTATTAGTCCCACAATGGGGAAATTCAATTTACACTCTGTTAAACTCATACATGGTACATGCAGACCTGAAACACACATACATGCAGTAATGGAGAGATGTCAGAGTGAGGGGGCTGCTCCTGACAAGCGCCCCGAGCAGTTGGGGGTTTGGTGCCTTGCTCAGGGGCACCTCGGCAGTGCCCAAGAGGTAAACTGGCACCTCTCCAGCTACCAGTTCACACTCAGTTTTTGGTCCATGTCGGGACTTGAACCGGTGACCCTCCGGTTCCCAAGCCAACTCCCTACAGACTGAGCTACTGCCGCCCCCAAGCATTAGGAGCAGAAAGTGAGCGGTGGACATAAATGGAAGATCTAAAAATCCAGATCACAGATTCTGAGATCAGTCTGAACCTTGTTCATGTCAAGGATCCAAAATGGAGTCCAGTAGAGTCCAGACCGTGGATGTAGAAGAGGGTCCAGTAGACACCAGACCATGGATGTAGAAGAGGGTCCAGCAGAGTCCAGATCGTGGATGTAGAAGAGGGTCCAGTAGAATCCAGACCGTGGATGTAGAAGAGGGTCCAGTAGAGACCAGACCATGGATGTAGAAGAGGGTCCAGTAGAGTCCAGACCATGGATGTAGAAGAGGGTCCAGTAGAGTCCAGACCATGGATGTAGAAGAGGGTCCAGTAGAGTCCAGACCATGGATGTAGAGATTGTGTCCTGTGCTGTCAGTAAATAGCTCCATGCTACCGGCTCTGCTAGCTACTAGCTCTGCTAGCTACTAGCTCTGCTAGCTACCGGCTCTGCTAGCTACCGGCTCTGCTAGCTACCGGCTCTGCTAGCTACCGGCTCTGCCAGCTACCGGCTCTGCCAGCTACCTGCTCTGCCAGCTACCTGCTCTGCCAGCTACCTGCTCTGCCAGCTACCTGCTCTGCCAGCTACCGGCTCTGCCAGCTACCTGCTCTGCCAGCTACCGGCTCTGCCAGCTACCGGCTCTGCCAGCTACCGGCTCTGCTAGCTACCGGCCGATAGCCAGTTGTTTGTGAACGACGTTAATCCAGGCTGACAGCATACAGCCCATGGGGGGATTAGAAGATAATAACAGTGATCAATAACAGCCAATAGATTCATTATTCCAGCCTCATCCAGCTAGCAGGAAGCTGGTAGAAGCAGAGATGTGATATGAGCTGCAGGGTGGAGCAGTCTGAGGGTCTGAAGATCAATGTGGAGGACAATAAGTCTGGACTCAGCTGGTAGTTTTACTAATTTTGGGACATCATGAGTTAAATGAGGATATTCAAGTAAGTAAGTTGTGCCTTAAAATTTGACCCTCTTGCTCTTGCTCTTGCTCTTGGGGGCGGCAGTAGCTCAGTCTGTAGGGGGTGGGTTGGGGAACGGGGGGGGCCCGGGTTAAAACCCGGAATGGACAAAAAAATGGGGGGGAAAGGGGGGAGGGGGGGGGGGCAGTGTACCCCTTGGGGGCGCTGGGGGGGCCCCGGAGAGAGGGGAACAACCCCCAACAGGGGGGGGGGCGGGGGGGGGGACCCCCCCCTCTATCACTCTTCTTTCTATTGTTTTTTTGTTTTGGGTGTGTGTGTTTGGGTGTATAAGAAAAAAAAAAAAGAAAAAAAAAGAAAAAAAAAAAATAATCAGAAGAGAAAAAAAAAAAAAAACATCTGTCGCTGTCTGTAGCAGCGAGTAAAAAGAATAGATATGCAGTTTGGAATGGATGCTACGTTACTTAATGTTTGTGCTCTCTTGGAGGCTCAGTGGATGCGACGTATCCACTGCAAAATAACCGGACAAGGCACAACAATGACCTGCTCGCTGCACATTATGCCTCATTTAATATGTCGCTAACTCCCATTCACCCTGAATCTGGTGTGAAACTCTAATGACAAGAAAAAAATATGATGATGGGATCATGTCATTTCAAATACTAAAATAATTTTCTTTTTTCATGAGCGGTTGTGTCGATGAAACACCAGATTATGTTGAAGTATAATCAAATTCAAGCGTATTCCAAACCTTGAAAGTTAAAATTAAGCATTTTCCACACTTTCAAGACTTTGTATGAACCCTGATTTAACCGTAACAAATTAAATCTTTAACATGGTGTTGGTGCTAGAAGAAAAGTTATGGGATCTCTTAAGTTATTAGAGTTCATCCTGAGGGGAACATGAATGCTTGTACCAGACTTCATGACCATCCATTCAGAAGCAGTTGAGATGTGTCAGTCTGCAGCATCGACGGACCAACACTGAGCCATGTCTTTAGCGTGGCTAAAATCCAATTATGCAAAGTAACAGATCTTATTGATGATAATTTCATGCCCTGGGGATTGGCCCCCTGAACCCGGGTCCCCATCTCATTCTGCTGAAGGGCTGAAGAAACACTTCCTCACTGTCACAGATGTGGTCAGATGCCTCGCCTACGCCAGCAAACCTCCAGTGGACAACACAGAGCTCAGCCAGAGACGGCTCACGTTGTCGCTGGAATGCCACGACAGATTACAAAGCCTTCACTGTTCCCCTCCAAGCTTACTGCCGGTCCCGAGAGTTTACTGCATTCTGGAGAGGAAAGGAAATCCCACTGCCAGAGACACTGGAGCAGCAGGTACATCTAATGACTCACCCTGTGGCAGTGATGGGCGGTTCAGCAGCTTTACTCTCCGTCTGGGAGCATTCAGCCTCAACCTTTCTGGCAGGAATCTTCTGTAAATAATGTTAAAAAAAAAACAATTCGTTATGCAAAAAAACAGCCAAAAAATCCAGAGGAAAGCAGCTTCCACTTATCCAAAGAGTTTCTAGTCTATTGGTGATTCCAACCAATTCATGCTGCAGCTTCCTGGTTTTCAACAGTGAGAAAACATCAGCGTGTTGATGCGTCTCTTCCTTGAGCTGAGGGTGTGTCATTATGAACAAACATGGATTAATATTTGACTTGGCTCCTGTTCCTTTCACTTCACTTTCACCTTTCACCTCCAGGGCTTCAGACAGTTGCATGTCCCCCTCCTGGGTATTTTCATTTCTACCACATTTCATATATTTTTGAAGTTGATTAGCCACATAATAACTTAAATTTGGGCTCAAAGTTAAAAAAGTGAATGAAATGAAACGGGAATATGACATCTGATAGTAGCAGAAGCTGCAGGTCAAAGGTCATCCTCTAAGCTGCAGGAGCACTCCTGACAGAGTGAATCTGAGCAGCAAACCCATAAATCTGTTTATCTGTCTTCTAGCTAGTCAGCTAGTGAGGTGCAGTCAGCTAGTTAGCTAGTTGGGTGTAGTTAGCTAGTTAGGTGTAGTTAGCCAGTTAGCTAGTTAGGTGCAGTTAGCTGGTTAGGTGCAGTTAGCTAGTTAGGTGCAGTTAGCTGGTTAGGTGCAGTTAGCTGGTTAGGTGCAGTTAGCTGGTTAGGTGCAGTTAGCTGGTTAGGTGCAGTTAGCTAGTTAGGTGCAGTTAGCTACTTAAGTGATTACCAGTTAGCTAGTTAGGTGCAGTTAGCTGGTTAGGTGCAGTTAGCTGGTTAGGTACAGTTAGCTGGTTAGGTGCATAGTTAGCTAGTTGGGTGCAGTTAGCTAGTTAGGTGTCAGTTAGCTAGTTAGGTGCAGTTAGCTGGTTAGGTGCAGTTAGCTGGTTAGGTGCAGTTAGCTAGTTAGGTGCAGTTAGCTACTTAAGTGCAGTTAGCTGGTTAGGTGCAGTTAGCTGGTTAGGTGCAGTTAGCTGGTTAGGTGCAGTCAGCTAGTTAGCTAGTTGGGTGTAGTTAGCTAGTTAGGTGCAGTTAGCTGGTTAGGTTGTGGTTCTGGGGGGCAGTTAGCTAGTTAGGTGCAGTTAGCTAGTTAGGTGCAGTTAGCTGGTTAGGTGCAGTCAGCTTAAGTTAGCTAGTTGGGTGCAGTTAGCTAGTTAGGTGCAGTTAGCTGGTTAGGTGCAGTTAGCTGGTTAGCAGCAGTTAGCTAGTTAGGTGCAGTTAGCTGGTTAGGTGCAGTTAGCTGGTTAGCAGCAGTTAGCTAGTTAGGTGCAGTTAGCTACTTAGGTGCAGTTAGCTGGTTAGGTGCAGTTAGCTGGTTAGCTAGTTAGGTGTAGTTAGCAAGCTAAGTACTAAGAGGGAGGAGGTAGAGGGGGAGAGACAAAGAGGGGAAGGAGAGAGAGAGAGGGAGAGAGAGAGAGAGAGAGAGGGGAGAGAGAGAGGAGAGGAGAGAGAGAGAAAGAGAGAAAGAGAGAGGAGAGAGAGAGAGAGAGAGAGAGAGAGAAAGAGAGAAAGCGAGAGAGAGAGAGAGAGGGGAGGGAGAGAGAGAGAGAGAGAGAGAGAAAGAGGAGAGAGAGAGAGAGGGAGAGAGAGAGAGAGAAAGAGGAGAGAGCAAGAGAGGGGGAGACAGAGAGAGAGAGAGGAGAGAGAGGAGAGAGACAGTGTGTGTTGAGATAATTAGTGGTCTGATAAACATTAAATTAATCTAAACTGGGTTGAAAAATGATGCCGTCTGGTTGCCATGGTGATGAATTAGGTCTGACTATTAACCACACCCCCATTCTCTGTTTGAGACAGAACGTTAGCCAGAAAACAGACTGACAAACAACTGGCTGGAGGAGAACTTTTAGTGACTAAAACCAGGTTACAACCATTTTGATTGCTCCAATACACAGTTCATCAAGTCATGTGTCTCACCTGTCCATAAAAGTCAGCTGAAGGAGACGATCTGGATCTCTCATGGAAACAGATGGCTTTGGATCTCTGCTCTGGTCCTGGGTCCAGGATGTTATCAGCTGACCGGTACCGTCCGGAGGCTCTTGTTTCTGGGTCGGTTTTCTGTATATTCCACCTGGCCTCATACTCAGCAAAGGTGCCCAATCTTTGCTGGTCTAGAACAAACTGCTTGTGTGCAAAGTGAGGACCTTCCTGGACCTCTTCAGCTCTGCTTCTAAAGCCTTTCACTGTGTCCTCCGGTTCACTGGCGGATCCAAGACCTTGGGTCTCTGTGTGGGTCTCTGTATAGCTCTGATGTGGGATGTGATTGGGGAAAACTGGTTTAAGAAGCTTCTGTTGGTCCAGCAAGGAGCTTTGCTTGTGAGGGAGATCTTCCTTCACACCAACTTCGTGGATTTTATCTGGCTCAGAGAAAGACCGTACCTTCTTTTCTGCAGGAAAACGCTTACGGCCACCAATGCGAGTCACCTGACCAGGTCCTGATTTACTCATTACAGTCTCTGAGACAGACGGCAGAGTTGCAACGTCTTTCCGGGCTGAGGATGGGTAGTTAGGTAAGGCCTCTGCCGCTGGGTGCTCCAGCAGGAGCGGCTCCAGGTCCTTCCTCCTGAATGATGTCGCCTTAAGCACCCGTGCTTGTGCTTCCTTCAGATGATCCTTGTAGGAGCTGGAGAAGGAGCCATCAGCAGACGTCGGGGTGGTGCATTCGGTGGACTTCCAGACATCCTGATCGTCTTCAGTCTCCCCCTCAGCACCAGGAAGTGTAGCAGCACTCATACTCTTCTGTAACTTGGCTCTTCTCATCTGGATTTCATTCCTTAACGTGGTGGCGAAGCGGTCGCTGCGTCTCATCTGCTTGCTCTCTAGAGACTCCTCGGAGTTTGGGCCTCTTGTTTTGTCGTCTTGGCTGGCGGCATCCAGGGATAAAGAGTGAAGCATGGGGGTCACCTGGGGGCAGATCTTGCTGCTCACTTGGCTGTGATGTCGGATGTCGTGTTGTGGCGGCAGAGACCTCTGCTGATCAGACTGTCTGCTGAGAGGATAACTCATGAACGGAGCCTCTGCGGTGTGTCCTCTCTGGCTTCCCCTATCATTAGCACTAGTTTCTAGAACAGTACTCACGTTGCTGTACCCAGTACTGTCCTTACTGTGAGAGGAGTGCTGCTGGTGCTGGGGCAGGTGATACTTCACTTTGTTGACTGACTGTGGGCTAAGAGAGTTGTGCTCATTTCCGACCAGGTCAACAGCTGTGACGCTCTTCCTGTCCTCTGACTTTCCTGACTGGGGGTTATGTTGTGTGGATTGACACGTTGTGACGCAGTAGTACCGGCTGTGTCCACTACTGTTGGTGTTTTGGTCGGTGGATGTGGTGGACAGGGAGGTGCTTAAGTTCCTTCTCTGGTTCTGACCACAGTGTTGAGCAGAACCATTAGTAGGCAGCTCCTGCATGCTGCAGTAGTAGCCACCTACTTTCTGTGGCTTTGGTACGGACATCGCCCGAGGCTGGGAATAAAAAGTGCTTTTGTCACTGTGGTGTCGCTGATGGTGGGGCTGGCCTTGCCGAACATCACTGCTGGAAAGAGAGTACTGCTTGTTAGAGCTGAAAGTCGATTTATCAGATGGTGTGTAAAAAATGTTGTTGTCATTTTTCAGGGAAGGGTTGTCGCTGCGGCGGTTGTCAGAGGACGTCTTACAGGGGATGTGTGATTCAGGTCCTTCAGGGTGAGTTATGATGAGCCCCCTTTCATGCACCTTTGTCGCAGCAAAGCTGTCGCTGCGTGCAGGTGGAGGGGGAGGAGGAGAGGGGGAGGCAGTCTTCTTTTTTGTTTCAGGGATGTGCCAAACAGGCCCTATACTGGTTCTACTTGAAGTGGAATGGCGTGAGCCAGCCGAGTCCTCCGTCTGTGGCCCAGCGCTAACGCCTGGCATCTGGAAGTACGCCACCCTGTCATCCTGTTTGACGGCCTCCATCAGGCTGCTCCTGCCGTTGTTGTGCTTTCCTCCTGCGTCCCACTGACTGACTTTATAGAGCATGTTCTCTGTGGAGGCGGTGTTGCTCTTGGAGAGGGTGTAGTCTGGAGTGCCAGAGCTGGTGGAGAAGGAGCTGTAGGCCGAGTCTCGTTTGCCTCCTCCCAGATGCTCCATGCTGTTGTTGGACTTGGCGGGTGACAGCTGGCCGGCAGGGTGAGAGACATGCTCTAGACTGTCCATGCTGCCCAGAGAGCTGAACTGGTCCGACACTCTGCGCAGGTTTGTTTGCTCCCAGCCGGAGGACAGATCGGTCGAGGAGGAGCTGCAGGTTAAAGCAAAGGAACAAATGAGAAAATACACACAACCGGGGCGGGTCATGTGTTCTGCTCTGTTTCTTTCAAAAGGACACGCCCACTTTACCACAGTAAGCCAATCAAAATGGTTATGAATAATATGAACGCTAGCACTAGCTGAGTCAACATTAGCTGTGCTAAGTTTGGAAATAACTGAAAGGGTGAGTTCACATTTTTTGAAGTGGGGTTGTATGTACACTCCCCTGTTCTGTGAGGTAAAAATACTGTTTTTGTGAATGTAGTCGATGGTGAGATAAAGCGACTGTGGACGGGAGCAGCAGAAAAATGTATTCAAGACATCTAAAAAAATTAATATCAGTATAAGTGCACGCCCTACGTAGAATATTTTCACGTTTTACCTCGCTATCAGACAGCCTTTTCTGACGGGGAACTGAAGCTGTTGTACAGACCAGACTCCATTCACAAAAATAGTAATTTTACCTCAAAAAACAGGGGAGTAACTGCATAGATCGGTTAGTTAGTTAGTGTTACTGTGACTTTCTGATCTGAACTAACGTGGCGTCCACAGCAGGACGTCGCTGAGCTTCCTGCCGGTACTCCGGTCTGCAGAACTGCAGAACTCCGACCACCATCTAAGTTCCTGCGTTAATACACCGACAGGAAGTACGTACACAGTACGTGTAGCAGCGTCATCATGCAGAAATGTACGTCAGGTCACCATGTGGAACAAGGTTTTAGAAGGGCTTGAAGCAAAAGTAGCATTTTGAAGCTAAAACAAGCTTTGACTTGAATTTGAATGTTTGAAGTTGTATACCTTAGGAACACCACTGGGACGCCACAAGATGGTATAACAACCTAAAAAATCAACAACCCTAGGAACAACCCTTTTATCAAGTTATGACAGTTTTTTTTCTTTTTTGTGCCATTGGCCCTAAATTGATCAGGTTTCTCTCCAGGGATCTCCATCTGAAGTGCTTTCGGTTGTTAGATATTATGAAGGATTCAGTGAGGGAAGTGAAACCTATGATCAGAATAGTCCCTCTTATCTAAGTATGACTCTAACTTATATCAGGCACACTAAATTAAATAGTGAAATAAACCATTCCCTGTTTTTCTGGGGTCTATCTAGACCTCCCTACCTCAGGGCCCCCTAGGGGTTGATAGCTACTGAACTATGGTGTCTAATTCTGTACAGGCTTATGGCCAATTCACAGCAGTCACATTTATATTTAATTAATTATCAGCTTTTGGCCACTGGACAACAGAGCAACAAGACTTAAACGCAGCTTAAACCTAAATGCATGCGTGTCCTTTTGTCTTTGCCCTTTGAGAAAATGTACAAATCTTTGGGATTTTTTTGTTGTGGAAAATGTCCATTTCCTCAAAAACCCTATTTCTGTGTTTTAAAATATCTTCATGTTGTTTTCAGCTGCCAGAAGGGTTTGATTCAACCAGCAGAAGCTATAAAGTGTCTGTAGCAGATCCTTTAATCATAACGTTTTAAAATGACGTGCTGGATATGCAACGCTGAGGCGAGGCAGACTTCAGGATCCCAGCGTTACCTTGCATCATATCTGGTGTGCCAGACTTGTGTGGGCGGAGACTGCGTTTTGGCGGTCTCTGATTGGCTCTCGTTGAACTTGGTTGAGTGCCAGGAGTGAGGCCTGCTTATGGGTTCATTCCTCCTGCAGAAGGCAGAAAACAGACCGGATCAGAGACCTGCCCTCATGGAAAACACTATGTGCTGCACCTTCAGTAGGACTGCAACTCAACTGGTTGTTTAAACGCCATGTCATGGAAAAATATGTATTAAATATGAAGAAATGTAAGATTTGTGCATTGTCAAGGTATTTTGAAAGGACTGTAAATATCTGGTAAATGTTTGATGGAAGTTGCAGTTTGTGTAGAAATAAATGCTGCAGCTCTGCAAGGCCAGTGGAGGTTTCCTGCTGTTGAGTGAAGTGACGGGGGTTAACTCCACTCCCGCCCCCCCTGAGTCCAGACCACGGTCGGGAGGCTGAAGCAGGAAGAGTTAACACTGTTTTAAAGGCGCGCTTCACTGGGTAGAACTTTGTGGTTTGTGTTGGAGTTAAAAAGCTTAGCCACACATGAACGCACAGTGATTTATACATGTAAGAAGTTACAAACAGTACCTTTAATCTGGAAAATAATCAGAGGATTAATGGATAATGACCTCATAAATTATTTCAAGTTTTTGGTCTATCTGTGTCTGTCTATGCAAACAAGCTGTACCAAGATCTTCTCTGACATTTGTGTTGTAATAAACTGATATATTCACGTAAGGCTCATTGACTTATTCTTTTATTCATCTAAATGAGGATTGACCTGATTGACCTGAAAATAATCATTGCAGCCCTAAATGTTTTTGGTATATCTGTGTCTAAGTAACAACAACTGGGGCTCACTGAGTAATTCATCTAAGTCAGATGGGCAATTAATCAAATTTCAATTACAAAAACAAAAAAACTGACATACTCTCATTTTGTCTATTTGATGCTATAAATCTAGCGCATCCCTTTCCTTTACAGCGGCACACTAGGACGGCTGCTCGGTGGTGGGAGAGGCCCTCATTCTCCCCGGCTATGGCCAGCCAGCGCCGCCTGTATTTCTTGGGTAATAGTGTACCACAGCTGGTTCTCGGTCGGAGTGGAAAGGCCTGTGGTCCCAGGACGACTGCTAGCCTGGTCGGACTATTCTCAATGCGCCGATGTCGCCAACCCACCTGAACCGTCTTGAAACACTGACCACATCTTAATTTTGCTCTCAACGTGCACCAGATTGATGCTTTTAACTTTAAAATGTCGGCCACAAAATTTTCTTTAAAGTCGATGAGTAATCGGTTTAAATATTAATAACTGTGATTATGATTTTCGCCACTGAGCAGCCCTTCTGCTTAGTGAGGCCTGCATCTGCTGAATGTTGAGAGCTTATCAGTTCACTCTGACACTAACAGATGTAAACGCTTCCTGTCTCTTTGCAGTCGTCAGTTATGCACATGAAACGTACCCTTTAAAGTGATTCTTTCTGAGTTGCATGTCAGGAAAAATATAAACAGAAAATATCAGAGTGAAACAACATACATCCCAAATCAAATACAGTTTCCTTCAATCACTACAGACAGAAACATGAGCGAACATGTCACAGACAGACAGACGGTGTGTTGCATGCTGCACAAATGAATGAATGAATATCTTTCCTCTAATGACATGAACCACAAGGAGATGTGCCAATGAGGGCAGGTAATAAACCACAGGAGAGGGAGAGTCGCTACGACAGGAATGAGGATGATATGATCACTAGGCGAATGGTTAATGTGATTATGGGCACAGGGGAGGGGGAAGACTGGGAGCTACTGATCACGATGAACCGTACCTCATGGAACTTCGCAAAATCTTCGTGAGAAAGCTTCTCGCCACATGCACGTCATTCTCAGAGGGCATTTTCTGAGCTACAATATCCACCATTTTCATATTCCTGGGCAGCAGGGGGAGGAACACACACACTAAGAGCTGACAGACAGTTGACTGGACTCACAGCAGAAGAAGACATCTGACATTTAGACCACTGGTTCTGAATGTTGAAGGTAAAACTTACAATCTCTGTTCACGGGAAGGTTTGTCGTTTTAGGTGATTTTAGGCAGCTACTTCATGGAATAATCTACAGACTGATTTAAGATCCAAAACATATCAACCCACGTTTAAACCACAGGAATCCACCGAGGCCTGGATGTCTGTCTGCACATGACTATGCTTACATGCACACTATTTCACTATTAATCCAAATACAGTGAATTTGATATGGGTCATGTAAAGAGCATATTCTGCCTTTTCAGATTAAGACCTGTGGGATCACCTGTTTTATATGATCGTGTTAATGTTTCCTGTGTGTGATTTTATGTTAATTGTTGAAACTTTGTGTTGCTGCTATCCTTGGCCAGATCTGCCTTACGAAAGAGACGTCTGATCTCAGTGGCACAAACCTGGTTAAATAAAAATAGCACTGCAGAAAACTAAAGTGTGTCGGGGCTGGACCTGATCCCAGCTGGTACTGAGGGCGGGTTCACCTGGACAGGTGTCCAGTCCATCACAGGACACATAGAGACAGACACCATTCAAACCTACAGGACATTTAGAGTCATCAGTTAACCTGCATGTCTTTGGACTGTGGGAGGAAACCGGAGCACCTGGAGAAAACCCACACTAACACGGGGAGAACATGGAGACCACACAGAAGAGCCCCGAGCCGGATTCAAACCTGTGACTCTTAGTGTGGGGCGACAGCGTTAACCACTGCACCACCATGCAGCTCCAGCTGGAAATGTTTGAGCTTTAATAATAATAATAATAATGAATAATCCCTGTTATGATTTTGAGGGGTCCTTGGAAAAGTGGTCCCTGGCCTGAAGAAAAAGAGAACCTCTGCTCTAAAACTCCTCTGATCCACTTGAATTATCACATTTTTCTAGTTCACAGGACAGTAACATGCATAAGTGTTTATGTCTACTTACGCATGGTGTTACAGCGCCCTCTCCTGGTTAATTCATGGTCATGATGCCACAGTTTAGTGTGTCACAACACAGTTATACTCATGGTCTGTCATTAGGCTCATTATCCAACAGTGTATGTAGCTGGTAGGTGAGCTGGTGCTGCTCAGACTTGTGACCATATGGTCTCGGGGGGGAACACAAAGCCCAGCATGGGGCAGATTAACACAACAGAGAATCTCTTACACAATCAGATCAGCCACATCATCATCACCCCTCCACCCAAGCTGTCGTCTGCCTCTCAGACAACCCCACTATCACATCACCTGACAGGCACAGGGCCTCTGGTAGTCATTCAGCACACCTGTAGTGACATTTGGACAATTATTAAATGAAGAGGGTTATATATGAGGGAAAACTATATTAACGTATCAACCAATCAGCCATAACAGTATGACCACTGAGGTCATGTGGGTCAGTGGGGGCTCGGCAGGGGTATCAGGCAGCAAGTGAACATTTAGTCCTTGAAGTTGATTGGTGGAAGCAGAAATAATGGGCAGCGTCAGGATGTGAGAGACTTTGACAAGGACCAGACTGTGGTGACTAGACCACCGGGTCAGAACATCTCCAGACCTGCAGCTCTGGTGGGATGTTCCCGGTCTGCAGTGGTCAGAACCTACCAGAAGTGGTCCAAGGAAGGAGAAGACCACGAAACTGGACTGTGACCTACGTTTCGAGGGAAACGTAATTTCATGTGGTTTGTTTTTCATGCACCAAAAAATAACAAAGTCACAATAATACTGATAAGTGTGATCATTTTAATCCCTCTAAATGTGATCACAAATGTGTTAGTGATGACAGTCAGCGTAGGGAGGAGGTCGGGTGATGGATGGGTCAAACAAACACAACTTTTCACCTTCTGACTTTGACTCGATGTTCATTAAATCTCATATGAAACTAAAAGTCAACGTTGACTCCCTTCACTGGCTTCCTGTCTGTTTCCAGATTCATTTTAACATTTTATTGCTTGTTTTTAAGATTTTAAATAGACTGAAGAAGAAGAAGAAGAAGATATTCCTTTATTAGTCCCACAAGGGGAAATTCAATTGGCACCATCCTGTCTATCAGAACTATTATAGCTTCATACGCCGGTCAGAGCACTGAGGTCGACCAATCAGAAGCTCTCGGACGTCCCCAGAACTAGACTCAGAAACAGAGGCGACCCAGACCCTGATCTGTGGCTCAGTTTATCTCTAAACCAGATCGTAGAAACCTTAAAGTAGCTGCTGAAGACTCGCCTCTTCTCTCTGGCGTGTGACTGAGTTTATTTTCTGTTGTGCTGCTGCTCTTGTACTTCTGTTACGTTCACACTATAGTTATTGATTTTACATTGTTCTTATTGTCATTTGCATTGTATTCATTTTATTATGCACAAGTTCACTTTGGTCAACTGTGGTTGTGTTTAAACATGTTATACAAATAAAGTTTGATGGGACTTATTTAAAGGGACTGTATTTTTTTATTGCCAGTGTGTGAACAGGTTGTATCCTAACCTGGAAAATAAGACCTTCTGTGACTTTTGGGGTTTCCTCTTTTATCCCGCAGACTGCTTTTAAAATGGGACATTTTTCTGGAAAAATCCAATGGATGTGATGTCGTGAGCGCTCGTGAGTGCCTTTATTTTCAGGTCAGCAGTGTGGGCTAATTGTGCAGTGACAGCCAGCGTTTGGTTGGAAATGGAGTCCCCGGGCGCCGCTCTACCGACTGAGCTGAACAGCGCCCCGGGGTACGCCGAAGCAGCTTTGTTGTGGCGGCCCCGGGTTCGAGTCCTGACCGGGGTGCTTTACTTCCCCTCTGTCTCCCCGTTTCACTGCTGTCTCTCCCTCTATCAATAAAAATGGAAAAATCCCCCCAAAATATATATATAAAAAAAGAAATGGAGTCCCCTAACGCCAGCAAACGACCAGTCGCCACCACAACTCAGACTGCAACACAAACTCCACGGAAGAAGAGAGTTAGTTCAGCGAATGTTCAGCGGAAGTTTGTGCAGAAATAACAGCTGCAGCTCCTCCAGACCAGCAGAGGTTTCCTGTGTCTTGTTTCCCTGCTGCCGTGTGGCGTGGCGGGGGTTAACTCCGGAAAGAGGAACGTTACCGACTCCGGCACGAGACCCAAACTCTGATGCGTCGCCCTGTTCTTTCTTATGATCGGGAGGCAGGAAAATTAACACAAGGATCAGCATCGATTCCTGGAGGACCTTCGTTTAGTAGCTAACCTTACTGCCAAGCAGGTGAACTATAAAGTGAGATTGTGATTTTAGCTGCTAATGTTGCTAATGTTAATCAATCTGATGCCTGTCAGTCACGTTCAGTCTGGTGTGTGTCATTAGTGCGAGCACGAGCAACAAGGCGCTGATCGTTGGGGTAGCGGCCATCGTGTCGCTGTTAAGCAATCTGTGATTCCTACAGAGTCCCTTTAATTTACATCTGTAGATTAATAACATAACAGACAGTCATTCTAAACCAAAGCATGACGGAGTTAACTAAACCTAACCAAGCAGTTTTCTTGTGTTTCCATCTAAACATAATTTAAAATGTAGTTTGGTTGTAGGTTGGCTTCTGCCACCTATCAAGGAAACATCAAGTGGAATAAGTTTTCAAACACCTTTTTAAGTTGTATTTGGTCTGTTCGTATGCATGTGAGACTTTCAGTAACCAGTTTTTTTAAGGGGTACTGTGAAACTGTTCTAGACAAAGCTGTTGCTTCTCGCTTACGTTCTCATTGGACTCTGGACTTGCCGTACAAAGCCCCGAGGTCAGGAGGTCCTGAACCCTCAGCCACCTCGTCTAAAGGCCTTCAGTGATCTGATGACGACAACTTCCTTCAGATGGACCCCTGAAAACAAACTACTGGGTGAAATGAACAATGTAAGCTATATATTCACTTTGTAGATTGAGCATTTTCAGACACCAGCTTTGGTTAAGCTTGATAAAGTCAGACAATTCCACAAAATGAATTGTGGATTAAAGTTGAGGCCTACTTAGAGGACAAAGAGGCGCCGACATGGAGCCCAGTCCTCCTCGTCTCCTCACAGTCCCTGTTTCTAGGCCAGTAGCTGCTAGCCACACATGGCGCCTGCTATTGGTATGCAAATGAAGCTGGTTTTATTAGGCCTATCGTCAGGGCTACAGCTGGGCCACCACAGATATGCTAGGAAAGTGAATCAGTTGGCTGGATTGGGGGCAGGGGGAGAGACCAGTTCAGAGCACTGATTCACTTCAGATAGGTCTGGTACCAACCAGTGCACATTCAGAAATAAACAGCACACATAAAAACCAAACACACAACATCTTAAACACACAAAACACCTAATTAGTTATACTTTAGGAATATTCACAGATCATTTTTGTTTTCCCTCAAAGATTAATTTGGTTTGGAAACACTAAGTCTTGCTGATCATGGCTTAGCCTAAATGATGGATGACCTCATAATGAATGATAAGACAAAAACAAATCAGTATTAAGGTCATAACACCAGGCCTCAATATGTCCACCAGTTATTAACCAACAAACAAGAGACAATAAGCAGCAGGCATGACGTCAAACGCACAAGTCAAAAGTTTAAAATACACAAAGTGATTAAAATGATGTTCATTTGGACTCACCAAACATCTGGATGAAAGAACTGAAAATGACGGTACAGTAATGATCTCAGCCTGGAGCTCAGTTTGAACCAGTTGGTTGCTGGTCAGGAACCACATTCCTCTTCAGAGACCAGCCAAAATAAAGAGAGGTGCAGGAGGTCTGAGCAACACCGATCCACCACCTCCCAACTATTCAACACAGAGAGGCCATGACGGAAGCTAAGGTCTGTGGGCAGATTTCCTTCAGGATTACGGGGGTTTTACCCCAGAGAGGGGGTTGGTGAGGGTACAGAGGAGGAGGGGGGCTATTGTCGCAGCCAGTCCCCTTGGAGTATTTCCCTACCTTGCGACGTCTCATTGGCTCTAAGGGGCTACTATGCTAATGCTGGGATGAAATGCCGGACTCTTGTCTTCCCATTTCTCCCCTCTCTTGTGTGGCAGACATGCATTTCTACCATTACTATGGTAACAGGTTGCTCTCTGGGGTCTGAGAGCACCCTGTTTCCTGAAAGCCTCAAGCGGCGACAACGGCCCGAACGGGGACGTCAGACAGCAACGCATGGAAAGCACAACTTCAACACAACTGACTTAGGTACATCTTGTTGTGCTCATTGTTTCAGGTTGTGTTTAATTGGGCTGGTTAGTTGTGGATCGATGGAGGCAGGATTGCCCAGGGCAAGTAAAATGCCACTTTGGGCTCATAAATCTAACAACTCACTTGCCGGATTGGAAAAGTGGTAAAATAGAATAACCGTATTTTTCTCACTATAAGGCTCAGCTAAAATCTCCCAGCTGTTTAACTCAGACACTGATGATGAAGGAACATCTTACTTCCTTCACATCTCGGTTGATGCTAAAGTCAGAACCTGGGAGGGTTTCTGGACATTGATTAGTGTTGTTATTGATTTACAATAATAAATATATCTTACATTTACATAAAGCAGCATATTAGTCCACTAAGATGTTGATAAGAGGATTAAATACTGGACTGATCTCCCTTTAAGGGACATTTTGAACAGATAATAAATGTGTTATTAATTGCAGTTAACTGTGGACAATCATGCAATTAATCATGACTAAATATTTTAAACAATCGACAGTAATAGCAATAATTTATGAAAATACTATCTTTTCCTTTCTAACTTGCTTTTAAATCACATTTCTTTCTGACAAAGTTGAGGCCGGGTTCCTGGGATATCACAGTCCAGGCTGGATTCTCCACTGACTTCCATAATAAAACACTTACACTAACTAAATAATATAACATAGCCAGATTTGTGTAGAGGATAATTAACACTACAAGAATATCAGCTGCTGTGCATTTTTTTTCTTATGAAAAACAGAATCTTTGCAATTTGGAAATCAAAGTAATCCAAACTAATATGAGTCTTTTGCCAATTTAACTGTGCAGATATTCGTGCAGACAGATACAGCCTTGCAGATTATGGTTTTCTCAACAGCTGCCTTTAGATCCCAACCATCCTAAATGATATAAATGAAGGAAAACCCTCCAGCTTTAGTGACAAACAAGGTTTTATTTCTCTGTAATGTGCGCTGGCACACCAGCAAGAGGTCTGGTGACAGGCAAGGACATTAGCAAGGAGTGGTTCCAACCTAAAGCCGATAGGAAAGCAATAAATCCACAGTCATCTATTGTGAGGGAATCAATCAGGCACACAGTCCAAACAGGGTTCTCATTGTGACAGACAGCGACTGGATCATTAACCATATCGAGCTTTGATCAGACCAGAGGTGTGAGATTTTTACAACATGTGGCTTGGACAGACAGAGGTGTCCACTCGAACCTCTGGCAGTATGGTGGCAGTATTTAGGGCCGAAACATGGATGTCTACGTCCAACCTGCACTTACAGCAGGTGAGCTGGTGGATTCCACTCAGTCCCTGAGGGTCTGACAAAGACCCCCTTCAGCAGACCTACAATCAGACCAGTCATGTTTCGGGTGAGAGAGGTGAACCGTGAGCGGCTGGTAATGACCGGCACATTCCTGGACTGAGCAGCATACCAGCTGTCAAGTCAGCGGCTGTCTGCACTGACCCACAGCCAGAAAGACCTGGAAACCTTCATTCTGAGGGTCTTCACAACATCACTACAGCAAACATCCCGCGTCTCAAACACCGGCCATTATTACACTTCAGCTTGTTTTGGGACCAGCAGAAACTCCGAGTCCTTCTGGTAGAAATTCACCAACAACCTGTCAGTTACTGAAGTGGGCTTGTATGAGGTATTTATCCTTAGCCAATGTATCACCAACAGTCGATGGCTGCCGGCACACTCCCAGTTAGGACAACCAGACAGGAGGACCAGCATGGAAGCAGAGCAGTGAGGAATACTGACTTGAAAAATGATTCTTAACCGATCACCGACCCTGGTTAACTGATTATTAACCATTAACTGACAAGATTCACAACTAACTAACAGTTCACCGCCAGCAAGGTTACTGTCGCAGCCCCGGTGCTGCATTCACTGTCTCCAGTTCACCGTCAGGAGAGTCACTGTAGCAGCCCCGGCGCTGCGTTCACTGTCTCCAGTTCACCGTCAGGAGAGTCACTGTAGCAGCCACGGTGCTGCATTCACTGTCTCCAGGTCACCGCCAGCAAGGTTACTGTCGCAGCCCCGGTGCTGCATTCACTGTCTCCAGTTCACCGTCAGGAGAGTTACTGTAGCAGCCCCGGCGCTGCGTTCACTGTCTCCAGTTCACCACCAGCAAGGTTACTGTAGCAGCCCCGGTGCTGCATTCACTGTCTCCAGGTCACCGCCAGCAAGGTTACTGTAGCAGCCCCGGCGCCGCATTCACTGTCTCCAGGTCACCGTCAGGAGAGTTACTGTAGCAGCCCCGGCGCTGCGTTCACTGTCTCCAGTTCACCACCAGCAAGGTTACTGTAGCAGCCCCGGTGCTGCATTCACTGTCTCCAGGTCACCGCCAGCAAGGTTACTGTAGCAGCCCCGGTGCTGCATTCACTGTCTCCAGGTCACCGCCAGCAAGGTTACTGTAGCAGCCCCGGTGCTGCGTTCACTGTCTCCAGTTCACCAACAGCAAGGTTACTGTAGCAGCCACGGTGCTGCATTCACTGTCTCCAGGTCACCGCCAGCAAGGTTACTGTCGCAGCCCCGGTGCTGCATTCACTGTCTCCAGGTCACCGTCAGGAGAGTTACTGTAGCAGCCACGGTGCTGCATTCACTGTCTCCAGGTCACCGCCAGCAAGGTTACTGTAGCAGCCACGGTGCTGCATTCACTGTCTCCAGGTCACCGTCAGGAGAGTTACTGTAGCAGCCACGGTGTTGCGTTCACTGTCTCCAGTTCACCATCAGGAGAGTTACTGTAGCAGCCCCGGCGCTGCGTTCACTGTCTCCAGTTCACCGCCAGCAAGGTTACTGTAGCAGCCACGGTGCTGCATTCACTGTCTCCAGTTCACCGTCAGGAGAGTTACTGTAGCAGCCACAGCGCTGCGTTCACTGTCTCCAGTTCACCGTCAGGAGAGTTACTGTAGCAGCCCCGGCGCTGCGTTCACTGTCTCCAGTTCACCGCCAGCAAGGTTACTGTAGCAGCCACGGTGTTGCGTTCACTGTCTCCAGTTCCCTTCACCGTCAGGAGAGTTACTGTAGCAGCCACGGTGCTGCGTTCACTGTCTCCAGTTCACCGTCAGGAGAGTTACTGTAGCAGCCACAGTGCTGCGTTCACTGTCTCCAGTTCACCGTCAGGAGAGTTACTGTGGCAGCCACGGTGCTGCATTCACTGTCTCCAGGTCACCGTCAGGAGAGTTACTGTAGCAGCCACGGTGTTGCGTTCACTGTCTCCAGTTGTTAAATTAATAGAATCAAGTTTGACTTATCTGACCGTTTGGTTTATCTTATAATCCGGTGCGCCTTATGGTCCGGAAAATAAGATATGTGTTGCTGCTGCCTCCATCTACAGTACTCCTGTCTGTTTCTCCTACCTACATCTACTGTAGTAATACACAGACTATGGAGCAGAACCTCATACAACCACACTGCGAAACAGCTGAATTGTCCCTTTAATGCAGGCAGTTTAACAGCATCACCAGCTAAAGTGTGAAAGACACCAACAACAACAAACAGTGTGGGGATTAACTGTAGTCCCTCCTACTGAGGACAGTAATAATAATATAACAGCATGAGCAAATATGCACAAATCAGTCCACAGTGTTGAGAGGTGTGAGAAATGATTAAATGTTTGTAACGTCAGCTGTGCTCTGATTATAGCTCCCTGAGGGTGATTTTCCCCATAAACAATCTTAATTTCTGGTAAGTGATGACAAAATAATTCTCGTGTAGTGTAATAAGTAAGATATCAGTTTCTCCAAAAATGAAAATGTAAAACTCATTTCTAAAATTTTTCCCCCCAGATTTGCATACGTACCTCATGAAATGTTCATTAAAATCTAACATCTCCTCATGTAAGTGGCATGGTTTAAAAAACAAAGAAAAAGGCTTGATTGAAACCGTCCTCTCGTTTAACTGGTGATGTCTACTTCACTGACTCCCCGTCAACTCACCTCAGGAACGGATCAAACCACGCTGAAACCGAGGGGGTGCATTTTAAGACAGAGCTACACCTCAATCTCTAAACTAGGATTTCCTCCGCTGAGACCCAAACGATTTTAAGAAATCTGCTTATGACAAGAATTCCTAACAGCATTCCTAACATAGTACAGGGACTTACTGAGGAAAACAAAAGCCAGTAAATGTAAGCCCCCCACTTCCCCGCTGAATGCTCACACTGTACAACAAGCTTTCCTCAGGTATAATTGGATTGTGCACCAAAGTATTTATATATCCATTTCACTGCACATGGCAACTCAAAGTGCTTCATGTTTCCTTTAAACAGGAGCAGTGTGTAGCATGGCAGAGCATCCTTTAGTGGAAATGGAAAAAAGATTTATAACTAGCCTCGTAGCATTTATTCACCAACAAATAAACTGAACACACACTGTCTGCTACAGCTACGTTCACAGCTACAACACCACCACACACACACACACACACACACACACACACACACACACACAGTCTGTCGGAAACTAGCTGAAGTTACGCTAGCAGCTAGCAGCTTACACACACTGATTGTCAGACAATCACTATCATTCATCCAACAGATACACAGCTGAGACCTGCTAAACAAAACCAGATGTGGTGGAGACTTTTACTGGGAAAGTGGCTGAATGACCACGACAGTGAACGCAGCACCGTGGCTGCTACAGTAACTCTCCTGACGGTTAACTGGAGACAGTGAACGCAGCACCGTGGCTGCTACAGTAACTCTCCTGACGGTTAACTGGAGACAGTGAACGCAGCACCGTGGCTGCTACAGTAACTCTCCTGACGGTTAACTGGAGACAGTGAACGCAGCACCGTGGCTGCTACAGTAACTCTCCTGACGGTGAATTGGAGACAGTGAACGCAGCACCGTGGCCTCTACATTAACTCTCCTCACAGTGAATTGGAGACAGTGAACGCAGCACCGTGGCCTCTACATTAACTCTCCTCACGGTGAATTGGAGACAGTGAACGCAGCACCGTGGCCGCTACAGTAACTGTCCTCACGGTGAATTGGAGACAGTGAACGCAGCACCGTGGCCGCTACAGTAACTGTCCTCACGGTGAATTGGAGACAGTGAACGCAGCACCGTGGCCGCTACAGTAACTCTCCTCACAGTGAATTGGAGACAGTGAACGCAGCACCGTGGCTGCTACATTAACTCTCCTCACTGTGAACTGGAGACAGTGAACGCAGCACCGTGGCCTCTACATTAACTCTCCTCTCCTCACGGTGAACTGGAGACAGTGAACGCAGCACTGTGGCCGCTACAGTAACTCTCCTCACGGTGAACTGGAGACAGTGAACGCAGCACCGTGGCCTCTACATTAACTCTCCTCACGGTGAACTGGAGACAGTGAACGCAGCACCGTGGCCTCTACATTAACTCTCCTCGCGGTGAATTGGAGACAGTGAACGCAGCACCGTGGCTGCTACAGTAACTCTCCTCACGGTGAACTGGAGACAGTGAACGCAGCACCGTGGCCTCTACATTAACTCTCCTCGCGGTGAATTGGAGACAGTGAACGCAGCACCGTGGCTGCTACAGTAACTCTCCTCACGGTGAACTGGAGACAGTGAACGCAGCACCGTGGCCTCTACATTAACTCTCCTCTCCTCACGGTGAACTGGAGACAGTGAACGCAGCACCGTGGCTGCTACAGTAACTCTCCTGACGGTGAATTGGAGACAGTGAACGCAGCACCGTGGCCTCTACATTAACTCTCCTCACGGTGAATTGGAGACAGTGAACGCAGCACCGTGGCCGCTACAGTAACTGTCCTCACGGTGAATTGGAGACAGTGAACGCAGCACCGTGGCCGCTACAGTAACTGTCCTCACGGTGAATTGGAGACAGTGAATGCAGCACCGTGGCCGCTACAGTAACTCTCCTCACAGTGAATTGGAGACAGTGAACGCAGCACCGTGGCTGCTACATTAACTCTCCTCACTGTGAACTGGAGACAGTGAACGCAGCACCGTGGCCTCTACATTAACTCTCCTCGCGGTGAATTGGAGACAGTGAACGCAGCACTGTGGCTGCTACAGTAACTCTCCTCACGGTGAACTGGAGACAGTGAACGCAGCACCGTGGCCTCTACATTAACTCTCCTCACGGTGAATTGGAGACAGTGAACGCAGCACCTAGCTCCAGAGAGCAGGACCACAGTGACTAAAAGCATCCTCATGGGACCTGGATCTAGTTCTGGATCAGCTAGACCTCTGACTAATGACCTGAGAGGTGTGATCGGGTCACAGTAGAAGGAGAGGGTTAGGGTTAGGGTTGGGGTTAGGGTTAGGGAAGCCTTCTGCTCCACTAGACTACGTCTCTGTCAGTGTTAAATGATGATGATTGGCTGTGGTACTTCTGTAACGATGCCAGAAGGGGGAGCCTCATGTTGTAAAGTTTAATGATTCACTCTGCTGTTCTGCGAAAGCCTGGAGGGAGCTGCAAAGGAAGGCAAACCACCTGCGGAGGTCTGCTGATGCAAAATAAAACTATCTGTCCCAAACTAGAGGGGTAGACAAAATAATGTGAACACAAAGCTCCCACGGCAACACAGGAGAGCTGCTGGTGTTTCAAATGATCTGTGTTTCTGTGGATTCCAGTTGCACTGCTGCTGACTGTGTGTAAACTAACCAAACAGAATTCAACTTAGATTTTTCTGCATTTAGCCAAATAACAACTTCTGCATTTAACAGTTAGCGAAGCATAACAACAGAAAACTGGGACGCAGACAAATGAAAGGTGTCGATGTGGGATAATTATGGTGTTTGACTGCATGTAGCCATTAGTGTTAGTTAGTTGTTGTTAGTGTGTTAGTTTTAAACTAATTTAGTATAAAACATGCAATTTAACTTTAGCTCACACCCAGGTTTTGTTTATGAAATTTAAAAACGCCATGCTGGAGTTGAGCGTGCAGCATAGTTTTGTCGAGGCATGTGCAACGACGCTTTCCCACAGATAACCACACCTATCTGTCCTCTACACGACATGTGTGACAAGCCTCTCTTCTCAATGACATTACACCAACAGCCCTGCATTAGTCACTGCCTGCAGTACGACTCTGAATGGAGCGCCGCCCACAGAGACCACACCTGAAGAACAGGAGCAGGTTGTGACAGCTTCCCGATCCCCGTTCAGCGATCCAACTGTGATCCCAGAGATAAAAAGAAAGGAGTTTCACAGCTCACACCTACGTGCTCAGACACAGATAGTCAAACAGCAGGGATCTGTACGCTGGGAGTGATCTGAACGCTGTAAAACACCTCCAAACCCCAACAGCAGCTTTCTACACAGCATGCAGACTGCAGCTAAATTAAAAGAACAAGAACTGCTGTTCTCGTGTAATAACCCTCTTTACTGTCTTCTAAATCAGACACTTGTTATTGCTGTTTTAGGAAATGACTGTCAGATCAACGCAGACCAGCAGAAGGAAGAAAGAGTCCCACAGGACTGAAAGTCTCAGTAAAATACAATATGAACAATGAGACTTGTCCTTGTAAGGAAATGACTTTCTCCAATACCCAGATCCTTCAGTTATACTTCCTGCTCTTCTGTAGTTGAATCTACACAATAGTTCTTTCCTATTCTTGGTCATTATATAAAGAAATATTTATGTAGTTTATGTATGCAGTTTGTGCTGCTGTTGGACTGTACTATGTTATACAGAAAGGTGTTTCCAGAGCTGAGGCAGAAAAAAAATAAGTACCAGTAGTCCCCTTATTCATTTGTTTTCGATCAGCAATCTCTGGCTCCTATTTATTTATTTAATTAATTTATTATTTCTTCAAGCATGTTAGCCATAATCAGGTGTGGTTTTATGGCTATATTATTATGCATCTTCTATTAAGCCTATAATACTGAAATAATATTCACACTGGAACATTATAGGGATAAGGTGGTGGGTTTGTATATTTTCCCATAGTGTTGTTAGTGTGTTCCTGTGTTATTTGTAGCCTATAGTGTCATATCGCTCTACAGTATATTATAGGATGTCTACAAATCAACAGCAGCCAGTCAGACGGGCGGGTGTACATGCAGAGCTGAGGTGTGTGATCTACTCATTCAGGTTTCAGTCAGGATGCTTCTACATATTATACACACACACATTCTGAATTTATACACTGAATAAAAGATACCGGGCGATGTTGGTTTTTGGGGTCCTGCCCCAAAAACGTTTGACTTAGAAACTATAAAAGTTTACATAATTTTGGACCATTATTATTATTACAGATGACACCAAAAAGTGCTTAGAGACAAAACTCTCCCAGAGAAGCAGATGTGGAGAGGGCAGAGAAGAGTACCGGCAGCTTGTGAGAAGCTCTGATACACAAGAAAAAGTTATGGTACGCCAACGAGTCACATGAAGAAGTGCTGTTACTGCGTACTGGTGAGTACCGGCCCGTTTCGAGCACTGGGTGTTTCTGATATTTAGCTGAGCCTTCAGGGGTTCAGACTAACTTTTTACATTACTTTCTCATTTAGGTGCAACAGCACAAAATTTAGGAGCACCTTTTTTTTTTTTTTTTCATCGTACCTTTTGGCGCCGCAGTAACACATTTTAAGCGTTTTGTTGGTTCCCATTGGCCGACCCTAGGGATGTCACCATAAAGAAATTCAGTAGTCAATACCAACACCAGTGAAATTCCATGATGCTCGATACTAATTCAATACTATGGTAAAAAATAAAAGTGAAAAAACAAATCCCATCATGTACTTCAACATCCATTTCAAACTAGCAGGAAAATGCAATGACATCAACAGAAAAACAGAAATCAAACAGAAGTTAAGGGTGTTTCAGAGTCTTCAAGTTGTTATAGAGAGTAACACATCCTTGTTTCCAGATCCTATAATCGTCATCTCTATTGAGAATAAGAGACAATAAGCGAGACTCGCAGCCTTGTGGAGAGATAAATGGTGAAAGGACTTCCTTGTACGGTAGGATTTGTTCAGGGATTACGTTATGATATGATACAACACAGGCAGAAATGTGGACGGCAGAGAGAGACAATGGGAGCAGTGTTTCACACACAACAAGGTCAGCTGTAAGAAGGCCTCCAGGACAAATGATTCATCAGTTCAACAAGATTATGAATACTAAACAATACCCTGGAGTCAATAAGTCACAGGGACAGGCCTGTGGCAAGAGCAGCAAATGTAATCATTTATTGTGGGCTTACTGTTCATCAGCAGAGATGTGTGGTGCAAAAAAAACGTCAGAAATGCCTCATCACAGAGGGTGTGAGACCAGCTGAAAGGGCAAACTGTCAACTTCCTGTTTGTTTGTACTTCCCTCACCTGCCTTCTGGTGTTGGATCTAAATGATGTTACCTACAGCCTCCCTTCCTTCGTTAAAATCCCAAACCTCCTGACCTGCTGTTGACTTCAGCTCAGTACAGCCTGGTAAAACAGGACCATCCAGCTGCCAGAACTCAACACCGACAGCTTACAAATCCCAGAAACTGCAGGTTAGTCTGCAAACACACCACAGACAAACAGCTGCGAGGGCCAGGATCCTTCGTCACCTTGGTTTGTTGGAAGTGTTGCCATGGTGACCCGTCAGGCCGAGCGGGCGGAGCTGTTGAGACGGCAGCAGATAGGTAGGAGGAGAGGAGGATTTAAGGGTTGGTTACCTACCGTTTTACCACCAGACTCAGAGTCTTGTGGGAGCCTTTCACCAGGCAGATAGCCTCCTGTCTGAAGCCACTCAGGGGAATCTCGTTGATGTTGACGAGCTCGTCTCCCACCTGGAGACTCACAGCTGCTGCCTTGCTGCCTTCCTCCACCTGGAGCATCAACACAGCAGATGGAAACGGAGAATGAAACACAGCACTCCACAGAGACACCAGAATAGACAGAAGGCAGCGTCTGCCGGCAGTCTCTACGAGGGCTGCACAATTATGGCCACAATGATCCAGAAACAGAGCACTACGAGACTGTGCATTAAAATAAGACTGGTTCTTATTCACAGTGCATCTCCTCAATAATAAAAAATAAAACTTTTTACCAGGGCTGTCAAAATTAATGTGATAACACATTCATGCAAATGTGTTTTAACACTACTAATTTCTTTACTATCAACTGGTGATACTGGTATCATATGAAAGTAGAAAATCTGAGGAATCCAACCATGTCATAGCTTGTCGTGAAGGAGGTTAAGTAACGCTCCTGTCCTGTCCATGTTCAGAGGGGTCCGTTGACCTCTGACCTCCAGATGTGTGGATGTAAATGGGTTCTCTGGGTCCCCACCAGTCTCCCCTTTACAGACATGCCCACTTTCTGATAGTCCCAGTCAGTCTGGATCAAGTCCTAGTCCAGTCAGCACTCTGACACACTGACAGCTGTTGTTGTCTGTTGGGCTGCAGTTTGTCATGTTCTGATTGGAGCAGATTGTTGATGCTAAAGTCAGAACCTGGGAGGGTTTCTGGACTATATCTGGTATTTATTAGTGTTGTTACTGATTTATAATAACATATATACATACATACATTTAAGGTGCATTAAGGTACATTTTGCATGCATTTACATGAGATTAATCCTGTTTAAATAGTTTAATCTAATAGCAACTACAGTTTTTACATAAGTTTACATTTTGGCCAACAAAAATGTACTTTGGCCACCAGATTTAAGGGGCCTGGGGCCAGCGCTTTAAAATATTAGCGTCTATCCCTGTATAAGTCTTACTGTAACTGTGCAATTCAGTCTGCTACCAGGTACGATCTCCCAGGAAAATGAAAACTCCATTTACAGCACACAGCCGAGGAACAACAAAAAACAGTGCGTCCTGTGCAGCACTGCAAACTCGTTTCCAATGAAGCTAGTACTAGCTCCAAAAGTCGCCAAAAGTCACCAGATGACGTCATGCATTAATTTGCATTAAGCCAAGGTGTTGTGTTGGTTGCAGCGAGCGAGAGACCCGATACTGTTGGCTGCGATTACTCTGAGCCAATATCAAATATTGGATCATATTTCTTGTTTTTTCCTGATGGTCTGAACTGGTGTTGGCTCTGAGGAAAGAGATCATTTTTTTTGCAACAGCGGCGCCAACAATAACACCACTTGGTATCTTTAATAAGGAAGGAAGATGACTTGTGCAATCTGTGGGACAGGTGTGGGAATACAGAGGAAACTAGATGACATCAGACTGTGAACCTCGTCATAGGAACGTGGACGCTGCTGTGATGTGACAGTAGGGGAAGAACGATGGTGCCTTTAATGCACATTGTGCTAAACACACACACACACACACACACACACACACACACACACACACACACACACACACACACACACACACACACACACACACATATATATATATCAGAGTGGCCACCGGTGCATAGAGAATATAGTGTTTATAAGAGGGTGCCAAAGGACTTCTCATGTCCAAGAGGTTCCCACCACAGTGTTGTGAAAGAGATTAAGTAACCTCATACGACCTAACCTTGGTGCTACTTACGGCTTCTCAGTGCAGATAAGCAAACCCCTGATATTTACTGAAGGTTTTAAGGCCTATTGTGGTGCAGATTCTGCTAATGTGACCTTGTGTCATAACATCTGTACTACTGTATTTTAGATCCAAAATCCCCGACGTGAACTGAGGAGGGAAAGAAAAAGAGCCTGTGATGTCTGGACTCATTTATGTCAGCGTCTATTATAAAGCTTCTTCAGAGCAGGAACCATATATGAAAGACAAAACCTACTGTACCCTATTTTCCAGACCATAAGGCGCATCGGATTTTAAGGCACACTATCAATAAATATCAATATCACTGCCTTTTTTTCATACATAAGGCGCACCGGATTATAAGCAAAACAAAACGGTCAGATAAGTCAAACTTGATTCTATTAATTTAACAAATCAATAACTTCAATAACTCTCAACATTTTTCAGTTGGAACAGGAAATACAAAATAATACACTGACTTTCAGTTTTTTCAGTTCATTCCTCGTCCACAGATCCATCAAATCCTTGATTTCTCCTCCTGGAAAGTGGCTGATTTTCATGTCCAGCTCTACTGCTGCTGCCTTGAGTGGAATAGAAACTGTAGAGACGCTTCTACCTGCTGCTCTCTGCTGAATAACCCACTGTTCTTTGTTCCCTCAGAAACTCTGGTTGGTCTTCTTTACGTGGTGCAGCTCATCTTCTTCTTCCTCCACTTCGTACCATTGATTCATTAATATTAAATTCTCTCTCTGCTGCTCTATTCCCATGTTCTGCTGCTGACTGATAGCCTGAAGCTGGAAATCTGCTTCGTCAGCATGTCTCTTCACAGCTGCCATTTTATACACACATGATAATGTTACGGTGCCTATCTGTCAAAGTACAGTAACAGTAGTATTACTCCGCCAGGCGCCTGACTACTGTCAGTAGTATTACTCTGCCAGGCGCCTGACTACTGTCAGTAGTATTACTCTGCCAGGCGCCTGACTACTGTCAGTAGTATTACTCTGCCAGGCGCCTGACTACTGTCAGTAGTATTACTCCGCCAGGCGCCTGACTACTGTCAGTAGTATTACTCTGCCAGGCGCCTGACTACTGTCAGTAGTATTACTCTGCCAGGCGCCTGACTACTATCAGTAGTATTACTCCGCCAGGCGCCTGACTACTGTCAGTAGTATTACTCTGCCAGGCGCCTGACTACTGTCAGTAGTATTACTCCGCCAGGCGCCTGACTACTGTCAGTAGTATTACTCCGCCAGGCGCCTGACTACTGTCAGTAGTATTACTCCACCAGACGCCTGACTACTGTCAGTAGTATTACTCCGTCAGGCGCCTGACCACTGTCAGTAGTATTACTCCACCAGGCGCCTGACTACTGTCAGTACGTATTATTCCGCCAGGCGCCTGACTACTGTTACCGTAATGCTCCTACAGTCCACCCAGCGGTGCAGCTTCGAAGCTACCAAACTCATAATAAACCATTTTGACAGATTTTACCACATAAAATTAGTTCGAGGAGGTCAGTAAGTACAACCAGAATTCATATATAAGACGCACCGTATTATAAGGCGCACTGTCGATTTTTGAGAAAATTTAAGGATTTTAAGTGCGCCTTATAGTCCAGAAAATATGGTATATGAATGCTTGCTGTCAGAATCTTCAGTACATTTTCTTAAAAAACTATAAATGCTTAATGTTTTTCAAACGTATGAATTAATTAGGGCTGCACAATCGTTATTTATTTTTATTTACTGAAATTCCAATATGACCTACTGCAATTTTCAAATCACAGGAGAAACAATATTTGTTAAAGTGAAATGTGTGTTCAAATACCATTTTTAATTAAACACTGTGGTGCTGCAGAGATGTCCTGGTTTACACATCAGATTTTACAGAGAAAGAAAACATCAAAAAATAATAATAATCACACCATAATAATTTTGATGGTTTTCAATGAAATTGAGAATAACGATGCAAAAATTAAAGGGCTGTAAATGGATTAAAATATTTAATTGTGATCACTCTCATGACTGTCAATAGTTAATCACACAATTAATCCCAAAAATAAACCTTAAAGGGAGATCAGTCCAGTATTTAATCCACTTCTCAACATGTTAGTGGACAAATATGCTGCTTTATGTAAATGTATGTATATATTTGCGTGTTTGGAGCGTTATTTAGCCTCCTTCCTGAGAGCTAGTATAACACAGTTCCAGTGAGCTCCTTCGCTTTCACTCGGTTAATGATGCCAGTATCTTCACTCTAGCTTTAAAACCGAGTCAACAACAACCTAAAAATCACAAGTTGCATTAATGTGTTAAAGAATTTAGAGGCATATTTACATTAACACGTAAACTGCTGTGAAAAATTAGCATTTCCCTTATATCAGTCAAAAATAATAGCAATTACATATTTTTATCAAAGTTGAATGAATTAGAAATATCATTAGCAATTACGAATTCAATCTTTGGATGACAGTCGATTTTTCAAAACCAAGGGCAGTATAACTATAAAGACAAACCTGGTGCTTTCACAAGCCAATATTTAGTCTGTTTCAATCAAACTCTGGTGCAACTTGTTTTGACAGTTGTCAATACAGTAGAACCGGTGTTTCTGTGTGGACCAGAACCACCGGTCTGAGACCGCGGCGATAGTGGCCTCGGACCTTTCTAAGTGACCTCCAGTGCAGTTAAATTGCAGTGAGAGCGTAATCCGACTCAGCTGCAGGAGGTGAACCACAACACAGGCTACCTGTGGGGCCATTTGTTGAGAAGGACACAGGTAAACAACAGGTGAACGTGAGCGGGAGAGGACTGATTGGTGGCTGGACTGCAGAGAGCCAGCCCTACAGACACAGGGACTGACAGACGGACGAGTTACACCACAAGGGACGAACTCACGGAAGCACTATGAACTCCAGACTCCATATCTACTGGAGAATTGACTACAACTGTGGATCTCCCTCTATCTCTCTATCTCTCTCTCTATATATATATCTCTCTATATCTCTCTCTATAAATATCTGTCAATCTCTCTATCTCTCTTTCTGTCTCCCTTTTTTCTGTCAATCTCTCCACTGTTCTTTTTTTTCTGTCATCTCTCCATCTCTCTCTGTCTCTTTTTTTTGTCAATCTCTCTTTATTCTCTCTCTTAAATTCTGTCAATCTCTCTATTCTCTCTAAATTCTGTCAATCTCTCCATCTCTGTCTCTTTATATTTCTGTCAATTCTCTCTTTTATCTCTCTTAAATTCTGTCAATCTCGCTTCTCTATCTCTGTCTCTCTTATATATATCTGTCAATTCTCCATTTTTTCTCTCTATAAATACTGTCAATCTCGCTCTCTCTATTCTGCTCTCTTTATTCTGCTCTCTCTATCTCTCTATAAATATCTGTCAATCTCTCTATCTCTATATATCTCTCTCTATAAATATCTGTCAATCTCTCTATATCTCTCTCTATAAATATCTGTCAATCTCTCTATCTCTCTATCTCTGTCTCTCTATATATATATCTGTCAATCTCTCTATCTCTATATATCTCTCTCTATAAATATCTGTCAATCTCTCTATCTCTATATATCTCTCTCTATAAATATCTGTCAATCTCTCTATCTCTCTATATCTCTCTCTATAAATATCTGTCAATCTCTCTATCTCTCTTCTCTCTTTTTTTGTCAATCTCTCTCTTTATTCTCTCTTAAATCTGTCAATTCTCTCTCTTATCTCTCTCTTATATATATTTCTTTTCTCTATCTCTGTCTCTCTATATATATATCTGTCAATCTCTCTATCTCTGTCTCTCTATATATATATCTGTCAATCTCTCTATCTCTATATATCTCTCTCTATAAATATCTGTCAATCTCGCTATCTCTCTATATCTCTCTCTATAAATATCTGTCAATCTCTCTTCTCTCTCTCTCTCTCTATATATATCTGTTAATTCTCTTTCTTTATCTCTCTTAATCTGTTCTCTTCTTATATCTCTCTCTATAAATATCTGTCAATCTCTCCATCTCTGTCTCTCTATATATATATATCTGTCAATCTCTCTATCTCTATATATCTGTCTCTCTAAATATATGTCATCTCTCTCTCTCTCTATAATATCTGTCAATCTCTCTTCTCTCTCTCTATATATTATCTGTCAATCTGTCTCTCTATATATCTCTCTCTATAAATATCTGTCAATCTCTCTATCTCTATCTATCTCTTCTATTTCTGTTCTCTCTATCTCTCTATCTCTCTCTATATATATCTGTCAATCTCTCTATCTCTCTATATCGTCTCTCTATAATATCTCTCTCTCTCTTCTCTCTTTCTCTCTCTATATATCGTAATTTCCCTCCTTTCCCCTTAATTCTTCCTCCTTCTCTGTCTTCTTATATATATTGTCATCTCTCTTCTCTATATATCTCTCTCTATAAATATCTGTCAATCTCGCTATCTCTCTATCTCTATATATCTCTCTCTATAAATATCTGTCAATCTCTCTATCTCTGTCTCTCTATATATATATCTGTCAATCTCTCTATCTCTATATATCTCTCTCTATAATATCTGTCAATCTCGCTATCTTCTCTATATCTCTCTCTCTATATATATATCTGTCAATCTCTCTATCTCTGTCTCTCTATATATATATATCTGTCAATCTCTCTATCTGTCTCTCTATATATATCTCTCTCTATATATATATCTGTCAATCTCTCTATCTCTGTCTCTCTATATATATATCTGTCAATCTCTCTATCTCTCTATCTCTGTCTCTCTATATATATATATCTCTCTCTATATATATCTGTCAATCTCTCTATCTCTGTCTCTCTCTATATATATATCTGTCAATCTCTCTATCTCTGTCTCTCTATATATATATCTGTCAATCTCTCTATCTCTGTCTCTCTATATATATATCTCTCTCTATATATATATCTGTCAATCTCTCTCTCTATCTATCTCTGTCTCTCTATATATCTCTCTATATATATATATATCTGTCAATCTCTCTATCTATCTATCTCTGTCTCTCTATATATCTCTCTCTATATATATCTGTCAATCTCTCTATCTATCTCTGTCTCTCTATATATCTCTCTCTCTATATATATATATATATCTCTATATATATCTGTCAATCTCTCTATCTCTGTCTCTCTATATATCTCTCTCTCTCTCTCTCTATATATATATATATATCTCTAAATATATCTGTCAATCGCTCTATCTATCTATCTCTGTCTCTCTCTATATATATCTCTCTCTATATATATATCTATATATATATATCTGTCAATCTCTCTATCTATCTATCTCTGTCTCTCTATATATATATATCTGTCAATCTCTCTATCTATCTATCTCTGTCTCTCTATCTATCTCTGTCTCTCTATATATACATCTGTCAATCTCTCTATCTATCTATCTCTGTCTCTCTATATATCTCTCTCTATATATACATCTGTCAATCTCTCTATCTATCTATCTCTGTATATCTCTCCATCTCTATATCTCTCTCTCTATATATATATCTGTCAATCTATCTATCTATCTATCTATCTCTCTATCTATCTATGTATCTCTATATATCTATCTATCTCTGTCTCTCTCTATATATCTGTCAATCTCTCTATCTTTCTATCTATCTCTGTATCTCTATCTATCTATCTCTGTCTCTCTCTATATCTGTCAATCTCTCTCTATCTATCTGTCTGTCTCTATATCTCTCTCTATCTCTCTCTATCTCTCTATCGCTGTCTCTCTTTATCTCTCTCTATATATATCTATCTATCTCTCTATAGCTCTCTCTATATATCTCTCTCTATATCTCTCTCTCTCTCTCTATCTATACCTCTCTCTCTCTCTATCTCTCTATCTCTCTCTCTCCCTTGACAGTCTTAATCTATTTAACAGAGTGACAAAAGAAACCCACTCTGTACCAAGTTTCTACAGACGTGGATGAAAGGCCATAAACTAGAGGAAGCTGCTGTCCAAGCCAGTGACGTGGTGTAAAAAGCACCATGTAGTGTTTGAGGGCAGACACCTGGAATAAGACATCCGTCAGAGGGCAGTACAGTGAAGGGAGCACTGGAGTCAGCTACATCAGGCCCACCACACAGATGTAGAGATATCAGACTGACACAAGCACAGCTACAGGTATGAGAGCGGCGAGTGTGGAAAGAAAAGCGGTGAGAAGTTGCCTGGCGGTTGGCACATTAACACACAAAGCTCTGCAGCTGGTTATCAGTTCTCCACTCGACCTGTGAGAGGGCCTGTATGACTCAACCACTGAGGTATGTGTACATTTACAGACCGTTACGTCTTATATGGCCTTTATCCTCAGCACAGTCAGCCAGAGCCAAGACCGCTCCAATCAAAAGCCCTTCTCATTTTTCTATAAGACCAGTTTTGAGGCCAGGTTAAGGCCGGGCGGACTGAGGGCTGTTATGATGGCTGGCTGGATTCCTGAGCTGGTCCTGATATGGTAGTGGATTCTGTGGAGAACTGAATCACAGTGATGCCTTTACAGCCGCTGGTGGTATAGAGGTTTGCGTCGCTGACATTCAAGCGGTTGCTCTGGGTTCAACTCCCGGTTGAATTATGGGGGCGGCAGTAGCTCAGTCCGTAAGGACTTGGGTTAGGACGCGGAGGACGCCAGTTCAAGTCCCCCATGGACCAAGACCAACTGGTTGCTGCTGCCAGTTTACCTCTTGGGCACTGCCGAGGTGCCCCTGAGCAAGGCACCGAACCCCCAACTGCTCTGGGCGCTTGTCAGGAGCAGCCCCCTCACTCTGACATCTCTCCATTGACATGTATATGTACTGTGTGAACAACACAGTGTAAAACTGAATTTCCCCACTGTGGGACTAATAAAGGAATATCTTCCTCTTCTTCTTCAGTTGGTTGCCATGTTTAAACATGGACGCAGTTTTACTGGAGCTGAAAAATCATTCTCACTACATAACACAAGTTTCAATACATTTAAGTGACGTACACAAGCACCAACTGGACATCACATTTAGGCTGTTATGCAAGAAAGGAATACTAATTTTGAAATATTTTCTTAACCAATAACTGACCCTCGTTAACCAATTATTATCCGTTAACTTACAAGATTAGTGCTTTGCATGCAGCGGTGAACCAGCTGCAGTATATGAGCACAACAGACAACTGAGTTCCCAGTTCACCGTGAGGAGAGTTACCGTAGCAACCACGGTGCTGCGTTCACTGTCTCCGGTTCACCGTCAGGAGAGTTACCGTAGCGGCCACGGTGCTGCGTTCACTGTCTCCGGTTCACCGTCAGGAGAGCTACCGTAGCGGCCACGGTGCTGCGTTCACTGTCTCCAGTTCACCGTCAGGAGAGTTACCGTAGCAGCCACGGTGCTGCGTTCACTGTCTCCAGTTCACCGTCAGAAGAGTTACCGCCACGGTGCTGCGTTCACTGTCTCCAGTTCACCGTCAGGAGAGTTTAGCACCTTTCGGAGGCGTAGCAGCCACGGTGCTGCGTTCACTGTCTCCAGTTCACCGTCAGTAGAGTTACCGTAGCAGCCACGGTGCTGCATTCACTGTCTCCAGTTCACCGTCAGGAGAGTTACTGTAGCAGACACGATGCTGCGTTGAACTGTCTCCAGTTCATCATCAGCAGAGTTACCATAGCGGCCACGGTGCTGCGTTCACTGTCATGGACATTCATCCACTTTCCCAGTAAAAGTCTCCACCACATCTCGTTTAGTTTAGCAGGTCTCAGCCGTGTGTCTGTCGGATCTGTCCGATGGTGGTGAGTGTGTGTGTGGTGGTGGTGGTGGTCAGTGTGTGTGTGTGTGTGTGTTGGTGGTGTTGTAGCTGTGAGTGTAGCTGTAGCAGACAGTGTGAGTTCAGTTTATTTGTCGGTGAATAAATGCTACGAGGCTACAAGCTACAACTCGCCTGGAAGTCCAGAGACAACTTCCTGGATCTGCACTGGCTCGCTCTTCAGGTGGACTCTTAAGATGGACCAGTTTTCCTCCTCTGAGATTTGCTCAGCTTTTTAATTTATTATTAATATTACTTTTAACCATTACGCTGTTAAAATGCTGAATTTTGGTTATCAGTTAAATGGTTAATTATTAACATCTCTAGTCAGCTTTCACACACAGGACGAGAGATGGCAGAGGATTTGGTGACAGAGCCAAAAGCAAACACGCCTATTTGGCAATATGTCAGATTTGAATGCAATGCTATAAGAGCAGCTCAACATTAATGAGATTATCACCGTGAGAAGGCGGAGTGGTCACAGCCGGTGTGCATGGCGGCGCGGCGCCAGGTCGACCCCTGGACTGGTGAGGCCAGGCACACCGCCAACTGCCGATAACAATTTAAGTGCTGTAAATATATTGAGCGTCACCTTATCTTGTTAAATGTCCATTGTAATCGGTAACACAAGTTTATTAGCCGGTGGGTAAATTTCCTCATAGTCACCTCCATAGATTACAGTTTTCAAATACTCAGAGATGGACTAAGTTGGGAAACTACAGAATATATCTGATTATACAGTGTTTGGTACCAGAGAAAATATTAAATAAACTGACTGCAAAGCTTTAATCCCATTTATCTACTTTACGTCAACAATGTCCAGTCCAAAAACTGACTACAGTACAGTACTAACTGTTTACTACAAATTCTTGTACATGCAAATAAATGATGGGTTAAAAATCAACAGCTTACCAGACATTAGTGTGGCAGCATGGGGCTACACAATAGTCTGGCTTTATTCAAACAGGAAATATGGCTCCATAATAAGAAAATCATCACAAAAGCAGCATATAAATAAAAACAAGGAACAGTGTGGAGCAGATGCATACAATAAAGGCCATGGTTACACAACACGAAGGCAGGAGATTCTCAGTGCTTCTCCACTCAGAGAGAGCCGTACCACGTCCTGTGTTTACCATCTTCCTCCAGGCCATAATCAGCTAAACTCCAGCCATCCTGGATGTCTAAGCGTCCTCAGAAATAGCCTGCTGTCTCTGTGGGACATGAAGGGAAGGATGTGGTGGTGATGGGGGTAAGGAATGTGTCTTTTCTGCTGACAGATGTCCTGTGCAGCCGGCTGACGGGGCTGAACTCCACCTCTGTATGGTCTGAGGCACTGCCTGCGTACATCACTGATGACGTTCAATAACCACATCAACAAACTCAACCACATCTGACCTTTTTAATCGTTTAATCTGTCTCTGCAGGTTAGACACATATTTGGTACTACATTTGGGTGTAGCAAGCAATAACTGATGATAGCCTGAGCAATGTGATAGAAGATATGACTATAACTGCTACACCAACCTGATCCGCCGTGATTGCAAACTGTTTGGAAAAGGGCACTTTCAAAAAATACTTAGCAGGTGATTGGATGAACCATCTGTCAATCAAAGAGTGAAAACATGTTTTCTATGTATAAAAGCCTTCAGCGTCGTTCTTTGCTCTTCTGTCAGTGAAGAAATACTCTCCAGCTCTGCTGAACTGATGCTACCAGCTACGCTAACCTCTTCAGGAGCCGCCTCCGTGTCCTCACACACACCTAAGCCACGCCCCCTATCTCCTCACAGGACGCTGATTGGTCCGTGGTCTGGCTTGTCGGACACAAACACATTACTTGAAGCCTGAATAGATGGATTTCTGCGTGATATGTAGTCTCAAGATTCTCATGATGTCATGACATCGGGAGAATCCAGCTGCTGGGCAAGGTAAGGCGACCACAGGGGATACCGGAAGAAAAAAATTCAGTGGCCCGCGGCAGAGAGTAAAACTTCCATGTACCTAAATCAGGAATCAAATACCTGTACTTATTCCTTTATCACACAATCCCTGATTTACACCAGAATGTTGTTTACGGTAGACGACATCTCCAGTTAAGCAAAGATCTTGTACAGGTGTTTGTGCTCAGAATGCAACGTTTGAGAAGCTTTTGAAAGTTAAAAAGGGTTTCGTCGGAAAACTGTTATATGTACCGTATTTTTCTCACTATAAGACGCACTTCAAATTGCCCAACTGTTTAACTCAAACACTGACGATGAAGGATTTGATAGATTTGTGGAAGAGGAATGAAATGAAAAAAAAACAAAGTGAGTGTATTGTTTTGTATTTCATGTGTTACAACTGAAAAATGTTGAGAGTTATTGAAGTTATTGAGTTAAAAGTTTGAGACCATCAAACAAAGACAATTTCGATCAAACTGAAAAATGTTTTAATCCAAAATGAAATGACACAACAGGGCACCAAAATGTCAGATTATTAAGGTAAGGCTAAAGAACATTTCCACTAAATAACCGGTTTACATCTTATGTAAATCAGGGTTGTCCTCGACCAAACAAAGTCTTAGTCAACTACTGTAACACTCGATTAGTTTATTTATTTAAAGACAGATTTGTAAAACTGAGACTCCCACAAACGCTCCACTTTAAATCTAGTGTATACCAGAAATGTGATATATTATCTGATTATTTTTTTCTCCCATGAGCCATAATCCTGTTCTCTATGAATCATCTTTTTCCCAGAGGTTGAGCAATCCTAAAACAGTCAAATCAAACCCACAATGTTGTCACACAGAGGATTCAATAATTACTAAAGCCTGTTTACCTGCAGGTGATTTACCACAGTGGGTAACAACACAGACATTTCTGCAGTGAGTCTAACGCTGCTTCTTTAAGAGAAAACCATATTTTCTTCTTTCATATATAATGTGATGTGTGACTGGTACAAGGCATATATATGTATGAGGTACATGCCCATCTGTGTTGTGTAAAACTGGATTATATAAGTTTATTGAGACTAAGGACGTTAAGTCCTCAAAGACCTTGAGCAGAACCTGAGCTATGAGAGGAATGTTAAGAATTTTAATTAGATCCAGGATTTTTTTTAACCAAGACTCTAAACCTCTCAGTAAACTGTGGGCCCTTTTTTTAATAATCATCTTTCATTTCAACAATTGGAAAGAATGCACATAACAAGCCAATAAAAATAACACATTTAAGCCCTCTGTGTGTTTCTCAGGTTAATAAAAACCCAGCAGAGTACTCGATGCTCACCACTCACACTAAAACAGAAAAACATCATAATAATGATGTAATGCAAGAAAGGAAAAAAGGTCAACGCCAGGTGGCCATTTCTGATTATTAAAAAAGGGGGTGTAATCTGACCAATAGTACAATTTAACATAAAAATCCACATGAGTGTTAAAGTTGAACATCACGCAGTGAGACAGAGACCTGATACAGACATTTTTAAGTAATCTGACGTGTCTATGAGAGTGTTTTCTTACATTTTCACCCCCCAAAACAGAGTAAATACAGTGTTTTATTATTGTTCTTCTTCTTCTTCTTCTTCTTCTTATTATTATTATTATTATTAGGGAGATACTACAGGTAATAGGGTAAAAAAAAAAAGAAAACATGAAACTTCCCCAGTTGATTATTTTCCATTGAGACAATTAATTTTTTGTATTACGAGTTTTCTGAATTATTTTCTTTAAATTAGGGCTGTCAATATTTGATCAAGATTAATGGCAAATGCTCTTATCAACATGCTAGTGGACTAATATGCTGCTTTATGTAAATGTATGTATATATTTATTATAGTAAATCAATAACAACACTAATCAATGCCGGATATTGACCAGAAACCTTCCCAGGTTCTGACTTTAGCATCAACAATCTGCTCCAATCAGAACATGACAAACTGCAGCCCAACAGGCAACAACAGCTGTCAGTGTGTCAGAGTGCTGACTTGACTAGGACTTGATCCAGACTGACTGGGACTATCAGAAAGTGGGCATGTCTGTAAAGGGGAGACTGGTGGGGACCCAGAGAACCCATTTACATCCACACATCTGGAGGTCAGAGGTCAACGGACCCCTTTGAACATGGACAGGACAGTTTTTCCTCGACAACATTTAGCCTAACTTCAGTTATTATTTAGCCTCCGTTGCTCCGTTGCTCGTATGACCTGGTTGGTACTGGTGGATTCATTAGCTTTTCTAGTTTCATATGATATCTGTACCTTAACTAAAGCTCTAAAACTGATCCTATTACAGCCTCTGAAAATGTCGGCAGGTCTCTGGGGTTTAGGAATACAAATAAAAACATGATTAAAAATAGGAGTGTAAGATTCACAGCATTTTGAAGACACTACAGGTGAACATGGTGACAAAATATCTAGCAGATATCACCATGAAAAATCCTGAGTTGATTACTGACATTAAGACTTATTTTTTGTATTACAAGTTTTCTAAAACATTATATTTAAATGTGCAAATGAGGCATTATCTAATGGTAACCTGTGGTGAATTCAGGAGAAATCTACAGATACAAATAGATGTTTATCTATTTGTAATAGATGCTTTCTTTCCACCAGTTTGAAAGAGGACTTGTCATGGGAGCAAAAAAAAACCCTGAACATCAGCATGCCAGCCATGTGTCCACGTATTTATGTCGTTAGACTGACAAATGATGAAGAGTCCTCAGACATTTCTTTGAGTATTAAGCAGATAGCTGTTTCTACAAAGTAAGGTTATTATTCCATAAGGGAAATAGTAGGTTTACTTAACCTAGATAACACAAACACTCCTTTACTTTTGTAAATCAATAGCTATACTCTGAGAGGAACTCTTAAAAAGCACAAATCACTAATCCTCCCACAATTTATCCCATCATGCCATTCCAGCGGGCTTCAGGCTGTCACAGATAATTCACTACATTTAGAAACTCAAACAAAGCTCCGACATTCCTCTGTGCTCCTGGTACAACACGCTACCCTCCAAACTGAAATCTAACCAGCACAAAAACACGAGAAAGCAGAAGCTCCAGGTGGGATTTAACAACACACACCGTGGTTCAAGTGACAGCAATCTAAACTCTGACGTATAACGTTTGTTAAGTCTAGTCTGTGAACAATTTACTTCATGAGGAGCCAGCCAGAGAGGCTTGAACTGTTACAGGTTGTGATTTTAACAGGTGAAAAGTAAAGAAATGTCTAAATGTTCTGAGGAATTAACATCTCACCATCAGATGCAAATGCTCCACTGTGGTTGGTCCTTGGGAGGAAGTTTGTGACATGCAGTCACAAAACATTAACCATAAAACGCTGCCAATATCCAATCAGAGTCCGATTGGGCAACGGTTCACTCCACACGATTCAGCAACGAGATCTCACAGCTTACAGCTTAAAGACTTAAAATGGTCAGAGTTCTTGTCATTTGAGTCGTAAACGCTAACAGGAGGAGGTGGTCCGAACCGTATCGCTCTAAGACCGTACGGTGCCTGATACCCCGAGTTTTGTCCATCTGAGTTGGACTCTGAACCTTTCTGGGTCAATACAGAAAAACAGAAATGAAGCGGGGACACGGATCCCGGCTAACAGCTGCTAGTATGTTACCATGCCAAAATTCACTAGCAAGGTCTTTTGTAGTAAATCATTACACAGTCAACAGAGAAAAGAGCGCTCAGTGTGATTTTAGAGCTGATTGGGCTGCACCATGTTCAGGCTCTCTCTCCTTCCAGGGTATCTACAGGTTTCTACAAGTCAAATTTCAGACCTATTAAGACCTTTTAAAGACCGCTATGAATGCACTTTAAGACCTACTTCACGTCCATACTGGTGAGAACGTACTAAGGATCTGACAGAACATCAGAGTGCTCGTTGCTGCTGTGTGACTGATGCCTGGTTCCTGAGTTTAAGTCCAGATCAGCTCAGCTTTTAGTGGAGGTGGAGCTCCACACGCTGTCTGGAGGTCCACTGATGCTCTGGATCCCCACGTGGATCAATACTGGCCGACTGCAGCCGTTTGCTGGTGTTTTACAACCAGCTTTATGTTTTTCTGTCATGTGACTCCAAAGACTCGATGCCCAATGATCCAAGTTTCAGAGTTTTCTATCGGAGGCTGCAGCGGCTTCAGATCCGTTTCCAGACACCGGCTTCAACCACGCACTAACTTCACTGCTCTCTAACCAGAGCCGACCGAACTAGACTCTACATTTCTACCTGGTTTTAACACTCAACGTCGGCGGCGCTTCTCAGCGTTTCCCTCTCCACCAGGTTTCTCCACTAATTATCACAGCACTCCCTCGACTGGACCTGACCTGGGTGTGCTCCCATGAATCCAGTCCGGGGAGAACAGCTGCTCCCTTCTGGTTCCTCTTTATGGTTTTGGTACGGCGTGTACAAAAAAACAAAACAAATGTTCAAAAGCAAGATAATAAATTTCTCTTACGTTAATGAATTTTTAAGACTTGCCAAAAGTTAATTTCTAGACATTCCCTGAGACAGTAAGTATTGCTCTTCAATGTTATGATTTATTGTTATTTTTGTTAACTTTTTACCACTACACCATGGGGGGGAAGTTGAATCAGACACTTTTACTTTGTAAAATCTCTGAATGAATCCAGTAAAATGTCTGATTTTCAGCAGGTCTGTAGTCAGAGATGTCCTGAAGTCAAATCTATCAGGATCATTGTCAGGAATTATTGATTACAGTTTTTATTCAGCAGCCCAGAAATCAAAGAATAAAGACGTTTCCCTCACAGATTAGTGGGATTTTCTTTTTAATTTATCAGGGTCATGTAATGTTTTATACTCTGCTGAATATAATCCATCAGTCTGATTTCCATAGATGGATTCTGTAGATCCAGTTCCCTTTGTTAACACCTTATTTTGAAAAGCGGCCGTAGTCCCAGGTGTCTACTTCCTCTAACTCCTCCAAGGTGGTCTCTAGCTCTCCGTCAGCTCCGTTCTCTTTATCCATCCATGGTCAGCTCCATCGGGGCCGTCTGAATGCATTTAACATAAATGTCAGTATATGGAGCTCTACAGTCGTAGCGTCGGCCCGTCGGACCACGGAGACGAGAGCGACGGCCGGCCGGACCGCACGTTACCGCCGTACGATGACGTTTCCCGTCCGTGACGGAGGTAGCGTGCAGCTTTAGCCGTGATGTCTAGCTCTGCTTTTCCAAAGTGTTTCCCTCCTTTACTGGATGTGTAGTGTTTACCAGGCTGGATTTAACATGGAGGGTGGAGGTCGGATCCACGCCCACCCTCCACCCTTTAATACTGTCTGAGGTTTGTTCTGGTTGACGGATACTGAACGGATATGACGTCACGGTACTCAGACTACCACAATAAAAGAGCTAACTTCCTTCTACCTCCACACAGACTCAAATGAGGCAAATATATCAATTCTGGCATTTAAAAAAATCTATTTAGAAATCGTAAAAAAAATAAATAAATAAAAATTGCAATACACTGGTGAATCAATCTTTTTTCCCCACCCCTACTCTTTAGAGCTGGGTCACTCATGACATGTAGATTTTTCTGTGACATTTTGACTGAAGTCCTGCTCTGCCTGCAGAAAACATGCTACCTCATAAAGCTCTCTGGTGTGATGTACCTTGGTTATGAACAGAGGTTCTCGATGCTCCAGTCCTCCTCTGAGTGTAAACCCCCACGGTGCTCCTCCCGACAGGAAAACATCCACCAGCTTCCAGCCTTCTCCATCTCTGCTCCTCTGCTCCACATCTCCTGATCTCTGCATCGCACGCCAAATACTGTCTGCTTCTGCGTAGTGTGGCTCATGTTTATATCCCTCAGCATCCATGGTGCTGCTGTAAACATAAGGAAACAATAGAGATAGCATGAAAACATGTCCACACAGAAACTTAGAATAAATAATACGCTACTGTTGACCAAATGACACTATATAAAAAGGCTCAATCTTGGGCCCAATCTGCTGCTCATATAATGGTCAGGCACATAATCCAGTTCTATGCTGATGACACCCTGCTGTAAATCTTCTAGGGCTGCAACTAACAATTATTTTCATTGTAGATTAATCTGTTGATTATTCTCTCAATTAATCGACTGTTTGTAGGGACATTGACAATTAACTGATAACCAACATTAACTATTTAACCAATTAACACTATCAGTTAAATTTTGAATGAAACTTTATTTTTTCATTGTGAATATGGTGTTTAATTTGGTCACTATAATATTTTTTATGACTTGCAAATACCATGATGACTGTGTCATAGGGAGTCCTTTTCCTGTCTTTACACTGCGTGTCCTGTTATTGTTTTGGTGTATTTTAGGAAGTCTTAACACCTGCAACAGGGATGAAAATTAACCTTTTGACTAATTCTGGCAAACCATGTGCAGGCTAGTTATTACTATCACATCACGAAGTACTGATGTAGGGACAGAGGATAATCTTTGTCTAAGTTGTGCTGAACGTGTGGACGTTAAATCCAGTAACTGCTTGTCTTGCCTCCACCTGTACGATACAAAGTGAGTTAGGACGAGGCGGAAACAGCTGCTGTCACACTGGCTGCTTTAAACGTGATGTTGTGATGTGTGAGAGAATTAAACAGCAACAATGTCGAGCAGCACAATGGAAACCATCTCCTCCTCCTGCACCAACACAGGAGCCGAGTTTCACCGGGCTCAGCTCCTTTCAAACCGGTACACCGACACAAGCACGGTAGCGTCAAATGAACCAAACGACTCGGTGAAATAGCTTTCTTTAAACCATCTGACATGTTTGAACGGCTGTCCTTACCCGGGATTCAACTTCTGGATCAACCGGTGAACACGAAAGCTCCGTCGGGGTGGCACGCAGCTTGTCTCCCAGGTTTACGTTACACATACTTCATCGTTTGCGACCGTTTTACTGACAAGTGGATCACTTTTTTAGTTAACTCAGTTGTGTGAACGGTTTCGGTAGAATAAACCGAGAGTTTCACTGTTTTAGACGCTGCAGCTCAGTCCGCGATATCCTGCTTCATAATCGAGCCGGAGGTCGACACACTGACACACTCAGGAGAGTTTAAATGAAGCTAAGCTAACTAGCTAACTAGCTCCATCCATGGACAACAGGGATAACAAGTGCAGCGACGCACAGCGCAAGCGCGCCATCTACCGGCAGCTAGCAAGTAGCGTTAGCTAAGAAGTTCGAGACTCAAACCTATTTAACGCCAGACCGGAGAAATAAAAACAGCTTTCTGGGCTGTTGCGCGTAACGTTTGGTACATTACATTAGGCTGTTAGCTAGCTTACGTTACGTTAGCTGAGAGCGGTTAACGGCCAGCACGCGACAGTGCGTGTTCGTCTGCTGTTCGTCAGACTCTCCGGATTCTTCTGTGTGCTTCACACTCCTGGGCTTCAAATGGAGCGCGTACGTTTCCATGACAACCTGTCGGGTATGGGTGGGCGGCAGGGCCAAACTAAACCAATTCGCGGAAGTAGTTGAACGGGGAAACGTCAGCAGTATCATTCCTGCTGTAGTTTCAAACTAGCGGAGATCTGCCGTAAAGCGGAGTGGCCCTTAATTAGAGCGTTTTACTCAACTTTCTGTAGCTTCATCATACAGCACAAACTATTTAAAGTATGTTCAAGAAGTGGGGGACCTGGCTTGGGTTAGAAAACGGAAATGGCCCCGAAGAAGAAGTTGATGAAGACAAGAATCAGGACATGAAGAAGGAAACTGCAGATGGAGGTGAAGAGGAAGATGGGCCGCCTCGGCAGCCTCTCCCAAAGGCGGAGGGCCTCAGTGGTGAGCCTGATGGAGCTGATTACTGTACAGCAGTAACCTGTGTAGTACTACTGCAGGTATTCTAGTAGCCTGATGGAGCTGATTACTGTACAGCAGTAACCTGTGTAGTACTGCTGCAGGTATTCTAGTAGCCTGATGGAGCTGATTACTGTACAGCAGTAACCTGTGTAGTACTACTGCAGGTATTCTAGTAGCCTGATGGAGCTGATTACTGTACAGCAGTAACCTGTGTAGTACTGCTGCAGGTATTCTAGTAGCCTGATGGAGCTGATTACTGTACAGCAGTAACCTGTGTAGTACTACTGCAGGTATTCTAGTAGCCTGATGGAGCTGATTACTGTACAGCAGTAACCTGTGTAGTACTACTGCAGGTATTCTAGTAGCCTGATGGAGCTGATTACTGTACAGCAGTAACCTGTGTAGTACTACTGCAGGTATTCTAGTAGCCTGATGGAGCTGATTACTGTACAGCAGTAACCTGTGTAGTACTACTGCAGGTATTCTTGTAGCCTGATGGAGCTGATTACTGTACAGCAGTAACCTGTGTAGTACTACTGCAGGTATTCTAGTAGCCTGATGGAGCTGATTACTGTACAGCAGTAACCTGTGTAGTACTACTGCAGGTATTCTAGTAGTCTGATGGAGCTGATTACTGTACAGCAGTAACCTGTGTAGTACTACTGCAGGTATTCTAGTAGCCTGATGGAGCTGATTACTGTACAGCAGTAACCTGTGTAGTACTACTGCAGGTATTCTAGTAGCCTGATGGAGCTGATTACTGTACAGCAGTAACCTGTGTAGTACTACTGCAGGTATTCTAGTAGTCTGATGGAGCTGATTACTGTACAGCAGTAACCTGTGTAGTACTACTGCAGGTATTCTAGTAGCCTGATGGAGCTGATTACTGTACAGCAGTAACCTGTGTAGTACTACTGCAGGTATTCTAGTAGCCTGATGGAGCTGATTACTGTACAGCAGTAACCTGTGTAGTACTACTGCAGGTATTCTAGTAGCCTGATGGAGCTGATTACTGTACAGCAGTAACCTGTGTAGTACTACTGCAGGTATTCTAGTAGCCTGATGGAGCTGATTACTGTACAGCAGTAACCTGTGTAGTACTACTGCAGGTATTCTAGTAGCCTGATGGAGCTGATTACTGTACAGCAGTAACCTGTGTAGTACTACTGCAGGTATTCTAGTAGCCTGATGGAGCTGATTACTGTACAGCAGTAACCTGTGTAGTACTACTGCAGGTATTCTAGTAGGACTGTGACTGGTGATTGTCTCCAGGATACTTCTATAACTTCGCCAGCAGCGCCTCGAGGAAACTGTCCGAGTCAGCGGTGGAAACAGCTCAGACTGTGAGGAAACGGGTGGAGGAGGGGGGATCAATGGGATTATTGATAAGGTAAATATCACGATCAAAAACACTTTATTGATCCCCCATAAAGAAACAGAAAGAAAAACTAAAATAGAAATAAAGGAGTATGTAACATGTAAACTGGGTCCTTAATACTACAATATATGTATAGTACTATAAGTAATATGGAAATGAGAAATATTATATGTGCATCAAACACGTAAAATTCTGTTTAATGATATATTTTCTTCCTTCAGACTATTTTGGGTGAATTCCAGAAAGAACAAGAAAAGTTTGTTCAGGAGAAAAAAGCAAAAACATCTGGTAAGTATAGTCTGTTTATTTAATGCATGCATTAAATATGTAGGCAGAATTATGTCTGGTGTGTTCTCTCCTTACTTTTGAAGGACAGAACTGCCTAAATAAAAAATAAATACACAAATAAATGACTTGATAAATAAAGTCATTAAATTAGTCATTAAATGCAGCACAAATAATATTGAAAATAAATGTAGCCATTAATTAATTGATAAAATGTGACAGATATTTTTGTTTGAATTTTTCTATTTATTTTTCATTATATCAATACCCTTATTTATTTACTCTTCTGTTTAGTTTTCCCTTTGTTATTCTGTTTTTTTTTAATTTTTTTTTACATTTACTTATTTTTGCATTTATTTTTATTATTTATTTTAGCATTTTTTAATTACTTTTGCTTTTTTATTACCACTATAAAATTATATTAATACCATAATGTTCCATTATTATTATTATTATATTTTCTTGTTTCCTTTGATTATTGCTTAGGCCTACTATGATTAATATATAATATATGACATCACAATTTTACTTGAATCTATATTTAAGCTGATGTATGATTATTTTGTTTAGAATGACCATTTTTTTCTATAAGTACATGCGTGTATCTGTATGCTTCTATGTATTTTTCCCTTCTTTTAAATTTATTTTTTCATGCACAAATGTAAATTAATTTAATTTAATGCATCTGCACTGTTAATTGAGCACCATTTCTTTTTAATAATAGAAATAATTCTGCGTGATATTTAGGAATATTGTGTGACAGTAGCGTAACGACAGGCTGGTTTTGGTTGATCCTGAAGGTGCTGCTGTGCCACCGTGGGTTGGGTATAATGAAGAGGACGCCGTACAGCAGCAGATTTTAGCTCTCTCAGCTGTAAGTATTATTCCCTATAAAACATGCATCAATATAGTTTCTATTAAAAACCTCCAGTTTATTGCTTCATTCGTTATCAGGACAAAAGGAATTTTTTGCGAGATCCTCCCGCTGGGGTGCAGTTTCACTTTGACTCGGAGCAGATGTATCCGGTCGCCTTGGTGATGCTGGAGGAAGACGAGCTCCTTCGGAAGATGCGCTTCCATCTGGTCCCCAGACAGTGAGCGTCTCCACGCTCACATCATACCGTTTCATGTGTTTTCATCATGTGCATGGCTTTACTAAAACCGTGTTACTCATTTTAGGGTGAAAGAGGAAGTCTTCTGGAAGAATTACTTCTACCGCGTGTCGCTGATAAAGCAGTCGGCTCAGCTCACGGCGCTCGCCGCACAGCAGGCAGCTGCTGGTCACAAAGGTATCAACACTAGAGCGCCTGTTTCATCTTAAAGGGATAGTTCAGGTGTTTCTCAGTGGGGTTGATGAGGATCTTACTGCAGTAGAAACAGACAGGAGCAAAGTGATGGTCTGCTGTGGACGGCGGCAGCAACCAGACACATTTCTTACAGTGTGGGCTGTATTTCGAAGATTTTCGACGGGGAACCGAAGCTGTTATCGATCCTCTCTTCAAAGCCACCAGACTTTTCCCTCAGAACAGAGGAGCTGCTGGTCCACCGCTGCCTCCATCGGTTAGTTATTGTGAATTCACCAAAGTCACACAGTAACACAAACGAAGTAACCTCTGTTCTGATTGAGTCAGCGGAGTCTGGTGGCTTTGAAGAGAGGACAGATAACGGCCTCAGTTCCTCATCAGGAAGGTCTGACAGCGAGGAACAGCCACGAACATATTTTTACTTTAGTAAACAGTATATTTATTGTTTTTTTTTACTTTTAACGTACATTATATCCCAATAATTTGGTCAGTCTTGACAGCGAGCACAGCACACCATCAAATGAACAGGTAAACAAATAATCACAGTAACTGAAACAGATATACAACAATAACTTTACTGTGTAAAGAATTATCAATGGACATTAGGGACACTTTTAGGGCTAATTTTATAATCTCATTTTATCATCATTTTATTGATTAAATAGATAACAGGTAGGATGACAGGTAGCAGCAATAACAGAAGGAACAAAATCATCAGCAGTCACAGATAAAGTTTTATCATACTGGACAAACAAAAAACGCATCACACTCACAGATGAGTCTCATTGTGAAATCCTCCACGTTTGCCCAATATATTAAAAAGGACACTTTATCTGTGAGTGCTGGAGATTTTTATTGATTATCACCAACATTTAGTTTCAAAAACTCCACAAACATTTGGAGCATGTGTGTTGGAAGCAGTGAAAATATTCAAAATATAGCATACATTTAGACTGCTACTGATATTTTTAGCTGTGTAAAATGCGTTTTTCTGCTGCTTCCGTCCACAGCAGTACATCACCATGTTTCTGTGCTGGTACTCTGTTTCTACTGACTCTACTGTAGTATTACATTACTATGGAGGTGTACTTCATACAACCACACTGATAAACACCTGAACTATCCCTTTATTCCCTTTAATGCTCGTCACTGAATCATTTTATGACACAAAGAGAGGCGAGGTTTTGCTAAATATTGTGTGATAAACCAAAAAGCAAGTTAACATTAGGACACTTTTTCTTTGGTTTCATAAATATTATTAATTAATCTGCATTGTTCATGTTATTGAGAGTATGGTTGTCACCTGATTATTTTTCTATTAATATACTTTTAGGGGAAATGTAAAAAAAAAAAAAACTATTTTTTTTTTGCAGATGTAGTTAAACAGAAAACTTCCCGTGTCGTCTGCAGCACCAAACCAAAGGCGAGGGAGGTACGAGTAAAATAAAATGGGAGATGAATGAGATAAGGAGCTGCTGTCTGACCTTCTGTTCCTGCTCTGACAGGACGAAGACGACGTCGCCGCCAGCCCGTCTGAGTTCGTGAGCGACGCTTTCGACTCGTGCAACATAAATGAGGACGACCTTCGCAAAGAAATGGAACAGCTGGTTCTGGACAAGAGGGACCGTCCGGGCACACGGCGAGGTACGTTTGATTCGTTGATCTGGGCCGGCAGAGGTGGTGTTATCGATGAGAGACTGAGTGTTGTGTGTTTTGCAGAGGAGACGCCGGACTGGGAGAGAGAGCTGCAGGAGGAGCTCCAGGAGTACGACGTGTTGGCCGACGAGAACCGTGACGACAACTGGGATAGAGAGATCGAAGAGATGCTGATGGAGGACAGTTCGAGCATTTACACACCTCCGGCCTCAGCCGTGTGAAGGACAGAACGTGGACATGACTGCAGCTTTTCCTCTAAGAACCCTGCAGATGGAGAAACACCGCTGAGCATCATTTCTGTTTCAAGAGTAAATATGACGTATCATCTCCTGCAGTTACAACAGGAGCAGATATAGTTCATAATGTGACACTGAGGTTCACCTCCACAGAGCAAAGAAAACTGGCCTCAAAGCGACGGTGAGTCACAAACTCTGCAAAGCGACTCAGCAAAGTACGGCCAGTGCAGGTGAAATATTGCGGAGATGGAGGTAATGTTCAGTCAAGAAACCCTCTGAATTTATTAGGAAAAAAATTAATGTAAAAAAAGAAAAAAGCAGAATATTTGTGTATTTTTGTCTGGACTGCAGAGGCCCAGACCTACAAACCTAAAAGTCACTGAGTGATGAAGGTACACGATTGGCTGGCCGAGTGTTGGAGTTCCCTCATTGGCTGTTGCAGGAACACTCCTTTATGCAATGAACCCGTCCAGCGTGACGCTTCCCGCTTACCAAACTTGGACCAAACTGTGAAACTAAGCGATCTAGTTCTAAAGTGAACCCAGATCCAGCAGTGGCATCGACTACTTCTCTCTTAAAATGTTTGAAGAGGTAGATTACAGTGGATTTCTTGAATAACAGAAAGTTTATGAGCAGGCAGCCATGTTGTTTCCTGTTTGAAACCGGGAACCAATCGGGCGCATTCAATGAGAGGACATGTCACCACTTGAGCAGCAGCGTCTTCTAGTGTCCTCACCAGACCTGGTGGACATGTACCGCTGGATTTAACATTAGAAACGTGACCACAGATGATTAGTGTCAGAATTTAGCCACCAATCGACCGGACACGGTCCAGACAGACTCTGGTCCAACGAGTTTGGTGAAGCCTCGTCGTTTTATTCTGGAGGATCTTGGATCAACCTCATCCCGCCACAGATGCCGCCATTAAACCCTGCTGTAACGGGAACAAACTATATTCACTATATTAATATTTATGTAGGTTCATAACAGGAAATGAAAGAATGTGTCCATGAACGACGACACTCAGACAGCAGCTAAATTTGACTTTAATCTCACAGAATTGATCTTTTTTATAATCTCAGAATAATCCTGTTTTTTTTTCTAGAATAAATGTGATTTTTTTCTTAAGATTAAGATGAACCTTTATTAATCCCCGGAGGGAAATTCAACTTTTACACTCAGAACACACAGACCTGAAATACATCCATCCAACCAGGACCATAGACCTGCATTAATGGAGAGATGCCAGAGTGGGGGGGCTGCTCCTGACAAGCGCCCCGAGCAGTTGGGGGTTTGGTGCCTTGCTCAGGGGCACCTCGGCAGTGCCAGCTACCAGTTCACACTAAGGTTTTTCTCCACGTTGGGACTTGAACCGGTGACCCTCCGATTCCCGAGCCAGGTCCCTACGGACTGAGCTACTGAAAACCAAAATTCAAAATTCTTGTAAATTTCCGAATTAAATCTCTGAAATTTTTAGTATTTCCTCAGAATACTACTAGTAGGTGCTGAGCACATCAATCCGTTCTCACTCCCAACTCGTCAGATACCTCGGTTTGGTCATCGGCATCGAAGAGCGACGCCCGGCGGCCGCCTTTAGCAACAGTATGTGATGAACGACAGCTTTCGGCTAACTCCTGCGTGAACCCACCGCTGTGGTATTCGGCGGCCGGAGAAGAGACGTAGTATGAATAGCGTGAGGGAGCGGTGTCGGACGGGTCAAACAAACAAGACTTTCGACCAGGAAGTGAGAACGAGTTGATCATACCAGACCAAGTTAGGCTGTAGCAGCAAAAGCAGTGAGTGTATTGAACTGAGCAAGGGTGCGTTTCATTTCTCCATAGCTGTTCACTGTAAACTGAACTTAACTGTTCACTGTAAGAGGAAGAATGGGTCATATCCGAGCCCCCAGGAAGGGCGCCGGTCGTTGATCCCAACATGATCGTAGAGGCCTAACGGTGGTTCTACAATTTCTGAGTTCGTCATCTGACGTCATCGGGCCCAAAAAGACCTTCCCCCATAGACTTCCACTGAGAAAGAGACATCTGTAACTCATTCAGGATCATTTATTTAGAGGTGAATCAACTCAGTGCCAACACTCTGATAGTTGTGACCGAGTCATGTGGACACTACTGTACGTATGGGACATGGGCACTAGGGCCCAGTAAGAACCCAGAAGATTCGGGTACTTTTCCAGACCTGGAGGTCTACCCATTGACTTCATGCTCCACTGAGCAGCTTTGATAGGAATGACCCGGCCCCCTCCAGCGCTGGAGCCACCTCTTTATAACCTTTATAACCGGTGAACCGGAGGGTCAAGTCCCGACATGGACCAAAAACTGAGTGTGAACTGGTAGCTGGAGAGGTGCCAGTTTACCTCTTGGGCACTGCCGAGGTGCCCCTGAGCAAGGCACCAAACCCCCAACTGCTCGGGGCGCTTGTCAGGAGCAGCCCCCTCACTCTGACATCTCTCCATTACTGCATGTATGTGTGTTTCAGGTCTGCATGTACCATGTATGAGTTTAACAGAGTGTAAAACTGAATTTCCCCACTGTGGGACTAATAAAGGTAACACACACACACACACACACACACACACACACACACACACAGTGTACTTCATACCTGTAAAGCTCTGTGTATTTCACCACAATGACACAATGGATGATTGAACATGTGTATTTTATACTGCAGATGCTGATGTGGAGACATGAGGTTTTATTAGACTACTGTATATTTTCTGTGTATGCAGACTTTATTAAATATGATCATTTATTATCTTTGATGACTTGTTCTGCTGATGCATGTGGCTTGTTTATGGATACTGTTGTTTGTATCAGACATATAAACCCGTATAACGTCTACACCAACTAAACTACTTCACCTGTTTAACTACTGGCAGCCGGTGGAGCAGCAGTTTCAGACACATTTCATCACTAAAACCGAACCGTTCACTGTGATCACGCTTTTATTGTTTCCTTAAGAAAAAGGACAACAACGGACATAAATAATAGAATAAGAAATAAAAGAAATACAGCTAGTTAAATTTAAAATTAAAATGTAAATGTTATATAAAAGGAAAAATAAACAGAAATTAATAAATAAAAATTTAAACGGAAATTTGAATAAATGACAACAAAAATATCAGTCATAAATAAATGATAGAATAGACATAATAGAAATATAGCTAAAGTTAAGATAAATAATAAAAAAATAAAAATAAAGTTAAGTATTTTAAATAACCATAAAAAAGAATTTTTAATATTAATTAATAAAAACAATAAAATAAAAAGTGAAATGAAAATGGTAAATAAAAATGAAAATACCAGACATATAAATAAATAACAGAATAGAGACAATAGAAATATAGTTAAGTTAAAATGTAAACGTGTCAAATAAAATAATTATAAAAAGAAACCTGAATAAATAAAATGAATTCACCTACTGACTGTCCAACCCTGTGATCTCTATGTGCCGTAAGTGAGGAGAAATGAAAGGAAACGAGCGGCTGTGTCGTAAATCTTTATTCCTCCATCACACATCCGGTGAGGAAACAGACAGCAGATCACACCGAATACATCACACAAGTTTTACAGCAGTATCAGCTGTGGATGTATAGAAGAAATAGTGAGTACTTCAGAAAAATATATTTCTAACACCATTTATTTAAAGAAACAACACCAGCGTCTCAAAAACATGCTGAGCGACGTGAACATAAATACAGAAATAATGTCATTCAAATTTTATATTATTATATTCATACAGTTCTGTGTCCGAGGATTTTATGTACATCAGGAAACTACTTTTAGTTTTGTCTCATAAAGAAGGGAAAGTCTTAATACTCTGGTTCTCTTAATCTCTCTTAATACCGGTAGTGACTCGTTTACATGCTGTACAGCAGGTCGCGTGGCGGTCGTTAAATGTTGATATGAACACAGTGAAACGGCTTTAAAAGAGTCGACTGTGGTAAAGCTGAAAACTGCTCAGAGGTCTGTAGGATTAACACAGCTGTGGAAACAGGGATTTATACGCACCCATCTACTCCACTCTTGACCTATAACCACCTATTAAATAAATACATACATACATAAATAAATGAATAAAAATCACGGAGCCAGGGATACTATTCAGAGAAAAATAAGATAAGATAAGATAAGATACTCCTTTATTGGTCCCACAGTGGGGAAATTCACAAAATGTCAGAGATTAAAATAGTAGCAGAAAAAAAAACTTGGTTATTCTCTGAGATTAAAATCACACTTTTACAGGAAAAAACATTGATATTTAATGAGATTAAAGTGGTGAATTTACCAGAAAAACAGTCCCAACCTTCTGAGAAAAGAAGGTATATATAAATAAAACGGTGCGATGTGGCTGTACAGTATAATGTGATGAGGTCGTAATCATCACAACCCGTCACATGAAGCCAAATTAACTATTTTCTGTTTATTCTTTCATCTACATTTGAGAGTTTATGATCTCAGAGGATTTTTCTTCTCATGAATTAAGACTTTAATCTCAGAAATTCAGAATTTTATTTTACCCCTCCTCTGGCTTATTATTATTATTATTATTATTTTACCTGGTCATTTAGCCTGTTTTTACTCGGTTTAGCTGACGTACGGCGTGGTTAAACGAGCTAACAGATATAATGTGGCCAGCAGCGCCATCCTGACGGGACGTATGACCGCTGTGCACCATGTTAGCCTCAGATAGACGTCTTCCAGAGACTTCTGCCACCTCATGGTGAAAACAGTTATGTGAAAACTGCATCTTAAATTTAGTCTGGATATTTTTACACCATTAATCTCTGCTGCAGTTTTGATTCAGTGAAACATTTCCATCGCCAGAGGAGAAGCTCAGTAGGAAAGAAAGAAGGCAGAAAACAGGAAGTAACGATTGTAATCCTAGTTCTATGAGCACAGGAAGAGCCCTCTACTGACTCTATGGGCAGTGCTCTCCTCCAATCACACGCACACGTTCGCCCACTGAGTTTTGCATGAACGTAGCAGGCCAATCAGGATGTACCTATTGAATATCTACGTGACCACAGTATATAAAGCACAACAGGAATGAGTCACAAAAACCCAGCAATGAGGCCGCATGATGTCACTTCCTGTTCCCTCGTCTGTGTGTTTTTAGTTAGATGCCTTATATAAAGTCAGAGGTTAACACGAGCTGAAGAGAGTTAATGTTCTGTTATACGACATAAAATGACCCACTCGTGAATTTTGAAGCCTTTTTGTGTCTTAAAAAAATCGGTTGCTAACAAACGGCTAAATGAGACGACTAAATGTCATCACGCCTACTCGTCCTCCTTTACAGCCTCATTGTAATTCGTTGGGATTATCTTGTTTGCAATAATGCAAAACCTAATGGAACAATCCTATTGGCTTTTTGAAGAGGGAACCAGGGCGATGCTAACTTCCTGGTTGGCCTACAAAAATGCATCGTCATGGAGAAGTTGGCATCGATCCTTCGCCCTCTTCAGCAAGTGGCAGGTCCTCCTTGGTAAAGCGCTCCACCCATGTTTATAGAACTACGGGTACAATATCATAACCTTCGTTCCGATTCATACAGGCTCCGCCCTCTTTTGGACTCTACAGGTACGGTGGGTGGAGCCCGACGGATGTACAGTACATCCTGCCACGGCACCACATCGACTCCACCACACTGATCCAGACCGATTCAGGTTCTTGAGGTGATGACTCCATCCGTGAAGACGTAACCGTCAGTGGTAGGGGTGCAAGAAAATATTGCAGGAATCAAATAGAGCAATGTTTTGTGATACTGTACTGATTTTGGTGACTTTATGCATAGAGACGTGTCCTCTCAGAGTAGAGCTATGATGTTGGACGTTAAGCCGACTGTAATAATGCAAATACAGATGTTCTGATTGTATAAAAAAGACTTTTAGTCAGATTTTATGCATTTGGTGGTGTGCTCTTCACACCGACAGGTCTTCTAAAACCAGATAAGAAAATCGCAATATATCACAATATACTGAATTGTAATCCTGTATCGTGATACATATCATATTGCCAATGCTCAGCCCTAGGCAGCAAGCAATCGGCAATCACTGAAGAGGAACGGATGCCAGGCAGTGCCGGACGCCGCCATATATACTGCGGTGGCACACATATTCAGTAGGCATGTCCTGATTGGCTGGCAATGTTTATTCAGATCTCAGTGGGCGAATGTGTGATTGGAGGAAAGTTTTACCCCACAGAGTCCAGTGGAGTCACAAATTCATTACCAATACACGGACATCCGTCAATTAAGGCATTCAACATTTAGTGGGAGCCCGCCATTAGAAACCAGTAGGACTGATGATGGCCTCATTACATACAGTGTGGCTAAACCTCAAACACCAACTATGTTGTGCTTGAGGTTCTCTTACTGTAATATGTCTGACTTCCCTTTATAATATACAAGTCTGACCAGCCCGTTTGCACGGAGGGCGTATAAATGCTACGGTAATACGCGAGGCGTTAAGCCTTTCTTGTAACTTAGTGACATGGAATAAAAAGTGAGACTGCTTGCTTCCAACAACGGACTTCTAACCAGAAACCTGCATTCGAAACTGTTGGAGATCTGTGTTTTCTTCTATCAGTTACCTTAGTGACATTTGACAATGACGTTTTCTGTAGTCGTATTACATTGTTTCTGTTCCTGTTTTACTTAGTTTACTTATTTTAAGACAACAATCACATTTTCCCTTACCCTAAGTGGTTTTCTTGCCTGAACCTAACTGCAGGTGTTTGAATGGCATACAAATAGCACAGAAGTGCGTACAAATGACATGCAAACAGCAGTTTACAATTCACATCTGAAAAGCGCCATATGACTGACCTACAAATGACACGCGAAAAACGGCATATACATGACATGCAAAAAGGGTAAACACCAAACGCCAGGGTAATTTTATGGTATTTATACGCCTTCTTGTGCGACCGGACTGGTCTGACACACATTCACATAATGAAATTCAGAAGTAGCTCTGAAATCATTAAATAAATACTATACAAATAAATACTTCACAGAATACAGCAATCACAGCAGCTTTGGTCAGCTCTCAGTACAGCATCTTGTTGTGGACTGAAGAAAATCATTTCATCTTCTGTCACAGCTGACTGAGAAGGAAACACCCAAACCATGCTACACCGTTAGTCTCGGACGAAAGGCAGAAAACAAGGGCAGAGTTGTGTTCGTGTGATTGTGATGTTGCTTGAAGTTGAATTGGTGTTGTGATCGGTTTCATGCAGCGGCTGGTAATTGAAGGGTGTGTGTGTGTGTGTGTGTGTGTGTGTGTGTACAATGTGTTTGATTGTGTTTATGTCAGTCCGATTTCCTCCAGAACGCTGCGAGGCGTCTCTGCTTCCTGTGGAGAGAGAGAGGAACCACAGCACCGGTGAAGAGCTCAACAACAACAACAACGTTACTCAAACACACACCGATTACAGTAGAGCTCAACAACAACGTTACTCAAACACACACCGATTACAGTAGAGCTCAACAACAACGTTACTCAAACACACACCGATTACAGTAGAACTCAACAACAACGTTACTCAAACACACACGATTACAGTAGAGCTCAACAACAACGTTACTCAAACACACACCGATTACAGCAGAACTCAACAACAACGTTACTCAAACACACACCGATTACAGCAGAACTCAACAACAACGTTACTCAAACACACACTGATTACAGCAGAACTCAACAACAACGTTACTCAAACACACACCGATTACAGCAGAACTCAACAACAACGTTACTCAAACACTGATTACAGCAGAACTCAACAACAACGTTACTCAAACAAACACCGATTACAGCAGAACTCAACAACAACGTTACTCAAACACACACCGATTACAGTAGAGCTCAACAACAACGTTACTCAAACACACACCGATTACAGCAGAACTCAACAACAACGTTACTCAAACACACACTGATTACAGCAGAGCTCAACAACAACGTTACTCAAACACACACCGATTACAGCAGAACTCAACAACAACGTTACTCAAACACACACCGATTACAGCAGAACTCAACAACAACGTTACTCAAACACACACAGATTACAGCAGAACTCAACAACAACGTTACTCAAACACTGATTACAGCAGAACTCAACAACAACGTTACTCAAACACCGATTACAGCAGAACTCAACAACAACGTTACTCAAACACTGATTACAGCAGAACTCAACAACAACGTTACTCAAACACTGATTACAGCAGAACTCAACAACAACGTTACTCAAACACTGATTACAGCAGAACTCAACAACAACGTTACTCAAACACTGATTACAGCAGAACTCAACAACAACGTTACTCAAACACTGATTACAGCAGAACTCAACAACAACGTTACTCAAACACACACCAATTACTACAACTAGTCCCAAAGGCTTCACACACTTTTTATTGCAACTGTGTGTATATATATATGCATACATATATATACGTATGTATATATATATATATATGTGTATATGTATCCACACATGTGTATATATATATGTGTGTATATATATATGTGTATATATATATATATGTGTTATATATATATATATATATATATATGTGTGTATATATATATATATATGTGTGTGTTTTTTTTTTTTTTTTGTTTTTTTTATATATATATATATATATATATATATATATATATATATATGTATATATATATATATATTGTATATATATATATATATATATATATATATATATATATATATATATATATGTGTGTGTGTATATATATATACGTATATGGGCCATTCTACCAAATTCGTGTAAAGTCCAGAGTTGGAAACACATTTTCAAAAGTTGTTTTTTTCCAAAAACTTTGTCCATACATATATTGTATCATATTTCTACAGTACATATCTAGTAAAGGCTCAGTCAGATTTCATACATTAATGTCTTTTCTGGTCCTGAAATGTGTCACTACCGTAACACAGCAACACACTGCAATAAAATCCATTATATTAATCTGTTAATATTGTGTCCATACACCCTCTAAAGAATAATTTTAATAATTTATTATGAAGGGTTTTACAACTAAATCAATTAAAATTATTTTTAAACAAATTTCAAAGTTTTTTTTTAGCTTAAATAGCAATTTGACATCTAAATGAATTACACTGATCATAGAGATCGATAGAGTTAATTAGTTTCACTGAATGTACATTTAACCAATAATTATCATAAAATGTTATTTAATGACTCAATTCTTATTTTATTTTACAAAACACTCAGTGTTACCATAGTGACTGCACTATTACGGTAGTGAGGATGTTAGGTGTGGGATGTTGGGTAGTGGGATTAGGGTAGTGAGGATTTGGGGTGAGATGGGGATATTTTAGGGGGATTTGGGGGGGAGGGTGTTGTGTTGTTTTAGGTGTTGGGTGGGTGATTTTTTAATGCACTGTTACGGTAGTGACCGCACTGTTACGGTAGTGACCGTGCACTGTTACGGTAGTGACGGCACTGTTACGGTAGTGACCGTGCACTGTTACGGTAGTGACGTGCACTGTTACGGTAGTGACGGCGCTGTTACGGTAGTGACCGTCACTGTTGCGGTAGTGACCGTGCACTGTTACGGTAGTGACGGCACTGTTACGGTAGTGTGTTTTGGTCGTCACCACAGTATTTTGTTTGCAAGGTTGTATTATATCCCCTCAACCTTATTGCTTAATATTAACTCATAACCTGCCTTACAATGTGAATTTCACAAACACAAATGTTCATAATCAATAAAATTAGGTCATTTACTATTGAAGAGCCATTAATTTTACATTACTTCAACACAGCAGTACCAGCATGTGACTGGTTCCTGATGTCCTGGTGTGTGTGAGTGATTTGCTCTTACTGAGAGACATTCGCTGTACATGTACACTTAGCTGCTGTAATGTGTGAATTTCCCCACTGTGGGACCAATAAAGGAATATCTTATCTTATCTTATCTTATGCAGGCTTCAGCCAGTGTCTTTGCTCAGGCTCTGTGAGCTGATGACGTCTAGCTGCTTCAGCCTGTCCGCCTTCATTTGGACATTTTCTTGCCCTTTGCAGACTCGTCTCCCTGTTATGGGACAGACCCAGATGAGGCATCTCCAGCATCAATTTCTGACGCAAAGTCAGCATCGTGTCAGAGAGGAACCGCTTTTCTTTCTTAATTTTGTGTCTTGTGATTGTTTCTTTCTCCCCTGCTGACGTCTGACTGCTGTCATCTTGACTTCAGAAAGGCTTGACTAGGTTTAGGGTCTTGTGTTGGCCAGTTCTCTGATAGCTGAACTTTAGATGTGGGTTGTCTGCAGTCCTGTTGATCACTCTGTGAGAGCTGCTTCGTCTTTCTCTGAGCGTAGAAACAAGACTATTTTCTGAGCAACCTGCTTGTCAGTGAGCTTCTTAATCCATGTTTAATCCATGTTTAATCCATGTTTCTCTTTGTAATTGGCAGACTTGTGTTTTTTATTCAAATCATGCTTGAGTGTGTTATGAAAAAAAAGGTCTCTCTGATACTTCCTTCTGAGTTTTTGTTATTGAGGAACATTTTGATTTCTCTGGCCTCACACACAATCTATGTCACTGTTTTCTATATTTTTCTTTCTTCCGTTCAAGTTCTTGAATCTTCAGCTCAACGGTCTTTATTTCATTACAGGACGTCTCTTATTCGTCTCAGTAATAGTGCGTGGAAGGTGAGGAGGCGTGGCTGAGGGCGTGGTCTAAGGCGTGGCTGAGGGCGTGGTCTAAGGCGTGACGGAGGGCGTGGTCTAAGGCGTGACGGTAGGCGTGGTCTAAGGCGTGGCGGAGGGCGTGGTCTAAGGCCTGACCGAAGGCGTGGTCAGGGGCGTGGCTGAGGGCGTGGTCGAAGGCGTGGGAGGTGGTGGTCTTCCCTCAATCTTTTCATGTATTCTCTCGCCCTCTCTGCTCCGCTCTTTATGGTTTTTTTGGCATTGCTGCTTGCTTTCTCCCAGCTTAGCTGTATAATGTCAAATATAAATCAGCATTATCTTCAGGCTTTATCATATACATTATTTAGCACTCTGAGATTCTTAGAATGAAATGTACTTTACAAATTAAATTTAATATAATAACATTATTATTATTATTATTATTGTGTTTTAAGAGTATAATGTAATAATAATGATCGAACATTGCCTTAAAGATGTGAAACATTACATGTTGTCACAACAGTAATTTTACAGTTTGTTACGGTTGTGACATTTTTAAATAATATAGCATAACTCAAACATGCTAACAAGTAAATGGCTAGGAACAGATATTTGAACAGTTGTACACACAACAAAACATCATATTTTGCTTTGAGCCTCCAAAAGTGCACTTACTTACAGCTAATATGTGTACAGTGACGATTATTAATGTAACACACTGATTTTCAGACTTCGGAAGACATTTACTTAAAGATGATGAGAGGTAATCACTCACCATGCAGCCATGAGGGACAGGGACGCAGTGTCTCTTCCAGGTGTGAAATCCAGGTGTGAAATCCACACCTGTGTGGCTAAAACCAGGCTCCGCCCACGTGGTAAAATGACTCGTGTTACGGTTGTGACATAAAAGTGTGGGACAGCTTTTTTTAAAGCATGTTTTGTAATTTAAAAAAACTGCAAAAAGAATCTAAACATTTTACATTCTGTTTAAAATAAACCAAACATATATTTTAAAATATACCATTGGAAAAAATTACAAAATTCTTTTAAGTATTATTTTCATGGATTGAAATTTAGGGCTTAGAGATTGGGACAACTACTTCCCAATAGAAAGTACCTGGGGAGGTAGCAGAAATGATGATTTTGTATACATTAAACTTAATTACTATCCAGTTACAGTCTTGTGTTTAACTAGATCATAACATAATCTTCTCATCTAAGGTCTGAATTCTTAATTGTTTTGTTAAATAGTTTTTTTTATTGTGGGACAGCAATTTGCACGAATTCGGTAGAATGGCCCATATATATTATATATATATAAATATATATATATATAATATATATATTATATATAACTATATATATATACACATATAAATAATATATAATATATATATATTATATATAACTTATATATATATATATATACACATATAAATATATATACATATATATATACATATATATACATATACACATATATATATGTATATATATATATATATATATATATATCAACAAAGATATACATCAACAAAGAAACAGCTGTTAGTAAGCTGCCCAGTGTTCCAACATCTGTAACCAAAAACAGCACATAGTAGCAGGGTGGAAGATGCTAGCAGGATCAGCATATCAGACATAGTGGTGGAGGACAAAGAGCAGAAGACGGTGGTGGTGATGGAGGGCGGTGGTGATACAGAATAGAGGGTGGTGGTGATGGAGGGTGGTGGTGATAGAGGGTGGTGGATAGAGGGTGGTGGTGATGGAGGGTGGTGGTGATAGAGGATGGTGGTATTGAGGGTGGTGGTGATAGAGGGTGGTGGTGATGGAGGGTGGTGGTGATAGAGGATGGTGGTGATAGAGGATGGTGGTGATGGAGGGTGGTGGTGATGGAGGGTGGTGGTGATGGAGGATGGTGGTGATAGAGGATGTTATAGAGGGTGGTGGTGATGGAGGGTGGTGGTGATAGAGGATAGAGGGTGGTGGTGATAGAGGGTGGTAGTGATGAAGGATGGTGGTGATGGAGGATGGTGGTGATGGAGGGTGGTGGTGATAGAGGTTGGTGGTGATAGAGGGTGGTGGTGATGGAGGGTGGTGGTGATGGAGGGTGGTGGTGATAGAGGATGGTGGTGATGGAGGGTGGGGGATGGTGGTGATTGAGGGTGGTGGTGATAGAGGGTGGTGGTGATAGAGGGTGGTGGTGATAGAGGGTGGTGGTGATGGAGGATGGTGGTGATAGAGGGTGGTGGTGATGGAGGGTGGTGGTGATGGAGGGTGGTGGTGATGGAGGATGGTGGTGATAGAGGATGGTGGCGATGGAGGATGGTGGTGATGGAGGATGGTGGTGATGGAGGGTGGTGGTGATGGAGGGTGGTGGTGATGGAGGGTGGTGGTGATGGAGGATGGTGGTGATAGAGGATGGGGGGTGGTGGTGATAGAGGGTGGTGGTGATAGGGAGGGTGGTGGTGATAGAGGATGGTGGTGATGGAGGATGGTGGTGATGGAGGATGGTGGTGATGGAGGGTGGTGGTGATGGAGGATGGTGGTGATGGAGGGTGGTGGTGGTGGGGGGTGGTGATGGAGGGTGGTGGTGATGGAGGGTGGTGGTGATAGAGGGTGGTGGTGATGGAGGATGGTGGTGATGGAGGATGGTGGTGATAGAGGGTGGTGGTGATAGAGGATGGTGGTGATAGAGGGTGGTGGTGATAGAGGGTGGTGGTGATGGAGGATGGTGGTGATAGAGGGTGGTGATGGAGGATGGTGGTGATAGAGGATGGTGGTGATAGAGGGTGGTGGTGATAGAGGGTGGTGGTGATAGAGGGTGGTGGTGATAGAGGGTGGTGGTGATGGAGGATGGTGGTGATAAGGGTGGTGGTGATAGGGGTGGTGGTGATAGAGGGTGGTGGTGATGGAGGATGGTGGTGATAGAGGGTGGTGGTGATGGAGGGTGGTGGTGATGGAGGATGGTGGTGATGGAGGATGGTGGTGATAGAGGGTGGTGGTGATAGAGGGTGGTGGTGATAGAGGGTGGTGGTGATAGAGGGTGGTGGTGATAGAGGATGGTGGTGATGAGAGGATGGTGGTGATAGAGGATGGTGGTGATAGACGGTGGTGATGGAGGATGGTGGTGATAGAGGGTGGTGATGAGGATGGTGGTGATGGAGGGTGGTGGTGATAGAGGGTGGTGGTGATGGATGTGGAGATACCAGCTGATGCCAACATCAGGAAGAAGGAGCATGAAAAGGTTGAGAAGTATCAAGGGTTGAAGGAACAGCTGGAACAGATGTGGAGGATCAAGGCTAATGTGGTCCCCGTGGTAGTAGGAGCACTCAGAGCGGTGACCCCCAAACTGGGAGAACGGCTCCAACAGAACCCAGGAACCACATCTGAAGCCTCAGTCCAGAAGAGGACAGTCCTAGGAACAGCTAAGATACTGAAGAACCCTCGAAGTCCAGGACTCTGGTAGAGGACCAGATCTAGAGGAGGACTCGGTTACCACCCTGAGAGGCGGACGGTTTTATTTTTTTAATATGTCAGATATCTGGAATGTGCCAGCGAGGTATCGGCGAACAAACAACAAACGAAAACAAGATGCATTTCAAGTCATAAATGCATCTTCATCAACAGCAGAAAGATAGATAGATAGATAGATAGATAGATAGATAGATAGATAGATAGATAGATAGATAGATACTTTATTGATCCCAAGTTGGGAAATTGTGCAGGTGTAAATCTGAACATTAACGATGGCGTGGTCCCAGTAAGTGATGTCAGTGGGTGAGCAGAGCACTGCGAGTGGGTCAGCCATCATTATTGGTATTAAAGTCTACTGACCCACAGACACCACTTCAACCAATCACACGCTGGAATACTAATGATAATGATAATAATAATAACGATAACCTGCACTGTGTCACAAATAACAGTGTAGATAAAAACACCCAGCTGATAGCTTGAGGCAGAAAGAAAGAAAGAAAAATATAAAAGAAAGGAAGAAAGAAAAAAGAAAGGAAATAAAAAAGAAAGAAAAAGAGAGAAAGAAAGAGATAAAGAGATAGAATCACTTTGGCATCCTGAAAGCAGGTTGAGCACAAAGTAAAGAGAGGATGGCGGAGGAGGATGGAGAGGAGGAGAACCACTACTCGTCTTCACTATGATTCATTCATTCACTGTCAGGGTGAATAAGATATAAGATAAGATAAGACATTCCTTTATTCGTCTCACAGTGGAGAAATTCACAATCTATCTGGAGGAGTAAAGAGAGGAGGAGCATCGTCGCCTCCAATGTAAACAATACAAATATAGTTATAGTTTGTTCACCAGAAACCAGAAAATAAAAGACCAAATATCAACCCCAACTTTACATAGAATCATAAACTATTTATTAGTTATTATATATATGTATATATAGTATATATATACACACACACACACACACACACACACACACATCAGTAAAGTACACTCAGTTTATCAGGTGAACAATGACAGTGAACAAAAAACAAACAGTCAAACAGTTTATCAATCATTTCGTAATCACCAACAAATACTCAATATAGTATATAGAAGAAGAAGAAGAAGAAGAAGAAGATATTCCTTTATTAGTCCCACAGTGGGGAAATTCAGTTTTACACTCTGTTGTTCACACAGTACATATACATGTCAATGGAGAGATGTCAGAGTGAGGGGGCTGCTCCTGACAAGCGCCCAGAGCAGTTGGGGGTTCGGTGCCTTGCTCAGGGGCACCTCGGCAGTGCCCAAGAGGTAAACTGGCACCTCTCCAGCAACCAGTTGGTCTTGGTCCATGGGGGACTTGAACCAGTGACCTCCGCGTCCTAACCCAAGTCCTTACAGACTGAGCTACTGCCGCCCCCAATAGCATTACTAATAATTAGCAAATGTGATTAATTATAATTTCATTGTTTTTAACAGTAACTATTACCCAAGTTTAAGTAACTATAGGTTAATAACCATTTATAAATGATGGTTATTATACAGTGTTATGTTTAAATGTCTATTATCATTAAGGCCAGAAAAGCCCTTTCAGTAGTTAATCAGTGCAAAGAGAAATTCAATTAAATAGGAAATAATCAGGGCCTATAATGTAAAATATTTTAAAATAACATTTAAAATGGTGAAAATTTATGAGGTCTCCTGGTCTGAACCAGTATATTCTGATTTAAAAAATAATAACTAAAAATCACAGCAAGACCTACAAGCCAAAGACATATGATCTGAAATGAGAACACATAACTGATATATGAATCAGACCGACAAACATATGAAATATATATTATATATATATATATATATATGTTGGACGAACACCTCTTGGATCAGCAGAATTGAGATCAGATGAGATTTTGTGATATTTTGGGTGTGATTTGAAGAAATGCTGTGTACTTTAACAGTCAGACACATCTGTGCACCACGTTCCCCACATATAGAGCCAACAAACGACCAACGGCCATCACGACGAAATCATTTAGTCCTTTCAGTCTGAACGGTGACATGTGACGGTGTGAGACCAGAGGTTTTCAATCAGGTGTCATCCTGAAACAACTACAGCAGCTGAATTCAACTAGTTTAAATACACAATATGTCACTTTCTGCCACGAGGGGTCTCCTCATAAAACAGTGTGGGATCATGGGAGTTGTTGTTGAGTGGCGACGTTTCTGAACCAAAACTATGTTATCAGCCTTGTATCGTGCTAGCAGAAACACACAATGACACACACAACGTAACAACGTAATGTGACAACATAACATAGTGTAAAGAAACACAACACCGTATGTAACAATGTAACGTAACGCCGCAACGTAACAACGTAATGTGACAACATAACATAGTGTAAAGAAACACAACACCGTATGTAACAATGTAACGTAACACCGCAACGTAACAACGTAATGTGACAACATAACATAGTGTAAAGAAACACAACACCGTATGTAACAATGTAACGTAACGCCGCAACGCAACAATGTAATGCAACACTGCAATGTAACAACGTAATGTAACAACATAACGTAGTGTAAAGAAACACAACACCGCAACGTAACAACGTAACCAACACCGCAACGCAACCGCAACACCGCAACGCAACACCGCAACATAATGTAACAACATAATGTAACAACATAATGTAACAACATAACATAGCGTAAAGAAACACAACACCGTGTGTAACACCGTATGTAACAGCTGGGATCGGCTCCAGCCCCCCCGCGACCCCTAACGGGATAAGCGGTTGACGATGAATGAATGAATGAATGAACTTAACTTGCCAACGCAATGCAACAACCTATCTAGTGTAAATGAATAACCACCCTTAGTGGACTTTCTTATGCAATGTTACAACAACAATGTAAAGTCAGCGTTGGTTAGTTTTGGTTTCACATGGGACACGACCAGAGGGCTCCCGTGTTCGACCCTCCGCCAGCCCTTTGCAGACTTTCTAGCTTTTTATACTTGTTATATTTTTTATATTTGTTTAATTTTCCTCCGGGGATTAATAAAGGTTCATCTTATCTTATCTTAAAATGGTCGCTTCATATACTACTACTACTCACTTACTACAACCACCACACTGATGCACAACGAGGATATGATGACGCCACTGACGGGCGACCAAATGAAACACACCACTACCTTGATTAAAATGACTGATTCCTCTGGTTTTGTTGGGGTTTAAGCGAGTACACAACGGTCTACTTGTTTTTAGACATTTTAGTGCAGAAATGTTACATATTGTACCTTTAAATTATTAACATATCAGCTGCTCAAACTTAAAAAAATGGCATATTTTTGTTGAGGTTGAAGGTTTATTCTTCACTTTGGAAACAGGTAAAAAAATGTTAAAACTCAAAATTTCTCAATAATAATAATAATTGTGAATACACGGCCCACTTTAAACTACGCTTCCCTTCGCCGATGAAGGCCAAGTGTTTGAAAGCTCCAAAGAAAATTTTGACACCTGAGTTAAAACTTCTGGGTCATGATGGCACATGAGGATTTTTTTACAGGGGTAATAAAGAGAGGTGTTCAACTTGGTGCAAAGAAACTGATAATAAATTGATTAATGACAGGCATGTAACAATACATATCACCACTAAATAATATATTACATATTATCAATAAACATATTGATGTCTAACTTCAGTATAAAGGGATTTTCAATCCTCAGTAACAGGACATTGATCTCAGAAACGTCTAATAATTAATAATGTTTCAGCATTTACTGTGGTTTTCTTTTAATACTGTGACAATATTGTATCATGACTGTCATGTATGTGATGAAATAGTGATGTGAGAATATCGTCACACCCGTAACGAACCAACGAACCACTGACAGACACAAAGGTGCGGCGAGGAGCTCAGCATGCAGGTGAGTATCAGCAGCGATGGTAGCGACGGCAGCGACGGCAGCCAATCAGTACACAGGCACATTAAAGTACTCATGACGGGGCTGAGGGAGAGAAACGCACACAGCTTAGAAAACAAGACTACATGGAGTCGTAACAGCCGCCGCATACTGACGCTTCATTCACAGGACATGCAGGAGACAGCAGCAGGCTGGACCAGTCACGTAAAGGGATGTAGTTTACTTTCTAACTGAGCCGCTAAATTGAGCTGGAATGTAATCGCTCAAGGTAACTCCTCACCGTTAATGTACATCTGTTAAGGCTCAGATTATTATACGTGTCAATCCAACAGAGAAATATAACCTTTTTCTTACCTTTTCTTATGAAGTCACAACATCACAGATCAAGTGTCACAAAAAAAATCCATCTTCCTGTAATGCATTAGTGTCTGGCTGGCTAGATGATGGACCAATCGGCGTCCTGTGAGGAGCTACTGCAGGTAAGGGCGTGGCTTAGCTGTGTGAAAGCACAGCGTCAGACCAGTTCAACAATGGCTGCTCCTGAAGAGGTTAGTGTTGAACCTAAAATAGCATCAGTTATATCATTTCATTTCTTCATTGAAAGAAAGGCAAACACCAAAACAAAGTATGACGATGTTTTCTCCTTCAGTTATTTCCACTTTCATTAGTTCTACTGACAGATAGTTCATCCAATTCACTTGCTAAGTACCACCTACCGGGTATTTTTGTTCTGCCCTTTTCCAATGAGAGCTTGCCAGGGTCAGATTATGAACATTCAGCCATGAAGCTGAACATCTTCTAGATATCACTACCACCAGAGAGGTGGTTTGACCCGGCGGGAAAGTGTCAGCCCGCCTGAAGCGAGCGGGTCAGGCTCGGGCCAGATCAGCTGTGTGAACAGAGCGTGGCGGCTGTGTTACCTCATGGCTGCGTGATTCATGCATCCTTTGTTCACACCTGCTGTGTGTCGGCTGCGTTTCTGACCATTTCATGTCATTATAAATGTCATTTATATTTATTTTAGACAGAAAGGTCAAGAAACATGTGGTAGTTTATAAATAACAGTAATAATCCGCAATTAAAATATTGTACTATATTCATTCATGCAGTGGGCTGCACGGTGGTGCAGTGCTGTTGCCTCACAGCAAGAGGGTCGCAGGTTCGATTCTGGCTTGGGAGTTTTCATGTTCTCCCCGTGTCAGCATGGGTTTTCTCCGAGTTCTCCGGCTTCCTCCCACAGTCCAAAGACATGCAGTTTCGGTTAATTGATGACTCTAAATGTCCCGTAGGTGTGAATGTGAGGTGAATGGTTGTCTGTTTGTGGTTGTCTATGTTGTTGTCTATGTTGTGTTATGGTGTCTGTCTCTATGTTGCTGCGTGAATGGTTGTCTGTCTCTATGGTGTCTGTCTCTGTGGTCTGTCTCTATGTTGTCTGTCTCTATGTTGTCTGTCTCTATGTGCCCTGTGATGGACTGGAGACCTGTCCAGGTGAACCCGCCTTCGCCCAATGCCAGCTGGGATCGGCTCCAGCCCCCCGAGACCCCTAACGGGAAAAACGGTTGACGATGGATGGATGGATTCATTCATATAGCCCTGCAAGTCACTGCATGTTCTACAGCACTGTCCTGCACATATTTCAGAATAAAAGCCTTGTGTTAACAAATGAAGGAGTTGGAAAAAAAAAAAACACTTGAGGGGTTTATCTTGAAATGAAAGCAGGAAGTCTTCATCTTCATCTTCAACTGCTTATCCGGGGTCGGGTCACGGGGGCAACAGCTCCAGCAGGGGACCCCAAACTTCCCTTTCCCGGGCCACATTAACCAGCTCTGACTGGGGGATCCAGAGGCGTTCCCAGGCCAGTGTGGAGATATAATCTCTCCATCTAGTCCTGGGTCGTCCCCGGGGCCTCCTCCTAGCTGGTCGTGCCTGGAACACCTCCCTAGGGAGGCGCCCAGGAGGCATCCTTACCAGATGCCAGAACCACCTCAACTGGCTCCTTTTAACGCAAAGGAGCTAGCAGCTCTACTCCGAGTCCCTCACAGATGACTGAGCTTCTCACCTTATCTCTAAGGGAGAGGCCAGCCACCCTCCTGAGAAAACCCATTTCGGCCACTGGTACTCGCGATCTAGTTCTTTCGGTCATGACCCAGCCCTCATGACCATAGGTGAGAGTAGGCACGAAGATTGACCGGTAGATAGAGAGCTTTGCCTTCCGGCTCAAACCTCTCTTCATCACAACAGTGTGGTACAGCGACTGTAATACCGCCCCCGCTGCTCCGATTCTCCAGCCAATCTCACGTTCCATTGTTCCCTCACTCGTGAACAAGTGAACACAAGTGAACACTTGGGGTAAAGACTCATTCCCTACCTGGAGTAGACAATCCATCGGTTTCCTGCTGAGAACCATGGCCTCCAATTTTGAGGTGCTGATCCTCATCCCAGCTGCTTCACACTCGGCTGCGAACCGATCCAGTGATCGCTGGAGGTCACAGACTGATGATGCCAACTGAACCACATCATCTGCAAAAAGAAGCGATGAGACCCTCAGCACACCAATCTGCAAACCCTCCTCCCCCCGACTACGCCTCGATATCCTGTCCATGAATATCAAAAACAGGATTGGAGACAAGGCGCAACCCTGGCGAAGGCCAACGCCCACCGGAAACGAGTCTGTCTTACTGCCGAGAACCCGGACGCAGCTCTCTCGCTTTGGGAGTACAGGGATTGGATGGCCCTGAAAAGTGACCCCCTCACCCCATACTCCCGCAGCACCTCCCACAGTATACCCCGGGGGACCCGATCGTACGCCTTCTCCAAGTCTACAAAACACATGTAGACTGGATGGGCATACTCCCAGGCCCCCTCAAGGATTCTTGAGAGAGTGAAGAGCTGATCTGTTGTTCCACGGCCAGGACGAAATCTGCATTGTTCCTCTTCAATCTGAGGTTTGACTATCGGCCGGACCGTCCTATCCAGCACCCTAGAGTAGACTTTACCAGGGAGGCTGAGTAGTGTGATACCCCTGTAATTGGCACACACTCTCTGGTCCCCCTTTTTGAACAGGGGAATCACCACCCAGGTCTGCCACTCTTTAGGCACTGTCCCCGACTTCCACGCAATGTTGAACAGGCGTGTCATACATGACAGCCCCTCCACACCCAGAGCCTTCAGCATTTCTGGGCGAATCTCGTCAATCCCCGGGGCCTTGCCACTGCGGAGCTGTTGAACTACCTCAGTGACTTCCCCTTGGGAAATTGACGACGATCCCCCATCAGCTTCCAGCTCTGCCTCTACAAGAGAGGGCGTATCAGTCGGGTTCAGGAGTTCCTCAAAGTGCTCCTTCCACCGCCCAGTTACCTCCTCAGTTGAGGTCAACAGTGTCCCATCCTTACTGTACACAGCTTGGATGGTTCCCCGTTTCCCCCTCCTGAGGTGCCGGACAGTTTTCCAGAAGCACCTTGGTGCTGACCGAAAGTCCTTCTCCATGGCTGCTCCGAACTCCTCCCACACCCGCTGCTTTGCATCCTTTACGGCAGCGGCTGCCGCCCCACGGGCCCATCGGTACCTTGAAACTGCCTCCGGAGGCCTCCGAGATAACATATCCCGGAAGGACTCCTTCTTCAGTCGGACAGCTTCCCTGACCACCGGTGTCCACCACGGTGTTCGAGGGTTACCACCCCTTGAGGCACCCAAGACCCGCAGGCCACAGCTCACCGCCGCAGCTTCAGCAATGGAAGCTTTGAACATCGCCCACTCAGGTTCAATGCCCCCAGCCTCCGCAGGAATGCAAGAAAAGCTCCGCCGGAGGTGTGAGTTGAAGATCTGTCGGATAGGGGCCTCCTCCGTTCACCCGCACTACACGGTTGGGGTTTACCAGGTCTGTCCAGAGTCTTCCCCCACCCTCTGATCCAACTCACCACCAGATAGTGATCAGTTGACAGCTCTGCCCCTCTCTTCACCCGAGTGTCCAAAACATGCGGTGCTAGGGTGCTCTGGTACCAAGTACACTTATGAGCATCCTTATGTTCGAACATGGTATTTGTTATGGATAATCCATGACTAGCACAGAAGTCCAATAACAAATGACCGCTCGGGTTCAGATCAGGTAGGCCATTCCTCCCAATCACGCCTCTCCAGGTACCTCCATCGTTGCCCACGTGTGCGTTGAAGTCCTCCAGCAGAACAATGGAGTCCCCTACTGGGGCCCCATACAGGACTCCATGCAGGGTCTCCAAGAAGGTCGAATACTCTGACCTGCTGTTTGGTGCATATGCACAGACAACAGTCAGAGTTTTCCCCCCCACAACCCGAAGGCGCAGGGAGGCGACCCTCTTGTTCACCGAAGTAAACCCCAACGTAGCAGCACTCAATCGGGGATTTGTGAGTATCCCCACACCCGCTTGGCGCCTCACACCTTGGGCAACTCCAGAGAAGAATAGAGTCCAACCCCTATCCAGGAGAACGGTTCCAGAGCCGAGGCTGTGCGTAGAGGTAAGGCCCACCAGATCTAACTGATAGCGCTCCACCTCCCGCACAAGCTCCGGCTCTTTCCCCCACAGAGAGGTGACGTTCCACGTTCCCAGAGCCAGCCTCTGCCGCCCAGGTCTGGTCCGTCGAGGTCCCTGGCTTTCACTGCCACCCATATGGCAGCGCACCCGACCCCAGCGGTTCCTCCTGCGGGTGGTGGGCCCACAGGATGGAGAGGAGGGGGTCTCCATGTCGCTTTTTTGGGCTGAGCCCGGCTGAGCTCCGTGGCAAGCCCGGCCACCAGGCGCTCGCTCATGGGCCCTCCATCTGGGCCCGGCTCCAGACGGGGGCCCCGGGCTTCCTCCGGGCCGGGTCACTCCTCCTCTGCCTCGGTTATTCATGGGGTTTTTGAACCATTCTTTGTCTGGCCCCTCACCTGAGACCAATTTGCCATGGGAGACCCTACCAGGAGCACTAGGCTCCAGACAACACAGCCCTCAGGGTCATAGGGACACACAAACCTCTCCACCACGTTAAGGTGATGGTTCCCGGAGAGGGAAAGCAGGAAGTGTTTATTTAAAAATAAATCTTTCCTTTTTCATGTTTGTGACATTTTCTACAGATAAAGACACTGACAGTGTAGTAATGTTGCTGCTATGACGTCGGTCTACAGTCAGAAGATCAGCCTCAGTGTCTGTTGCTGTGACCTCGATTCTCTAAAAGTGAAGCTGAGATGCCCGTCTCATGTGGGCCCGTTAACATGGATGCCGAAATAAAAACACAACAGGTAACGCGGCCGCCACGCTCTGTTCACACAGCTGACCTGGTCCAGGTCTGAGCCAAAGTTGTTGCTAGCCTCAGGGCTAACCACCGTCACTTTCATCAGCAACTTACAAGTGAGACACAGGAACTTGGCTTGAGTTGTTAGGACTCGAAGCATCGATTCACCGATAACAGCCTGAACTGTAAACACACTGCACTGCTACATTCACAGCTATAACACTACTGATAACTTCATACTCGCTGCCACATGCGGGCGTTAACTGTCAACCGCACACCGACACTCGTTAACGTTTAACGCACAAACTACAAGTTGTTCCTTAAAGGAGTTTGCAACATGTATGACACATTTCAGTTTAGATAACATCTTAAAATTACATAATTCCCAGATGACTTGGGCCAGTGGGAATAAACCGGTGGAAATCCGACTAAGCTGCACTTCCTGTACAACACAACAAACTCTGACAACAGCGCCACTCCTCTCGCCAGCGCTCACTCACGATGCAATAACAAACAGAAAGGAAAGAAAAAGGTTGTATCCCTCTGTTGGCAACACCTATAAAATTACCCTAAAAAAACAAAACATTTCATTTTTCAAACAATTTGAAACTAACATATATGGAATATAACAACCATAATGTGTTGAAGCTGTGTTAATATTCATGTTAATATTGTGTACTTTTCTATTTTGATGCTTTGGCAACATTTAATGCCAATAACGCCACTTTGAACTAGAAACATTTTCAACATTTTCACTACGTATTAAATAGTGACATCTAAACTGCAGATATATAATCCCATAAAACATCTGGCAGAGGACAGCGTCAACGAAAGGTTACACATGACAAACATACAAACAAAGACACACAGACACACTCAGACTTTGTTTTCAATACAAACATGGATTGTTGGCTGTGGAGAGACTAACTAGTGACACGAGACCAGGAACGAGACCGGGAACTAGACCAGGAATGAGACCAGGAACGAGACCGGGAACTAGACCAGGAATGAGACCAGGAACGAGACCGGGAACTAGACCAGGAATGAGAGCAGGAATGAGACCAGGAACGAGACCGGGAACTAGACCAGGAATGAGAGCAGGAACGAGACCAGGAACTAGACCAGGAATGAGAGCAGGAACGAGACCAGGAACTAGACCAGGAATGAGAGCAGGAATGAGACCAGGAACACGGTTTTGAGCTACAGACAGACTGATATAAACTCTAGTGTGTATATAAGGATGGATGACACGACAGCCCTACACATCTGGAAGCCCCCTGGTGGCTGGCTGCAGTATAGCTCATAAATCCTGCCTCCTCCATGTTAGCAGAGGGAATCTGGGCCAAACTAACAAGTCAAATAAATTGGTTTCTCTCATTTTAGGGAGTTCTTATAGCGCAGTTCAAGAGTTAATTTTTCTGATCAGTTTGATTTTAATGAATTGTGCGATGCTATAATAAAGGGAGCGGGCCGTCATGATTGACAGCTGTGATTGACAGCTGCTCTGAGTGAAGTCGTTGTAGCTGCAGAGATGCAACTGTTGTAGGAAAACTTTATAGGGGCATATAAAAGTACAATAAAATTGAGTGTGTTGCATTTAAAATACTAACTTTGACACTCTAGTATATCATCTATTTTTTATTCAGTTAATATTAAACATACACAAACAAAACTATGCTTGATGCAATAGGTACACCATAAATATAAATATAAGGGTTTTCAACATGGAGCAGGCCCAATGCACTCTGGGTAAAACGATGAACAAAAAATCCACCCTATGCCTCACTGGCACAGCGCGTGGTTCATTTCTGTTCGCAGAAAACAAAAAAAAGGGACGGCCACAAAGTAGTGAGGTAGTTTTTTGGTACGGACACCTCTTCTTCTGAACCCTGAGCACTTACTTTCTGTTTGAAGTGAGGAAAACTGACCCGAGGTGGTTTGAGATAACTCAGCACCAGCTGTGGAACCAGTCCATCAAACGGACATCCGACCTTCAAAACCAACAGGTCGCAGGTTTTCGGTGGAGGCCATGGTAACGGGTGGCACAGTGACAGTGGTAAAATACGTTGAGTACGCTCAGAGAGGAGCATATAAAAAAGATTTCGGTGTTCTGCTCCCGACCCGACCCGACCACTCACTGTCTATGTGTGACAGAATAAACACGTCTGTGTAGAAACCTGAACACATCTCCAGAGTCATGTTTCAACCCATTTTAAGACTTTTACAAATTTTGGATGATAAACAACATAACGTTAACTTTCCATAACCAACAGCAGTCTGTGTGAAACACTGTCAGTTTGATCATTAATGTTCATATTTTTTCTGAAAAAGGTCCTACGGGGTCCATCGGAAGGGGTGGGACTTTGGCTTTCTATTGACTTTCCCTTCTTGGTAATGTACGTTCTTTGCTGACGCTAACAAGCTGCGGCCGTGCTTGGTTCGTGATTGGCTCGGGCGGGTGTGTGGGCGGGACCTTGATACCACAATCAGAACTGCACCGACTCCAAATTACGTCAAAATCTCAAGATGGTAGCTTCCATGTTGGGGATATTCTGGCTCCACTTTCAGACAGTGGGAGGAAGTAGAGACGTGTCATCCATCTTTATATACAGTTTCTTTACAGTTAGAAGACTAAAGTGACTAGAGGGCTCTAGCAGGATGGATGGCCTAAATCCAAGACAGAGTATTCACCTCAACAGGCCTAATTCTGGAAAAGACCAGAGGACTCAGAAACCATATTTGGGATCATCACACCTGCGAGGCAAAGATTTGTATAAGGACACAAATGCACAGAACAAAACACCACTAGTCAGCATCTACACATCTATGTCTATGAGCTCGGGAGCAGGAAGTTCACGGTGCACCACCACAATAACAGCGCCCTCTTCGCAGCGACGTCTCGGCTCAGTTTATCTCTGGTGTCTCACATACGCCGAGCTGAAATCTTCTGAGGCTTCATTACTCCAAGAGAAGATCTGCTTGCTGGCACCAAAGTAATGACCAGCTCCTGAGACGCGTTTCATTAAAGGCTCATTAAAAATGACTTCAACCAAAAACCCCTGTGGTATGTCTTCCACGTAATTACTACACTGCACTTACTAAAGCCCTAAAGCCAGAGGCTCTCACAGCTCAACCCCACCATTATTTATAATTATCTTTGTCTCAACTCATCAAAAATCAGGGAAAACATGTTTGGTTGTTTGTCCATCCATTACACAAACATCTTACACACTGCTTGTTGAAAATTTGATGAAAAATGAGGCGATTCTGCGTCTTCTTTGCACCCTGTTGTTTTAAAAGTTTAAATAATTAGCCTGATTTCTAAATTACACGGACACAGATTTTATGACTAAATAACTCCTCCCTGTGTCACATGCACAGAGGCAGTTTCGACCTGACTGTTCTCCTGATTATAACTGACCACGATGAGGAAGCAGCTCAACAATAAATCATTATTAATTTCATTTTCTTTGGTCCACAAATAAAGTTTGTATTCTGACTAATGCTATTGTTTTATTTTTATAGACAAATCCCATGAAAAGGCCGAGGCCAACTCTGTGCTACAGAGCTCCATCACTGTCCAAAAACAATTGAAAACACAGCATTATACTGGCCAACATTCCTTCATTACCGTGAACATGAGTGCCAAATGTGCATTTAATCCACAACTGAAAATATTCCCAACAAGTGCACTGTTTACTCTGATTGAGCAATGTGTGCTAAAAACTACAGTGACCAACTGTTTTACAAAATACAGGAAGAAAAGGAACAAAGGCGCCTGAGGGCAGCAGACCGGCCAGAGGCAGATTCAATTTGGTTTGGGTGTTTTGAGGTACTTATCCTCAGTCATTGTGTTACCTACAGTAGGTGGCGGCAGCCTGCTCTCGGCTTTCTGATGGGAAACTGAAGCCGTTATCTGTGCTCTCTTCAAAGCCACCAGACTCCTTTCACAAAAATGGTAATTTTACCTCAGGAACTCAGGAGCTGCTGGTCTACCGCAGCCTCCATCATTAGTTCCTTTGTGTTATTGTGTCATTGTGGTGAATCTGAACTAGCTCTTTACAAACACCGCAGTCACACAACAACACTACCTAAAGCTAAGGACACACTACGCGACTCAAAGTCGTCACACGACTGGACTCTATACGACTTGCTGTCTTGTAATTGTGAGTCTTAAAGTCGTCGTGGTTTTCACACCACGGTACATGACAGACGGCGACAGACGGTCACATTCACCAGGACGAATCCCCGATGAGGCCAACAAACTACGTTTTGTCACAAAAACATCTGCGAGAAATACACGGTAAATGACGTGACACCATACGCAAGACACATTGCTGATGCTGTTGTGTAGTGGAGTTAATAATTACACTTGCCATTACTAGCTCTGTCATAATATCTTTAAATGTATGGACACTGATTATGGGTCAAATAACAGCATTCACAAAAACCTGGAGAATGAATATTAGTACACGTAAAATACTACTGTAATGTGTTACTGTTCAGAAATCCTTTTCCACCATTTCAAATAAAAACATACAAAATCATTAATCAGAGCATTTTCATTCAGTGCTGTTAGTAAAAACTACAGGCAGCATAACGATTTCACTTATCCATGAACAGAACTACAATTTAAAGTTATTTTTAAAGTTATTTTTAAAAATATTACAAGATTTATTTGAATTTCCAAATAAATCTTTATCTGTGACAAAAATATCAAAATTGAAATGTAAAACCAACAGTTTGCACCACAGAAATAGGACATGATAGAACAGACATTCCCACTCAATTCAATGTATATCAGCCATTTTTGTGTACCGTTACTATAGCAACCGGTTATAGCACGCTAACTTCTGTATAAACTAAACCGACTTACGGCAAGTCCTGTACCCACTTGCAGTAATGACTAAAACAACCTGTAGAGTAGTAATTACGGATGTTAATAATTAACCGTTTAACCAATAACCAACATTGAGCATTTTAACCAATTAACTAGAGACAGTGAACGCAGCACCGTGGCTGCCACAGTAACTCTCCTGATGGTGAACTAGAGACAGTGAACGCAGCACCGTGGCTGCTACAGTAACTCTCCTGACGGTGAACTAGAGACAGTGAACGCAGCACCGTGGCTGCTACAGTAACTCTCCTGACGGTGAACTGGAGACAGTGAACGCAGCACCGTGGTTGCTACAGTAACTCTCCTGACGGTGAACTGGAGACAGTGAACGCAGCACCGTGGTTGCTACAGTAACTCTCCTGACGGTGAACTGGAGACAGTGAATGCAGCACCGTGGCTGCTACAGTAACTCTCCTGACGGTGAACTGGAGACAGTGAATGCAGCACCGTGGCTGCTACAGTAACTCTCCTGACGGTGAACTGGAGACAGTGAATGCAGCACCGTGGTTGCTACAGTAACTCTGCTGACTCAGTTGTTTGTTGTACTCATACACGGCAGCTGGAGCACCGCTTCATGGGGGCACAAATGTTGTTGGTCAACGGTTAATCATCGGTTGACGAGGGCTGGTTATCAGCTAAGAAATGTTTTTCTCAGTTAGCATCCCCAGTAGTAACGCTACGAAGCACAGAGAGCATCTTCATCAACATACTGTTGTCACAGCGTAGGAAAGCAGTGTTATCGCTGGACCACTGGCAACT
>CAMQGK010000650.1:6015000-6102500 GCA_947000775.1 Pterois miles
CCTCACTTCAACCATCACATCAGACTGCGAGGAATGAGAGGAACTGAGAGAAAGCATTTGATGCGTAGAGACACTGACCGAGCGTCGGGATTAGACGAGTCGGGAGTGAGAAGGTGTTGCTGAGGAAGAGTTATTGGTTAGTGCCAGCTGCGATTACAGTTACATCAGCGATATGAGGGTTGGAGTCAGCATGAAGCAGAAAAACACACCAGCAACCTCCACATCCACGGTCTGTTCCTGACACTCGACACGCTGCTGGTATGTTGTTTCTGCCGTCCAATCTACAGAACGTCTACGGCTACTCATCTACCACGACAGCTACAGCAAGGGTTATTAGGGTTTTTACAAAATGTACCTGCAAACAGGCGCATCTGAAAGTCTATATTCTGCAAATCACAACAGTAAAAGAACACACAGGCAGAGAGAAAGAAAGATCAGCTGAAATCAGGATCAAGATCAACTCAAGCAAACTAAAGGAGAGACAATCAGGCACAGTGAGGCCAATGAGAGGAAACCAGTGAAGCAGGTGTCACTTTTTGAAGGGAAATCTAATTAAAGTACAATTTCTCAAATATTTTTGGCTACTCTGCTTTTACTTTGTGACACAAACACTCTGGCTTCAATAAAACTTAAAGCTGCAAACCGTAACAGTTGTACAAACTCAAAAGCACATGAAACCACTGGTTGTCAATGGTTCTGCAAGAGCCATTTAAGCTATTCGCATTCAGTAATTAACTCTCTAACAATAGTTTTGGATTCAAATTGATTTCACACGTGAAAGGCATTCACAAATGATTCAGGGGTGAATTCACAAAAGGACTGTGCATCTTTTGAGGTGCTAAACCTGCACAAATAAGAGCACAAATAAGAGCATCTCAGTGCTGCCGTGCTATTTGCACATTTTAAAAATAGGTAATACACAGATATTAGGCACAAAATCAGCCCCTTTCTATGCAAATATTTTCACTGCACAGTGATACGGGGCTCCAGACTAACTTTTCATTTAGGTGCAACAGCACAACATTTAGGTGCACCTAAAAAAAAATGTAATTTAGGTGCACAAACTGTTTCACTGCATCTTTTGGCACCACAATAACACATTTTAAGTGTTTTGTTGGTTCCCATAGGCCGACACGAGGGATGCCACCATACCAGAAGTTTAGTAGTCAACACCAACACCAGTGAAATGTCATGATTCTCAATACCAGTTAAAAACAGAAGTCAAAAAATAAATCCTATCATGCACTTCAACAGCCACTTCATTACAGTTTGCATATTCGTTTTTGTTAGGAAGTTAAACAGGTCATAATTCCCGCTTTACTATCTATTAAATATTGCTGTGAAACCATTTCCTTAAAACTGGATTTATTCAAGTTTCTCTCCAAATGTAGGCTACGCTAGAGAGGGCGGGAGACGGAGACAGACACCCGTGAGACGTCTTACCTCCTGAAGCAAGTCAGCCTGCTCGATGGCCTTCAGCACGTTCTTCTTAGACGTCTCCTGAGCTTCTCCGCCCAGCAAGAACTCATCCAGGATGAAGTACGCCTTCTCAAAGTTGAAGATAATGTCAAGCTCACAAACCTGTTGTTCAGAAATCACAGAGAATAACAAATATGAATATTTTTAAGTTCAATAAGGGAGAAACATATGATGGCATAGATACCTGGGCTGTCAAAGTTAAAATAATAACAGGCTAACGCAAATTCCTTATAACGACACTAATTTCTTTGAGGCGACTTGTGATTTTGAGGTTGTGATGCTAGTTGTCACAAAAGAGGTTAAATAACTCTGAAACTTCAGCTAAATTTTGGAAAAAACTGTCCTGTCCATGTTCAAAGGGATCCGTTGACCTCTGACCTCCAGATGTGTGGATGTAAATGGGTTCTCTGGGTCCCCACCAGTCTCCCCTTTACAGACATGCCCACTTTCTGATAGTCCCAGTCAGTCTGGATCAAGTCCTAGTCAAGTCAGCACTCTGACACACTGACAGCTGTTGTTGCCTGTTGGGCTGCAGTTTGTCATGTTCTGATTGGAGCAGATTGTTGATGCTAAAGTCAGAACCTGGGAGGGTTTCTGGTCAATATCTGCCATTGATTAGTGTTGGTATTGATTTACAATATTAAATATATACATACATTTACATAAAGCAGCATATTAGTCCACTAACATGTTGATCAGTGGATTAAATACTGGACTGATCTCCCTTAAGGTTCATTATGAACAGATAAAAAATATACAATTAATTTGCAATTAATCATGATTATCTATGGACGATCATGGGATTAAATCAGTTGACAGCCCTTATGGATACACATCATATAGAAGAATAAGAGATGAGGAGACTTTGGAAACGCACACTGCCAAAGTATTTGTCCAGCAGCTCCACGTATCGGTGGATGATCTCCAGAGTGATGAGCTCGTTGTCCTGGTCCTCGATGGCACAGCAGAAATACAGGCTGGCATACCTGCAACACAGCGACACGCCAGACAACTTTACCTTTATTTAAAATTTAAAAAAGGCTGCATTTAAAGGCCATGTTCAGGACATTCAGAGATTAACACACAAACACATAAATGTTGGAAAATAGTTCCTGAAAACGTATGAAAAGACTGAACTTCGAAGTTCTGGACTGTGGAGTTAGACTGTTAAACCAGGACTCGATGCCACAGTGGAGCCACCTTAACATGACCCCGCCCATCTCCAGATACCCTCAACAGCTATCCTGTCTAACTCAGTCAGTAGAGCATGAGGCACATCAGGGTCACGGGGGGAAGTCCCACATTTGGTGTTGACATTTTCAACACTTTATTTGTATTTTTATGATTGTAATCCATCCCATGTCCTATGTACACGTTGCACAACTCGTTGCTTTGCCCTGAGCCTTTCCAAGCCGACCTAGAGTCGCAGTCTCAGAGGAAATGAGCTCAGCAGAGGGCCAGCCAGCAGCGGGGAGAGGGATCCTCCCAGACCGAGCAGCCCTCCAGCACCCGCTGAGTTGAGTCCCCCTGGCAGACTGCATGGACCCCTCCCGTTGGGTTGCATTCCCAAACAACCCAGCTACGAGAAGACCGGACCCCGGTGCGATGGAGTCATTACCGGCTGAGGCCCCTGAGCGACGCAGCCGGTCCTCCATATGCTACATTTCCCCAATCCGCCCGTCAGATGGGGATTCGGTACTTCCCTCGTTGCTCGCTGCTACTGAGGGAATCCTGACAGGCTGCACCTTCACCACCCTATGGGCGAGTTTCAGTGCCTTCAGCGGACAACCCCCCCAGCTACTCACAGCAGAGAACACTGCTTATTCTTACATAACTCTGAAACCTGTTTTTACTCACTCACTCTTATCCGGGTCGGGTCTCGGGCCAACAGCTCCAGCAGGGACCCCAAACTTCCCTTTCCTGGGCCATATTAACCAGCTCTGACTGGGGGATCCCGAGGCGTTCCCAGGCCAGTGTGGAGATATAAACTCTCCACCTAGTCCTGGGTCGTCCCCGGGGCCTCCTCCCAGCTGGTCCTCCCTGGAGCACCTCCCTAGGGAGGCGCCCAGGAGGCATCCTGACCAGATGAACCACCTCTACTGGGCCATCGAAAGGAGCAGCAGCTCTACTCCGAGTCCCTCACTGATGGCTGGTCTTCTCACTCTATCTCTAAGGGAGACGCCAGCCTCCCTCCTGAGAAAACCCATTTGGGCCGCTTGTATCTGTGATCTAGTTCTAGGTCCTGATCCAGCCCTCCTGACCAGAGCTGAGAGGAGGAACGATGACTGACGGTAGATCCAGAGCTTTGCCGTCCAGCTCAGCTCTCTCTTCGTCACAACGGAGCGGTAAAGCGACTGTAATACGCCCCGCTGCTCCGATTCTCCGGCCAATCTCAGACTCCATCATCCCCTCGCTGATGAACCAGACCCAGAGGTACCTGAACTCCTTCACTGGGGGTAACGACTATTTCTATATACTTATACTTAATCATTTGAATTTGGCTGGGTGGTTAGTAACATTTTTCAGTGGTGTGACGAACTGAATGCATATTTATTTTAGCTTTACATGGACTAAATGGGACACACACTGTTCAGTCGGCCACTGGGTGGCTGTCAGCTGATCAGCATGACGGTTGACCAACCAATCAGCCTCATACTTTCCACGTTTTTAGACGCTACATGTGAACACCATCCAATGCACATAGAGAAGCTCTAGTAGCAACAGAAAATACACGTATGAACCTGACAATGCGCATGACACGTCCGCTTTAGTATGAACATACTATACAGCTGCAATTTTCCATGAAAGAGAAGTTACCAAAACGTTTGTGTATGCTGTCAGTTATAGTTCTTAGTAACTTTGTTTTTGTTTTGTTGTTTTTTAAAATCAGATTGTCATAGAAAATTGCAATTGGTGCATCAAAGGAATTTTTCATTGTGACCTGATGAAGTAAAAATAAATAGAGGTGACTTTATGCTTTGTTATCACTTAGGCAGGATCTTATAAAGCGCCTCCCTGCTCACTGCAATCGTGCTGAGACGGCATTTTTGCTCTTTACTGTGTTCATGGTATTCATTTAAAAGCCAGATGCAGAAGGCTGTAGGAGTTAGGTCTCATTCTGCCATGGTTCTTTATCCCTGATAATCCTGAAGGAGCTCTTTAAGCATGTGATGGCTGGCTAATAAAGGAGCATGGTCAGCTGATCCCTCACAAACAGCGGGTGAGGAGGGCACAGTGGACTCTTTTAGAAAGACAACAAGCATAAAAAGCAAGTCTGAGCAAGTCTCAGACTCAACAGGACTGGACCTCGTTGGCAGGATCAACCTGATTTAGATTCCTGAATTGTTTCTCGGTCCTCTCCATCCTCGCCTGCTGCCTGCTAGTGAATGAACGACTCAGCTGTTTAGTTGTTTGCTGCACAGAAAGGTGAAACAGCACTTTAACAGTAGCTGACTCTCAGAGCAAACCAGCGGGTCAAACCTTTCAACTTAAAGGTTCAGTGGCTATGTTTACATGCACGCTATTATTCCACTTTTATTCCAAATATGAAAATACTGTGAACTATAAACAGCTTATTCTGTTTGGATTTTCTGAATTTGGCCTTATTTTGAATAAGGCATCTTCTTGTTATTTGGTTTGCCTCATAAAACACAAAGACAGCATGAAATCAGTAAAACCAGCGCAGCCTCTCTGCAGCACTGCACCAATGAACACACATCACCGTCACAACAGCAACAGAAAACACAGTATAATGATGACTAACCTCACTACGCAAGACCAGCACAGCGTTCAAATCAAGACACTCAACAAGCAAACAAAACCAGCGACGACACGACAAGAAAAAAACACTCAGTAAAAACATCATGAGGAGTCAGCTTGAACATCTTTCAATACAACGGAGCATGATAACGGCTGAGGGGATGGATGAGTGCTGGTCTTGAATGAGGGGAATCTAAAGCAGGAGGGTGCTGGGACTGAAACTCCTGATGAAGAGGGTGGCCTCTTCATCATTTGACAGTTTATTATTTAGCTGCTTGTATTTACTATGTGAGCCAGTGAATTTTTTTAATTTAATATTCGACCACCATACCAACACATGAAGGAAAAAGATAAAATAGATTTTAAATGAGATTTATAAGTCTACACTTTATTCTAGAACTAGATCACCTAGTTTGACAGCTTGGTCGTGGTCTTGGTCTTGGCATCGTGCTGGACAGGCTCATTTACCTAAAGGACTGTTCCCACTTTTCATTTTAAAAGAGTAACGGTTAGTGAAGGAACTCCAACACTCAGCTGACCAATCGTGTGACTTGGTCACTCATTCAAACGTAGATTTAGAGTTTGAATGGATGCCGTTATGAATGGAGCTTCACAGCCAAGAGAAGGCTGCTAACGCTCTCTGACGGAGGACTGGAGACAGCGAACGCAGCACCGTGGCTGCTACAGTAACTCTGCTGATGGCGAACTGAAGACAGCGAACGCAGCACTGCGGCTGCTATGCTAACGCTCCCTGACGGAGGACTGGAGACAGCGAACGCAGCACCGCGGCTGCTATGCTAACGCTCTCTGACGGAGGACTGGAGACAGCGAACGCAGCACCGCGGCTGCTATGCTAACGCTCCCTGACGGAGGACTGGAGACAGCGAACGCAGCACCGCGGCTGCTATGCTAACGCTCCCTGACGGAGGACTGGAGACAGCGAACGCAGCACCGCGGCTGCTATGCTAACGCTCCCTGACGGAGGACTGGAGACAGCGAACGCAGCACCGCGGCTGCTATGCTAACGCTCCCTGACGGAGGACTGGAGACAGCGAACGCAGCACCGCGGCTGCTATGCTAACGCTCCCTGACGGAGGACTGGAGACAGTGAACGCAGCACCGCGGCTGCTATGCTAACACTCCCTGACGGAGGACTGGAGACAGCGAACGCAGCACCGCTATGCTAACGCTCCCTGACGGAGGACTGGAGACAGCGAACGCAGCACCGCGGCTGCTATGCTAACACTCCCTGACGGAGGACTGGAGACAGCGAACGCAGCACCGCGGCTGCTATGCTAACGCTCCCTGACGGAGGACTGGAGACAGCGAACGCAGCACCGCGGCTGCTATGCTAACGCTCCCTGACGGAGGACTGGAGACAGCGAACGCAGCACCGCGGCTGCTATGCTAACTCTCCCTGACGGAGGACTGGAGACAGCGAACGCAGCACCGCGGCTGCTATGCTAACGCTCTCTGACGGAGGACTGGAGACAGCGAACGCAGCACAGTGGCTGCTACAGTAACTCTGCTGATGGCGAACTGAAGACAGCGAACGCAGCACCGCGGCTGCTATGCTAACGCTCCCTGACGGAGGACTGGAGACAGCGAACGCAGCACCACGGCTGCTATGCTAACGCTCCCTGACGGAGGACTGGAGACAGCGAACGCAGCACCGCAGCTGCTATGCTAACGCTCCCTGACGGAGGACTGGAGACAGCGAACGCAGCACCGCGGCTGCTATGCTAACGCTCCCTGACGGAGGACTGGAGACAGTGAACGCAGCACCACGGCTGCTACAGTAACTCTGCTGATGGCGAACTGGAGACAGTGAATGCAGCACCGCGGCTGCTATGCTAACGCTCCCTGACGGAGGACTGGAGACAGCGAACGCAGCAACCAGTTAATAACTGGTTCACGAGGGTCAGTTATGGGTCAATAAAATTTTTCAGAGTTTGCATCATTAGAATGCTGGTCAGCAGTTTGAGTCGTGTGTTTGTCCATGTTGGATCAGCCGGGTTCACGAGCAGTCTGCCTGTCCATCTGTTGTCACAGCAACAGGATGTAATGAGGTAAAATTAAAGAGTTAATTTCTTGTTGTAGTCTGAGTGCAGTCATGATGCCTCCGTCACTCTGATAACACCACGTCCTGCTTCGCCAGCTGAGCTGTGTCTAGGAACGACGGGCGTATGAATTGTCCAGAGAAGTGTGAAACGTTCTGGTCTGTTCAACCACAAAGCATTTCGTTATGAACAGGTCCCACCTCTTATATACAATCTTGAGGTCTCTCCACTCCAGAAAGCTGCACATTTTGGGCTTTCGAGCCAGGACCGTCTGCACTAACTCCCTGGTGATCTTCTTTTTCTCCTTATCGGACAAAGGCACGTACCATTTCTGAAGCCGAAGCTTTCCCTGTCGACTGAACAGAAGCATGAACTGCATCTGAAATGAAGAGAAGAAGTCAGAGCAGCTGTGGGACACAGTGAGAGATGAGATGACGGAGTGGTGGTTGAAGACATCCACAGAAACAGACAAAAAGCAGTCAGGACACATCTAATCACTTTGTATGAAACCAGATCAGAATATCAGGCTTGTATCATGCCCACGTTCAAACGATTCAAATATTTATTGATTCCTTACACTGCACTTTTCAATATTCACTAACAGTGCACTAATACACTATTCTTGTGTTTTATAACTGTTTTATTCTATTTCAGCTTGTTTCATTTCTTCTGGCTCTTTAATGACTGTTTTAATTGTACTTGATTGTCCTTTATTATAATATATTTCTCTTACACTTTGCTTCGATGCATTTAATGTTTTATGTAAAGCACTTTGCCTTGTTGCTGGAATGTTCTATATCTGCCTCACCAAGTGAATGGAGGAGCAGATGGGATAATGCTTAATACTTAGTTTTTTGAGAGTTTATGTCTCTTCCTTAAATATCATCAGCTTTATTCCTCTGTAGTTACCACAACTCTGCACATCTCCCTTGTTCTTAAAGATGGACACCAGCACACTTCTCCTCCATTCCTCCGGCATCTTCTCTCTATCTAAGATCCTGTTGAACAACCCAGTCAGAAACTCTGCTGCCACCTCTCATAGACACTTCCACACCTCCACAGGTATATCATCAGGACCGAGCGCCTTTCCACTCTTCATCCTCTTCAGTGCCCTCCTCACTTCATCCTTACTGATCTTTGCTACTTCCTGGTCCACAACAGTCCCTCTTCTACTCTTCCTTCTCTCTCATTTTCCTCATTCATCAACTCTTCAAAGTACTCTTTCCATCTTCCCATCACACTACTGGCACCTGTCCATCCCCCTCCATCCTGATCCTTAATCAGCCTAACCTGCTGCAGGTCCTTCCCATCTCTGTCTCTCTGTCTGTCCAACCTGTATAGATCAGTCTCTCCCTCCTTACTGTCCAACCTAGCATACAAGTCGTCGCTCGCCCCTTGTTTGGCCTTTGCTACCTTTACTTTCACCATACGCTGCATCTCCCTGTACTCTAGTCTCTCTTCAGTCCTCTCAGTGTCCCACTTCTTCTTAGCTAACCTCTTTCTCTGTATACACTCCTTCACATCCTCCTTCCACCACCGAGTCTCCTGATCTACTTTCCTTCCAGTGGACACACCCGGTCCTCTCCTACCTGTCTCCCTGATCACATTAGCTGTCCAGTCATCTGGAAACTCCTCCTGACCCCCCAGAGCCTGTCTCAACTCCTTCCTAAAAGTCAGCCAACACTTTTTCAGCTTCCACCATTTCGTCCTCTGCTCTGCCTTTGCCCTCTTCATCTTCCTCACCACCAGAGTCATCCTCCACACCACCATCCTGTGCTGTCTGGCTACACTCTGGCCTACCACTACTTTACAGTCACTGGTCTCCTTCAGATTACACCACCTACACAAGGTGTAGTCTACCTGAGTGCTCCTACCTCCACTCTTATAGGTCACCCTGTGTTCCCGCCTCTTCTGGAAGACAGTATTCACTAGAGCCATTTCCATCCTTTTAGCTGAGTCAACCACCATCTGTCCTTCTGCGTTCCTCTCCTGGATACCAAACCTGCCCATCACCTCCTCATCATCTCTGTTTCCTGCACCAACATGTCCATTAAAGTCTGCACCAATCACAACTCTCTCACTTCTAGGGATGCTCTGCATCACTTCATCGAGGTCCAATCAGAATCTCTCCTTCTCCTCCGACTCACCTCCTACCTGTGGAGCAGACCCACTAACAACACTGAACATCTCACCTTTGATTTCTATCTTCAGACTCATCACTCTATCTGATAGTCTTTTACCTCCAGGACATTCCTAGCAGACTCCTCCTTCAGGATAACTCCTCCTCCATTTCTCCTCCTATCTCCACCATGGTAGAACAGCTTGAACCCTGCTCCTAAACTTCTAGCCTTGCTACCTTTCCTCCTGGTCTCCTGGACACTCAGTATGTCCACCTTCCTCCTCTGCATCATGTCAACCAGCTCTCTACGTTTTCCTGTCATCGTTCCTACATTCAGAGTCCCTCCTCTCAGTCCTGTATTCCTGGTGTTCCTCTTCTCTCTCTTCCTACGAACACACCTTCCTCCTCTCCTCCTTCGACCAACAGTGGTCCAGTTTCCACCGGCACCTTGTAGGTGATCAGCACCGATGGTGGTCGTTGTTGACCTGGGCCTCGACCGATCCGGTATGGAAGTCACAGATTTGATTCGCGTGTTTGATTTGGCAAAAGTTTTCCGTCGGATGCCCTTCCTGACACAATCCTCTGTATTTATCTGGGCTCGGGACCGGCACAATAAGACACTGGCTAGTGCCCCTTGCGGCTACATTGTCATTATTTTGATGATAACTTCAAATTTTAAGATACTTTGCAATACTAAGTCATTATTTTGAGATAAAAAGTTATAATTTTTGCATTATTAAGTCATTATTATAAGATACAAAGTCACTATTTTAAGATATCAAGCCATTATTTTGCAATATTAAGTCCTTTTAAGATAGTCATTATTTTTGAGATTATAAGTCATTATCTTGAAATAGTAAGCAAAATATTTTGAGATACTAAGTTTTTTTCTTTTTACTAAGTATTTTCTTTCTTTCCAACACAAGGCTACATTTACATCTTATTTTCCTTCTTGTTTTCCCTTTTGCTGGCAGCATTGGTCTTCCATAAGCCCCCTGGAGGAAAATGAGAAGTGATATCAGGCTGTATGGATAAGATTGACTTGACAAGGTATCAGGACAATACTGATTCTGACAACTTGAACCAAAGTGAGGAAAACATTACTGAAATATTACCAAGAAATTAGAAAGATACAAGACAAATGACTGCCAGTAGCACAGTTAGGGAAGCTGTTTGTGTGGTGCTGCAGCATTTAACTTCATGTTAGCTACCAGAGACAGCATGTCTTCAGTTCAGGACACCTTGAAATAGATAACGAGACATTTCTACGACCAGTTAAAACAGTTTCTTCAGTTCGGTTAAACCACAATCACGACTCGTCTTCACCGTTTATCAACTCAACCTATCGGAAGTAGTTAACGCCGTTATTCAGCGGTTAGCATTAGCAGGCTAACACCTAGCCTGTTTCAAATACAACATGCCAACAACGGAGTGAATTAAGATTCAGCCGAACTACTTACCTTAACTCACCGCGGCGTGTTTCCCCTCTGAAGGAACCAACTGGTCCTCCGGACCTCCGCCTCCCTGACACTCACACCGTCAGCGGGCAACCGGGCTTCTGATTGGATAATGAAGCCCAGACAACGCTGTTCATTGGCTAACATACCCTTTAGTAGTTCCCGCCTATCCAATCCTTTAACTCAATATCGTGGATATGATTGGCTGGTATACACGTCAATCAAACCACGTCGTATAAATAAATAAATAAAATAAAATAAAATAAAATAAAATAAAATAAAATAAAATAAATGGTGTGTTTAAATGGCGGACATTACAAATAATACTAAATAAATAAAATTAAAAATTCAATACTACATGAGGCACCTTTCATGCAAGAGTAAAAAAATACAACAATAAAATGTTGAAAATCAATAACTAAAAGCCAATAAAATAAAATAAAATAAACACCAGGGGTGAAAAATAATGTAAAAGTTAAAAAAAAAAAAACTAACACTATAATAACATTATTCCAAACAAACAGCCAAATTTAAAAGATAATTAATTTCCAGAGAGAGTTTGTCATTCTTATATAAAGAAAAGGGTGGAAGATTTTAATGATATGGTGAAATGAAATAAAAGACAATATCTGGTGTCGGGAGTTGTAGGGTCGTTTAAAGCAAGTAAACAAGTAAAATAACTTTAAAATCAATTCTAAAAGATGCAGCTGATGGATAATGTGATCCATGATAATGTGATCCATTTTCCTTGTTTTAGTTCGGACTCTGACTGCAGCATTCTGACTGAGCTGTAATAGTAAAGAAGAAAATAAACAAAAACTATACTTCTGTGGTATTTAGTCCTGCATACACTGAGAGCGCAGGATGCAGGACTTTAGGGTGGACTTTGGGATACTTGCTAACATATCTTATCTTATCTTATCTTCCTCACGCACTCACTCTTCAAACAGTAGTTCACATCACAGCAAATGGAGACAAGCAGCTTCTCTGTTGATAGCACCAGAATATTCACTTATCCAGGACCATTTTCTGTTCAACACAGTAGGGTCAAAGAGTAGAACATTAGTTTGACATGTTGGGAAATACATTAAATAAAAAAAGCTAGATGAGAAGACTGATGCCATGTTCTCATCTAACTCTCAACAAGAAAGTGAGCAAGTCTGTTTCTCAAAATTAACCAAAAGAAAAGCACATTTCTATTGTGAAGTGGCACCTGTTGCAGTAATGGCCACAATCTTGCGTGATGTTTCTGAAAGTTTGCATTTTTTTGTATGCAGAACCTCTTTGCACCACTCTTGTGATTGGTCAACCGAACCAAACTCTCTGGACTCCACTCCAGCTCTGCTCTGACTAGCGACAGGCAAATATGTTACTTAGTGACATCACCACGTTACAGGAGAATAGGCAGGACCTAAAGCAAGGCTTCAAGCGGTTCAGGAGCAGTGGGTCTGCACCACTACCAAGTAGGCGGAGTCTGCACACCTAAAAGGTGTATCTGCTGTCGCATACGCCGGGTGCCCTGCTACCTTGATCACATGACTGATACAAAGACAACAGGGTTAATCTTGATGCCAAGCAACATCCATCCATCCATCCATCTTCAACCACTTATCCCGTTAGGGGTCTGGAGCCGATCCCAGCTGGCACTGGGAGAAGGCGGGTTCACCTGGACAGGTCTCCAGTCCATCACAGGACACAGAGACAGACAACCATTCACTCACATTCACAGGGAGAGAACATGCAAACTCCACACAGAAGGACCCCACGCCGGATTCAAACCTGTGACCCTGTGAGGCGACAGCGCTGACCACCAGTGTGCAGCCCTGCCAAGCAACAATACAAATTGATGACGTCAGCAGCCAGCAGGTGATTGCTGCCATATTTTTGTCTCTCTCGCCAACAGCTAATGACACAGTAACCACTCTGACGGATCCATGCCTTGTAATGTGTTAACTCAAATTTGTTTTGTGATAGAAGTTAACGAATGCTCCAAACTTACATTAAATTTTGTCATAATCACAGGCAGTTTGGGGCAAGTCAGCACACTGACACCCCAGGCCAGCCATTAGGAATTATGGGCAGGGGGACAGACTTTCCAAATTGTAACCCCATTCATTTCTTTAAGGCAATATCATAATCACATGAAGCTATGAAACATAAGGAAACTATTGGTACCAACCAGGTCATACTAGCTTGTCATGACGGAGGTTAAATAATGCTCCAAACTTAATGCTAAATGTTGTTGAAGAAAAAAATGCCACTTCCATGTTGATGAGAGCATTAAATACTTGGCAGATGTTCCTTTAAGGTACATTGTGAATATGTGGTGAAAGGTGAAAGACTCTTGATTTATTCACCACAGGTGTGCTACAATAGACGAGCCTGTAGGGAGGCGTCTAAGGGCCAATAAACCCTATTAGATGAGGCCATCACAGGCCTGCGGATTACAGTAATCTCATCCACTACAGCGTTGAGTATCATACACTCCTCTCATTCCAGCACGGCTGAAAGGAAGATGGAGGTCACTGCTCGATGTGCTGCTGTGCTCTTCCTCCTGCTTCTATCTCACGGTAAGACACTGAGCGGCATGAGGGATATCACTAAATCACGAGGCCTTAAAAACCAGGAATATACTGACTGTTCTGCCTTGGTTATAGCGTCTCTTCGTAACCATTGGTTGAGATTGCCAAAAGTAATTTTTTTGTCCCCATTTCAGGTTTCCTCACATCATGCAGAACAATTCATGTTAATCACATGAAAATATCTGCAAAATTGCAAAGTCATAAATCAGTTGTGTTTAATTTGAGTTTATTTCCAGTTCAGTTTCTTCTGTAAAATGTGGTTTTAGCTTTGACATTTATTTTCATCTGCTTCCACATTTCACGTATCTATCGCTGTGGTTCAGCCCTGATCGCTGTTCACTCACAGGAGGTAAGAACCTGATAATAAACCGCATGAAAAATGTGATGTGAACTCTGGATTAACTCGTCGCTGTGTCCTCCAGGAGGAGGAGGCCGTCCAGGAGGAGGAGCTGCAGGAGGAGCAGCAGGTGATCGAGACGTGGACATCAAACATCAAAACCTGCAGCTGTGACTGTGAGTCTGGAGATTCATCCATACGTGTCCCCACCGCCGTCCCGCCGGCCCCGCCCACCTCACTGCTGCCGCAGTCACCTCAGGATCACCTGCTGAACTGCATGCCAGGTGAGGATGCCGCCTGGGTCACATGACCTGGGTTAATCTGTAGTCTGTTTCAGTCAGGAGGATGTTGGACGTCTGTTATTTAAAAAGGTGACATGGGATGCACAGGATGAACATCGCAAGGTGGACACAGCGCTGCAGCCGGCTGCTCAGTCTCTGCAGCTCTGCACAGTTCACCATCTACTGTGATCCTGGGAGTTTCTGCCAGGGGCGACTCCACGATCAGGGACACATTATAACCCTCTGAAACCTACAATAAAACCCAAGATGTTTTCTTGGGTCCAGGGGGTCTGTAGGGGAGATAGCAGGTCAGCGGTAGATGTCACATGGAAGTGGTGATCATCATCTGAAAGCTCAGCTCAGCTCTGTGGGTTCAGTTCTTCTAGTCTTAAATCACAAATAAACATGAACTCTATCATGTCTCTTGAGTTGTTGCAACAATTTTTGGATTGATACAGATTTGGTGCTAAATTGAGCCATTTTTTACTACCCCAGAATTGATAAAAATGATCAATAATCCCCCAAAATACCATTTAGACACCAAGACCTGAGGAACACCATAGAAGAAGACATGCTGGGATTTGGGATCAAAAACTTTCTGCAGGACTGCGTGGTGGTGCAGTGGTTAGCGCTCTTGCCTCTCAGCAAGAGGGTCACAGGTTTGAATCCGGCTCTTCTGTGTGGAGTTTGCATGTTCTCCCCGTGTCAGCGTGGGTTTTCTCCAGGTACTCCGGCTTCCTCCCACAGTCCAAAGACATGCTGTTTAGGTTAACTGATGACTCTAAATGTCCCGTAGGTGTGAATGTGAGTGTGAATGGTTGTCTGTCTCTATGTGTCCTGTGATGGACTGGAGACCTGTCCAACCTGCGAACCCACCTTCACCCAACGCCAGCTGGGATCAGCTCCAGACCCCCAAGACCCCTAACGGGAAAAGAGGTTGAAGATGGATAGATGGATGGAAACTTTCTGCATTTTTCATTGATGGATGTTGATCACTAGTGTTGTGTAAAGGTCTCAGAAAGTCTCATCCATCCTCTGAATGCTCTAGGTCTCTAGTTACCAGGATGTAGTAGTAGTAGTGGTAGTAGTAGCAGTAGTAGTAGTAGTAGTAGTGGTAGTAGTAGCAGTAGTAGTAGTAGTAGTAGTAGTAGTAGTGGTAGCTAGGAAAGCCATCCATCCTCTGAATGCTCTAGGTCTCTAGTTACCAGGATGTAATAGTAGTAGTAGTAGTAGTGGTAGTAGTAGCAATAGTAGTAGTAGTAGTAGTAGTAATGGTAGTAGTAGCAGTAGTAGTAGTAGTAGTAGTAGTGGTAGTAGTAGCAGTAGTAGTAGTAGTAGTAGTCAGTGTAGCTAGGAAAGCCATCCATCCTCTGAATGTCTAGGTCTCTAGTTACCAGGATGTAATAGTAGTAGTAGTAGTAGTAGTAGTAGTGGTAGTAGTAGCAGTAGTAGCTAGTAGTAGTAGCCAGTGTAGCTAGGAAAGCCATCCATCCTCTGAATGCTCTAGGTCTCTAAGAGAGTAAAGAAACTACTTTTCGTCAAACTTGACAGGTTTATTACCGTGTAATTGAGCCCGCCCCCTGGTTGACCTTTGACCTTAGGAAGTCACGCCTTTGTTTGATGTGAATGATTGCATGACTTTTGATCAGCTAACTTGTGATCAAGTTAGCTGATCATCAGGGGCAACTGATGCACCGCTGTTGGAGGTCACCGCGCTGCTGGGCCTCTTTTTTCCCCTGGAGAGCCTGGAGAGGGGAGCTGCCGTCTTGAAGGAGAATGGGGGTTTCTTGACGCCCCCCGTTTCACTATCAGATGGTGCTGGAATTTTAGGGGCAACTGATGCACCGCTGTTGGAGGTGGAGATGCGTTCAGTAGCGGTGAAGTCTGTAGGTCAATACAGCATTTTTTAATCATTCAGTTAAGGAGGATTAAAGAGTATAGAGTGAAAATATATGAGAAGGAGTAACGTACCAAAATCTGACTGTGAGAACTGGATAGAATCAAATTCATCCGGGCTAACAACTGTGTGACACAAAAGGAGAAAATATTACTACCTAATCTTACAACGTAGAAAATGCATTTTATTATGAATAAGGGTACTTACGGTGTAAAAATTCTGTTTCTTTAGGAGGAGCATGGATTTCAGCTACAGCAGTTATTTCTTTAAGGAAACAGAGAAAATCACTACATAATGTTTTTGCATCAACACTTTTTGAACAAAATGTTCTACAACAAATGTATAATAGCTTTTTAGGACAGACATTTTTGGTAAATTTCCCCACTGTGGGACTAATAAAGGAATATCTTATCTTACAAAATGTAAAAGGTTTAACTAAATGTAATAAGTATAGAAATATTTTAAACTAGCTTACCGTTGGTGCTCTTCATCTCTGCTCGCGTTGAATCTGCCGATGTCTGTGACTTCAACCCTGATGCTCCTGGGTCTTATATATGGTTTGACTTCATTTTCATTGTTCTTTATATTGAATGCGCTTCTTTTGAAGCGTCTTGTTCATCTAAAGAGTTTAAAGCTTCATGCATTTATGATTGGTTCGAGTTTTGCCCCTCTATTCACCACATCTTACATGCACTTACTCCCCCCCCGTTCTATTTTTTGCTACCCTCTATATATATATTTTGCTCCAGTCTTCTGCACATGACCACAGACCATTACCCCCCCACATCATGAAAAATGAAGAGGTTAAACAGTTAATGATTCTTTGACGGAAACCTGTCTGTATGATGAGCTCATTGACCTCTATTCACTACAAACAAAAGTCATCTTAAAGGAGCTTATATGCACTTACATCTCGCAAATATAGAGTAGATGGAGGTTATTTTTCTCACTCATTGTGACTGATTCTGTTCTATTTTTTTGCTGCACGTCTCCTGCTGACTCTGGCATGCGTCTAATTTTCAAACGTCTCCTGCCCTAGGCCTCCTAGGGGGGGGGAGAAAATTATTTTTTGGGGGGGTGGCTCTGGGAACCGGATGGGTCTACCGGTTCAAGTCCCGACATGGACCAAAAACTGAGTGTGAACTGGTAGCTGGAGAGTTTCAAATTTACCTCTTGGGGACTGCGGGGGGCCCCCGGGGGAGGGGAAAAAACCCCCCAGCTCGGGGCGCTTGTCAGGAGCAGCCCCCTCACTCTGACACCTCTCGAATTGTTGCATGTATATGGACCTGTTTGTGCATGTGTGTGTATTAGTTAACAGAGTGAAAAAAATTGAATTTCCCGAGGGGGGAAAAAAAAAGGAATTTCTTCTTCTTCTTCTTCCAACCTTGAAACACTGATCAAAAGTCATGCGATCATTCACATCAAACAAAGGCGTGACTTCCTAAGGTCAAAGGTCAACCAGGGGGCGGGGCTCAATTACACGGTAATAAACCTGTCAAGTTTGACGAAAAGTAGATTCTTTACTCTCTTCTCTAGTTACCAGGATGTACTAGTAGTAGTAGTAGCAGTAGTAGTAGTAGTAGTAGTAGTGGTAGTAGTAGCAGTAGTAGTAGTAGTAGTAGTAGTAGTAGTAGTAGTGGTAGTGGTAGCAGTAGTAGTAGTAGTAGCAGTAGTAGTAGTAGTAGTAGCAGTAGTAGTAGTAGTAGTAGTGGTAGTGGTAGCAGTAGTAGTAGTAGTGGTAGTAGTAGCAGTAGTAGTAGTAGTAGTAGTGGTAGTAGTAGCAGTAGTAGTAGTAGTAGTAGTAGTGGTAGTAGTAGCAGTAGTAGTAGTAGTAGTAGTAGTGGTAGTAGTAGCAGTAGTAGTAGTAGTAGTAGCAGTAGTAGTAGTAGTAGTAGTGGTAGTGGTAGCAGTAGTAGTAGTAGTAGTAGTAGTAGTGGTAGTAGTAGCAGTAGTAGTAGTAGTAGTAGTGGTAGTAGTAGCAGTAGTAGTAGTAGTAGTAGTAGTGGTAGTAGTAGCAGTAGTAGTAGTAGTAGTAGTAGTAGTAGTAGTAGTAGTAGTGGTAGTGGTAGCAGTAGTAGTAGTAGTAGTAGTAGTAGTGGTAGTAGTAGCAGTAGTAGTAGTAGTAGTAGTGGTAGTAGTAGCAGTAGTAGTAGTAGTAGTAGTAGTGGTAGTAGTAGCAGTAGTAGTAGGTCTGTGGAGGTTCTCATTCATCCAGGTCAGGTTCATTCTGGCAAAAAATTGAATCGAAGGCAACTGGACTTAGATTTGTCCCTGAAGACGTTTCGCCCCTTATCCAAGTGGCTTCATCAGTTCGAATGCTGCAGTCTGACTAGTCCCCACTAGTCTGAACTAGTCCCCACTAGTCTGAACTAGTCCCCACTAGTCTGACATACAGTGGAGTAAGACCCAGGTTTTTAACCTCTGTGGAAATGTCCGCCCCTTATTCTCCTAAGACAATAGTTCGTTAGTGGAGTTTCAGTGTGAATCCCACTAGTGAACGACAGTCGTTGAGGATTCAATGGGGCCAACGACCACAGTCGTTACCAGTGGACGACAGTCGTTAGGCATGATGTGGTTGCCAGTGGACGACAGTCGTTAGGCATGATGTGCGTTGCCAGTGGACGACAGTCGTTAGGCATGATGTGCGTTACCAGTGGACGACAGTCGTTAGGCATGATGTGCGTTACCAGTGGACGACAGTCGTTAGGCATGATGTGCGTTGCCAGTGGACGACAGTCGTTAGGCATGATGTGGTTGCCAGTGGACGACAGTCGTTAGGCATGATGTGGTTGCCAGTGGACGACAGTCGTTAGGCATGATGTGCGTTGCCAGTGGACGACAGTCGTTAGGCATGATGTGCGTTGCCAGTGGACGACAGTCGTTAGGCATGATGTGCGTTGCCAGTGAACGACAGTCGTTAGGCATGATGTGCGTTGCCAGTGGACGACAGTCGTTAGGCATGATGTGCGTTGCCAGTGGACGACAGTCGTTAGGCATGATGTGCGTTGCCAGTGGACGACAGTCGTTAGGCATGATGTGCGTTGCCAGTGGACGACAGTCGTTAGGCATGATGTGGTTGCCAGTGGACGACAGTCGTTAGGCATGATGTGCGTTACCAGTGGACGACAGTCGTTAGGCATGATTTGCGTTGCCAGTGGACGACAGTCGTTAGGCATGATGTGGTTGCCAGTGGACGACAGTCGTTAGGCATGATGTGGTTGCCAGTGGACGACAGTCGTTAGGCATGATGTGCGTTGCCAGTGGACGACAGTCGTTAGGCATGATGTGCGTTGCCAGTGGACGACAGTCGTTAGGCATGATGTGCGTTGCCAGTGGACGACAGTCGTTAGGCATGATGTGCGTTGCCAGTGGACGACAGTCGTTAGGCATGATGTGGTTGCCAGTGGACGACAGTCGTTAGGCATGATGTGCGTTGCCAGTGGACGACAGTCGTTAGGCATGATGTGGTTGCCAGTGAACGACAGTCGTTAGGCATGATGTGCGTTGCCAGTGGACGACAGTCGTTAGGCATGATGTGCGTTGCCAGTGGACGACAGTCGTTAGGCATGATGTGGTTGCCAGTGGACGACAGTCGTTAGGCATGATGTGCGTTGCCAGTGGACGACAGTCGTTAGGCATGATGTGCGTTGCCAGTGGACGACAGTCGTTAGGCATGATGTGGTTGCCAGTGGACGACAGTCGTTAGGCATGATGTGCGTTACCAGTGGACGACAGTCGTTAGGCATGATTTGCGTTGCCAGTGGACGACAGTCGTTAGGCATGATGTGGTTGCCAGTGGACGACAGTCGTTAGGCATGATGTGCGTTGCCAGTGGACGACAGTCGTTAGGCATGATGTGGTTGCCAGTGGACGACAGTCGTTAGGCATGATGTGCGTTGCCAGTGGACGACAGTCGTTAGGCATGATGTGGTTGCCAGTGGACGACAGTCGTTAGGCATGATGTGCGTTGCCAGTGGACGACAGTCGTTAGGCATGATGTGCGTTGCCAGTGGACGACAGTCGTTAGGCATGATGTGGTTGCCAGCGGACGACAGTCGTTAGGCATGATGTGGTTGCCAGTGGACAACAGTCGTTAGGCATGATGTGGTTGCCAGCGGACGACAGTCGTTAGGCATGATGTGGTTGCCAGTGGACGACAGTCGTTAGGCATGATGTGCGTTACCAGTGGACAACAGTCGTTAGGCATCATGTGTGTTACCAGTGGACGACAGTGTTCGTTAGGGACACTTGAGGTTAGTTTCGGACTGTCTTTGATCTTGAGTTTTCCTGGTACCGCTGAAAGTGCAGCATTGTAGATGGAGGATAGGTGGTGTCTGAGACCCCCTCCTCTGTTTAAAGATGGTTTTTCAAGTTTAACATAGATGGCTTCCTTTACTCCTCTTTCAAACCATCTGTCCTCTCTGTCCAAGATTTTAACGTTGCTGTCCTCAAAGGAGTGGGCCTTTTCCTTAAGATGTAAATAGACAGCTGAATCTGGACCTGAGGAGTTGGCCCTTCTATGCTGGGCCATGCGCTTGTTTAAGGTTTGTTTGGTTTCCCCAATGTAGAGGTCCTTGCATTCCTCGCTGCATTGGACAGCATAAACCAGGTTGCTTTTCTGTGAGTGTGGTAGCCTGTCTTTGGGGTGGACCAGTTTCTGTCTGAGGGTGTTGCCGGGTTTGAAACACACTGGGATTCGGTGTTTGTTAAAAACTCTTCTGAGTTTTTCCGATACCCCGGACACATAGGGAATGACTATGTTCCTGTGTTGGTTTCTGTCCTCGGCTCCCTCTGCGTTGGTGGTCTTCTTAGAGCGTGTTACTCTGTCGAAGGTCCAGTTTGGATAGCCACAAGTTTTCAGAGCTCCCCTTAAATGTTTGTGCTCTTTTGCTTGGGCCTGTGTGGTGGTTGGTACATTATCAGCCCTGTTGTAGGGTTCTGATAACGCCTAGTTTGTGCTCCAGAGGGTGGTGTGAGTCAAAGAGAAGGTATTGGTCTGTGTGAGTGGGTTTCCTATACACCCCAATGTGGAGGCTCCTGTCCTCATCCAAGTGAACATCACAGTCCAAAAAAGGTAAGTGCTTGTCCTTAACATCTTCTCTAGTGAACTTGATGTTCTTATCCACTGAGTTGATGTGTTCTGTGACAGCCTGGACCTCTTGGGTTTTGATTTTAACCCATGTGTCATCCACATACCTGAACCAATGGCTTGGAACCAATGGCACTTCCTGACAAACTAACATGACACCATTGGTTGGTACTGAGGGATTCCTCGGGTTTTCTAGTTTCATAAGATACTACTATATCTATAAATGTCCCTCTCAGCCTCTCAGGGTGGTAACCGAGTCCTCCTCTAGATCTGGTCCTCTACCAGAGTCCTGGACTTCGAGGGTTCTTCAGTATCTTAGCTGTTCCTAGGACTGTCCTCTTCTGGACTGAGGCTTCAGATGTGGTTCCTGGGTTCTGTTGGAGCCGTTCTCCCGGTTTGGGGGTCACCGCTCTGAGTGCTCCTACTACCACGGGGACCACGTTAGCCTTGATCCTCCACATCTGTTCCAGCTGTTCCTTCAACCCTTGATACTTCTCAACCTTTTCATGCTCCTTCTTCTTGATGTTGGCATCAGCTGGTATCTCCACATCCATCACCACCATCCTCTATCACCACCATCCTCCATCACCACCACCCTCTATCACCACCACCCTCTATCACCACCATCCTCCATCACCACCACCCTCTATCACCACCACCCTCTATCACCACCACCCTCTATCACCACCAACCTCTATCACCACCACCCTCCATCACCACCACCCTCTTCTGCTCTTTGTCCTCCACCACTATGTCCGGTTGGTTAGCCATCAGCTGTTAGTCAGTCTGGAAGCTGAAGCCACAGGATCTTAGTCCTGTTGTTCTCCACCACCTTCGGTGGTGTGTCCCATTGGGATCTGGGTCCTTCTAGTCCATACTGGGTGCAGATGTTCCTGTACACTATCCCAGCCACTTGGTTGATCCTCTCCATGTATGCTGATCCTGCTAGCATCTTCCACCCTGCTACTATGTGCTGGACTGTCTCCAGGGCATCTTTACCCAGCCTGCACCTTGGATCAGATCTACTCTGGTAGATTCTGGCCTCCATGGCCCTGGTACTGAGGGCCTGTTCTTGTGCTGCCTTATAATCTGGTGCACCTTATGTATCATCTCTGGTTGTGCTTACTGACCTTGAACCAGTTCTATGTGGTACAGGGCGTCAAAAACCTGTCAAAATGTTTTATTACAACTTTGGTAGCTACGAAGCCGCACCGCTGGATGGACTGTCGGAGCATTATGGTACTCACCACACTGTCAGAACCAAAGTGAAGAAAACTACTTCGGAGCTCGCCTTCATTCCGGATGGATTAACTAAAGAACTCCAACCGCTAGATATCGGTGTCAACAGGTCGTTCAGAGTTAAACTGAGAGCTGCGTGGGAGCGTTGGATGACAGAAGGCCAACACACATTCACCAAGACAGGGAGGCAACGCCGGGCCAGTTCCTCCACTATCTGCCGATGGATCAGGAAGGCAGGAATCATCACTGAACAGCTAAGTAACAGCAACCAGACCGACTCGATAACGACCAGAGCGCCGAATGTATGAAAACAGCCACGTTCATTGATAGTGAGCCTTATAATCCGGTGCGCCTTATAGTGTGAAAAATATGGTGTGTGTGTGTGTGTGTGTGTGTGTGTGTATATATATATATATATATATATATATATATATTAGGGCTGTCAGTTTAACGCGTTAATTAGATTAATTAATTACGCTGCAAATTAACGCGCTATAAAAATTAACGCAATTAATCATGAGTGGCAAGTCAATGCGCAAGCATTTTAAATTTGGCCCATTGAGTGACCCGTAGGCTGCAGTGGCGTCACTTCGTACCTGCGCCACTAGTCAAAAGCAGGGTGACTGACAACAGAGATGGACGCCACACAGGAGAGCGAGGCGAGCCCGCTCGGACCTGTCACTCGGACTCTGACTCGGACTAGGAGCAGCGGGGGCCTCTAGTCCGCTACAAAGCTGAGCCGTGCATTGAATGCATGAGTGTCCACTGGAGTGGTGGCAGCTCACCAGGAGCTGATGAACAGCTGTCCTCTCCTCCTACCTGGCTACCGCTGCCACGTCTGGGCCAGGTGAGAGACTCTTTTCACTGCAGGTAACATCATTGAAAAGAAGAGAGCAGCCTCACACTCACACAATGTAAACAAGCTTGTTTGTCTGAGCAACTGGCTCAAGGACACATAGAGTTGTCTGTTGTCAGTTCCTGTAACGTTAGCTGACCCTTTTAAAGGAAATGCTGTTGGCATCTTGCTATTGATGTTGCCTTATTTAGAGGCATGTTATACTATTCATTTTGAATTGCTGTATTGAGTCAGCTTTAGTATTCATTTTGATTGAGAGTCTGCTTATGTGCCTATTTGAGACTCAGTCTTATTTTATTTCTGAATTTTATTTATTTTATTTAACTGTATTTGTATTGCATTTTTGAGAAATTCACCTGGCCTAATTGGTTTGCTGATGTGCTTGACCTTTTTTCTTTTGAATTTCATTTATAAAGCATTTATATATTAGTGCTTCATTTATACAGCACTAATATATATATATAGTATATCACCATTGATTTCAGTCACTTGATGTTAAACGGGCCTGGATCTGTTCTAAAAATGGTTAAGGTTTAGGAAATGAACAGCTGTGAGGAAGAGGAACAGATAATCTCATTACCTGTGCAGGAATGCGATGAGCAGATTATGGAACCCAAACTAGGTCGCGGCCTTCAGTCGCAGCGCGATGCTGGGCAAAGCAGCACACATCAGATGATGACTTAATCTTCTTCCACCTTATCACGCAGCCTACGTCGCATCACAGCGGAAACTAGATCACCAGAGGTTTTATATCATTAGATTTGCTCATATACAATTAAAATCATAATAACACACTTACTGAAGAATTTGTACAAAAGACTGTATATAAAAGATTTATCCATCCATTATCCCATTCGGGGTCGTGGGGGGACCCACTGTGATGGACCTGATCCCAGCTGGCATTGGATGAAGGTGGGTTCACCTGGACAGGTGTCCAGTCCATCACAGGACACATAGAGACAGACACCATTCACACCTACAGGACATTTAGACTCCTCAGTTAACCTGCATGTCTTCGGACTGTGGGAGGAAACCGGAGCACCTGGAGAAAACCTACACTAACACAGGGAGAACATGGAGACCACACAGAGGGACCCCAAGCTGGATTGGAACCTGCGACCCTCTGGCTGAGAGGCAATGGGATAAGTGGTTGCACATGGATGGATGATTAAAGTAAATTATTACATGGCTGTGTTGAGTACTCGGTCGTGGTGAAGACCGAGTACTCTTCTGTGGTGTTGACCTTGGATGACACTCGATTAGCACCCTGTGGTTCACGTTGCCCCCGGTTTCACAAGCGTGTCAGAGAACGACGGTGGCCTTCAGACTTTGATTTGTCTATTCTGGGCTACTGTAGAAACATGGAGGACTCTGTGGAGAGGACCTGCTCCCTAAGTAGAGATGACGGACTCATTCTAATCTAAAACACAACCATTGTTATTATCAGATGTTTATACACTAATGAAAACATGGTTATGAATATTATATTCCACTCTGCTAACAGATCCCCTGAAATGTGACACAGCTTTAAGAATCTTACCAATAAAAGGTTTTAATTGTCATCTCAATGTCCTCCCCAGAATGCCCTTACCACCGAGCTCTGGGCTTTGAATCTGGATCGGTGACATCCGACCAGATCAGCTGCTCCAATCAGGACCAGTACACCGGCTGGTACTCCTCCTGGGTCCCCACCAAGGCTCGCCTTAACAACCAAGGCTTTGGGTACGTCATGACAACCCACCACCTCTTTTTATCATTACTGTGAGGAACAGACAGAAGCATGCATGCTGATTCTTTGTTAGGTGTGCGTGGCTCTCCAAGTTTAACGACCAGCACCAGTGGATCCAGATCGACCTGAAGGAGGTGGCCGTGGTGTCCGGCATCCTCACCCAGGGCCGCTGTGATGCTGACGAGTGGATCACTAAATACAGCATCCAGTATCGTTCTGTGGAAACCCTCAACTGGATCTATTACAAAGACCAGACAGGAAACAACAGGGTGAGAACACAAACACAGAACAAATACAGTAGTCAGTGAATTTCAAATATCTTGAGCGGAGAACGTGTGATAATTACTTTCACAAAACTACAAACTACAAATTCTCTGAAAGTCTTAGACACTAAACAGTACATGTACCAGGGCTGCGAGGACTCCCCTCTCCTGATTCAATACTTCAAGATACTTGGGTGCCAATTCATTATGTATTGTGATTTTTAAGGAGACCATGGGGGGAAAAGTAGAATCAGACCCTTCTAGGGACTCTTACCTTAGAAAATATATAAATTTATTTATTAAAAAATGTTTGATTTTCAGCAGGTCTGTAGGCAGAGATGTTTTTATCCATCAACTAGAAAGCAAAGAATAAAGACATTTCCCTCACAGATTAGTGGGATTTTCTTTTTAATTTATCAGGGTCATGTAATGTTTTATCCTCTGCTGAATATAATCCATCAGTCTGATTTCCATAGATGGATTCTGTAGATCCAGTTCCCTTTGTTAACACCTTATTTTGAAAAGCGGACATAGTCCCAGGTGTCTACTTCCTCTAACTCCTCCAAGGTGGTCTCTAGCTCTCCGTCAGCTCCGTTCTCTTTATCCATCCATGGTCAGCTCCATCGGGGCCGTCTGAATGCATTTAACATAAATGTCAGTATATGGAGCTCTACAGTCGTAGCGTCGGCCCGTCGGACCACGGAGACGAGAGCGACGGCCGGCCGGACCGCACGTTACCGCCGTACGATGACGTTTCCCGTCCGTGACGGAGTTAGCGTGCAGCTTTAGCCGTGATGTCTAGCTCTGCTTTTCCAAAGTGTTTCCCTCCTTTACTGGATGTGTAGTGTTTACCAGGCTGGATTTAACATGGAGGGTGGAGGTCGGATCCACGCCCACCCTCCACCCTTTAATACTTTCTGAGGTTTGTTCTGGTTGACGGATACCGAACGGATATGACGTCACGGTACTCAGACTACCACAATAAAAGAGCTAACTTCCTTCTACCTCCACACAGACTCAGATGAAGCAGATAGATATATTCTGGCATTAGAAATGATTTCAAATTTGTAAAAAAAAATAGAAAATAACTGGACATCCAGTCAATGTAATCAGTCTGAGAACATCATCATGGAGACGGATGTTTTAATATATGAACTAGATCAGGACCAACTAACTAAAGTGAAGAGACGTGATAATGAAATGATTCAGTGGATCTCACCATGCTGTCTACTTTCTTCAGGTCTTCTATGGGAACTCAGACCGCTCCTCCACGGTCCAGAACCTGCTGCGCCCCCCCATCGTAGCCCGATACATCCGTCTGCTGCCACTGGGCTGGCATACCCGCATCGCCATGAGGCTGGAGCTACTCATGTGCATGAACAAGTGTTCCTGAAGTCCATCCTTCACCTGACAACATGCCAAAACATCCAACACTGAAACATCCAGCACAGAAACATCCAACACTGAAACATCCAGAGAACACCAACACAAAACATCCAGAAGAAAATAACACTGAAACATCCAACACCAAAACATCCAGCACAGAAACATCCAACACTGAAACATCCAGCACAGAAACATCCAGACAGAAAATAAAATGAAAATCCAGAAGAAAATCAAATGAAACATCCAGCACTGAAACATCCAACACCAAAACATCCAGCACTGAAACATCCAACACTGAAACATCCAACACTGAAACATCCAGCACAGAAACATCAAACACTGAAACATCCAGCACAGAAACATCAAACACTGAAACATCCAACACTGAAACATCTAATACTGAAACATCCAACACTGAAACATCCAGGACTGAAACATCCAACACAGAAACATCCAGCACAGAAACATCCAACACTGAAACATCTAATACTGAAACATCCAACACTGAAACATCCAGCGCTGAAACATCCAACACTGAAACATCAGCACTGAAACATCCAACACTGACACATCCAACACTGAAACATCAGCACTGAAACATCCAACACTGAAACATCCAGCACTGAAACATCCAGCACAGAAACAGCCAACACTGAAACATCTAATACTGAAACATCCAACACTGAAATATCCAACACGAAACATCTAATACTGAAACATCCAACACTGAAACATCCAACACGAAACATCTAATACTGAAACATCCAACACTGAAACATCTAATATTGAAACATCTAATACTGAAACATCCAACATCGAAATGTGCAACACTGAAACATCCAGCACAGAAACATCCAACACTGAAACATCTAATACTGAAACATCCAACATCAAAACATCCAACACTGAAACATCCAACACTGAAACATCCAACATCGAAACATCCAGCACAGAAACATCCAACACTGAAACATCCAACACTGAAACATCCAGCACAGAAACATCCAACACTGAAACATCTAATACTGAAACATCCAACATCGAAACATCCAACACTGAAACATCCAACATCGAAACATCCAGCACAGAAACATCCAACACTGAAACATCCAACACGAAACATCTAATATTGAAACATCTAATACTGAAACATCCAACACTGAAACATCTAATATTGAAACATCCAACACTGAAACATCCAACACGAAACATCTAATATTGAAACATCTAATACTGAAACATCCAACACTGAAACATCTAATATTGAAACATCTAATACTGAAACATCCAACATCGAAATGTGCAACACTGAAACATCCAGCACAGAAACATCCAACACTGAAACATCTAATACTGAAACATCCAACATCAAAACATCCAACACTGAAACATCCAACATCGAAACATCCAGCACAGAAACATCCAACACTGAAACATCCAACATCGAAACATCCAACACTGAAACATCCAACATCGAAACATCCAGCACAGAAACATCCAACACTGAAACATCCAACATCGAAACATCCAACACTGAAACATCCAAACTGAAACATCCAACATCGAAACATCCAACACTGAAACATCCAACACTGAAACATCCAACACCGAAACATCCAACACTGAAACATCCAGCACAGAAACATCCAACACTGAAACATCTAATACTGAAACATCCAACACCAAAACATCCAACTCTGAAACATTCAGCACAGAAACATCCAACACAGAAACATCCAACACTGAAAAAAACATCCAACAGTAAAACATCCAACACTGAAACATCCAGCACACAAACATCCAACATCGAAACATCCGACACTGAAACATCCAACACTGAAACATCCAACACGAAACATCCGGCATTGAACCACCCAACACTGAAACATCCAACACTGAAACATCCAACACTGAAACATCCAACACTGAAACATCCAACACTGAAACATCCAGCGCTGAAACATCCAACACTGAAACATCCAACACCGAAACATCCAACACCAAAACATCCAACATGAAACATCCAACACTGAAACATCCGGCACTGAAGTATCCAACACGAAACATCCAACACTGAAACATCCAACACCGAAACATCCAACATGAAACATCCAACACTGAAACATCCGGCACTGAAACATCCAACACTTAAACATCCAACACGAAATATCCAACACGAAACATCCAACACTGAAACATCCAGCACTGAAACATCCAACACTGAAACATCCAATACTGAAGCATCCAACACTGAAACATCCAACACTGAAACATCCAACACTGAAACATCCAGCACTGAAACATCCAACAGTGAAACATCCAACACTGAAACATCCAACACAGAAACATCCAACGTGAAATATCCAACACAGAAACATCCAGCACTGAAACATCCAACACTGAAACATCCAACACGAAACATCCGGCATTGAACCACCCAACACTGAAACATCCAGCACTGAAACATCCAACACTGAAACATCCAACACGAAACATCCGGCATTGAACCATCCAACACTGAAACATCCGGCATTGAAACATCCAACATGTTACTCTGTTATTGTAACTCAGAGGTGGAATATAAGTATGGAGGACAAAACCTGCCAAGATCAAAAACTAATCAATCATTGAATCAATGAATAAATAAATACGCAGCCATTAATTAATGGATAAAATGTAACATAAAATTGATATTTGTTTTAATTTGTTGCTTTATTTATCTTTGTATGAATTTACTCACTTATTTATTTAATTTTCTGTTGAATTTTCATGTTGTTTATATTTTACTAATTTTTAAATTTATTTATTTTTAATTTTATTTATTTATATTTTAAATATATGTATTTATTCATATATTTGTTTAGTTTCTTGATACATTTCTTTCCACATTAAATTCAAATTAAAAAAGAAATAAAATGCATCAATAAATAAATGAATGATTAAAATACATATTAAAAAATAACACAAATAAATACATTAAGCAGAAGAAAAAACTACTAAGCGAATTCATAAAAAGCTAAATAAAGTAGCAAATAGCAAATTAAAACAAAAGTATGAATTAATGCCACATTATATCAATTAATTAATGGCTTCATTTATTTTTAATATTATTTTGCTGTAATCTATGGCATTTATGTATTTATTTTATTTTGGCTGGGCTCCATCCTCCATAATTAAGTACATCTACTTTCTGTTCAGCACTGAAAGACAAATTTGAGGTATTTGTACTTTTCTTGACTATTTGTGATTTCTGTATAATTCCATGTGACAGTAATTAATCAGTACTTTTACTTTAAGTATACTTAGGTTATATTACTTACATACTTTTAGTTCAGTAACATTTTGAATGCAGGACATTTAGTATTTTGAGTATTTTTAGTGTAGAATTAGTACTTTTACTGCAGTAAATCTGAATACTTATATATGACCTTCATCTGGTTAACAGGCCTCGAAGCAAATGATGAGAAGGTGATGCTTTATTTCTCTGTATGAAATAAATGTTCAGAGTCTTCAGAGTCCAACACTATAATAATAATAATAATAATAATAATCATAATAAAGATTCTACAGGTAAAGACTCAAATCAAATGTTTTATTTGAGATTTACTGTTACATATGTAAACATGAATATTCTAAAACTGTTAAGCATTCATTTGTGGGTTTATGATCTCATGTAAATGATCCGTTGAAAAACAAAATAATAATATAAGCAGATAAACACGGACTATGCTACTAATTTGTGTCTGTAATAAAAGCACAAACGTAATACTTGATTTCATTTAAACAGTTGATAAACATCTTCTGTTATAAATATTACCAAACAAGTAGTCACACATCAGTATTAATATAATACACGGTGCTCCTTCAGCAAAAAAACAATAATCCAAAGAGGGAAATGCATGGCGAGGCGTACAGCGTGTGCACGGTCCTTACAGATACACTATACGATATACGTCATGTCCGGAGCCTCACACACACACTGTGCACGTGATGACAGGAAGTGAGGAGGAATTTACAGAGTCAATATTGCTGAGCCATACAAAGTGCAACATTAAAAAGCTTCAGATTTGTTTCTGCCAAGCTGCTCTCCTGGCTCTGACCACAGAGCTTCTGCCTCCACGATGAAGATTTATCATAACCTTGATGCCACGAGGCTCAGTGTGCCATCAGGTAAAGAAATACACCAGAACAGTGACTCCCAGCCAGGTACCTGTATCAGCTGAACTAATGTGACCTGAACATTCGGTAGAGGGAAAGATCAACGGACGAACGGCTGGAATAGTCGACTGAAGGGAACGGTTGCAATTACTAAATAAGATAGATAGATGGTTGAATTAGTGAGCTAAAACAAGCAGAAGTAATAGTTACAGAGCATACAAGGGGGTTATCTCTACGTTCCCAGGGTTCTTTGTTCTTGATAACAACTAACATGGTAATAGATTGGTACTCTTACTGTGAGAACGTAAGACAGTGGGAACATAGGACCCTGGGAACATAGGACAGTGGGAAGGTAGGACAGTGGGAACATAGGACAGTGGGAAGGTAGGACAGTGGGAACATAGGACAGTGGGAAGGTAGGACAGTGGGAACATAGGACAGTGGGAAGGTAGGACAGTGGGAACATAGGACAGTGGGAATGTAGGACAGTGGGAACATAGGACAGTGGGAACATAGGACAGTGGGAATGTAGGACAGTGGGAACATAGGACAGTGGGAATGTAGGACAGTGGGAACATAGGACCCTGGGAACATAGGACAGTGGGAAGGTAGGACAGTGGGAACATAGGACAGTGGGAATGTAGGACAGTGGGAACATAGGACAGTGGGAATGTAGGACAGTGGGAACATAGGACAGTGGGAACATAGGACAGTGGGAATGTAGGACAGTGGGAACATAGGACAGTGGGAACATAGGACAGTGGGAATGTAGGACAGTGGGAACATAGGACAGTGGGAATGTAGGACAGTGGGAACATAGGACAGTGGGAATGTAGGACAGTGGGAACATAGGACAGTGGGAATGTAGGACAGTGGGAACATAGGACAGTGGGAACATAGGACAGTGGGAATGTAGGACAGTGGGAACGTAGGACAGTGGGAATGTAGGACAGTGGGAATGTAGGACAGTGGGAACATAGGACATTGGGAATGTAGGACAGTGGGAACATAGGACCCTGGGAACATAGGACAGTGGGAATGTAGGACAGTGAGAACATAGGACAGTGGGAATGTAGGACAGTGGGAACATAGGACCCTGGGAACATAGGACAGTGGGAATGTAGGGCAGTGGGAATATAGGACAGTGGGAATGTGGGACAGTGGGAACATAGGATAGTGGGAATGTAGGACAGTGGGAACATAGGACAGGAGGAATGTAGGACAGTGGGAACGTAGGACCCTGGGAACGTATAACATAGGACGCTGGGAACATAGGATTCTGGGAATACAGGACCCTGGGAACATAGGACCCTGGGAACATAGGACATTGGGAACCTAGGACACCTGGAATGTAGGACACTGGGAACCTAGGACACTGGGAACGTAGGACACTGGGAACACAGAACCCTGGAAATGTAGAACCCTGGATTCTGGGAACACAGGACCCTGGGAACATAGGACCCTGGGAACATAGGACATTGGGAACCTAGGACACCTGGAATGTAAGACACAGGGAACCTAGGACAATGGGAACGTAGGACACTGGGAACACAGAACCCTGGAAATGTAGAATTCTGGGAACATAAGATCCTGGGAATGTAGGATTCTGGGAACATATGATACTGTGAACACAGGATCTGGGAAAACAGGTCTCTGGAAACATAGGACTTTGAGAACATAAAACATTGGTAACATAGGACACTGGCAATGTAGGACACTGGGAACATAGGACACTGGGAACACAAGACACTGGGAACATAGTAGCTGGGAACATACAAAAGGACAGTGGGAACGTAGAACATCGGAAACATAGGACACTGGGAATGTAGACCATTGGAAACATAGGATACAAGGACCATAGGACACTGGAAACATAGGACACAAGGACCATAGGACACTGGGAACCTAGGACACTAGGAACACTGGACACTAGGAATGTAGACCATTGGAAACATCGGACACTAAGAACATAGGACACTGGGAACATTGGACACTGGGAACATAGGACACTGGGAACATTGGACACTGGGAACATTGGACACTGGGAATATTGGACACTAGGAACATTGGACACTGGGAACATTGGACACTGGGAATATTGGACACTGGGAACATTGGACACTAGGAACATTGGACATTGGGAGCATTGGACACTGGGAATATTGGACACTGGGAACATTGGACACTGGGAGCATTGGACACTGGGAGCATTGGACATTGGGAGCATTGGACACTGGGAGCATTGGACATTGGGAGCATTGGACAAGGGGAGCATTGGACATCGGGAGCATTGAATTGGAGCATAGGATAATCAGATAAGGTTGGGAACCACTGCACTGGTACACCCAGAATGGCTTTTGTGTTCCTAGAGCTGCTGTAAAAATTACTTTTAGGGAAAATTAGGCAGAAATAATAGTTGATTAAATCAAATTTCTATAGCAGCTAAACTATATATGACATTTTGGTTGATTTTTGGATTTATACATGTTTTAAGTGATTGAACAAGTAGAACCACTTGGACATTGCTTATGTGAAATCCTTCAGTAATAAATGAGCAACAAACAGACTTCCTTAACTCCTGGTGGTGAGGTCATCACATCCCTCAGTGTCGGTTCTGATGCCCATTAACTGGCACAGTAGAACCGATCCATATGGCTGCTTCAACACACTTTTACATCAATAAACATATAAACATTTCAGTGAATAATTTCAGATTACGGAGGTTCGCCGTATCATCTGTACAAGGAGCACTTGTTATATGTGTCCTATTTGAAGTGATTGAAGTGCATATATATATAACTATATATAACTATATATATATATATATATATATATATATATATATATATATATATATATATATATATATATATATATATGATTTACACATACTGTGAGAAGTCAGTGCTTATTTGTTAGTTAGTGCACATGTTCAGGTCAGTCAGAAAACAGTAGATGCAGTGCTTCATTATCTCCTACAGAGGGCGATGTCGGTTAGGATTTCTGTCTAGTTTATGGCACCATAGTGTCTAAAATGGCTGCTTTACAAAAAGACATAAAATATCCTTAAAAAAGAACAAATAGATTTATGCTTTAATGATTGTCAGTGCCAACTTAGAAAAAAACTTCATTTTACAGGTCCACACATTTCACGGGAATGAGATGATAATTAGCAAGTAACCTATTTGAAATTTATCTGGAATTACTGCCAAATTAACCTGATATTTACCTCAAAATTGATCAAAAATAACTTATTATCAACATGATTTAATAAAGTTATGCTAAAATAGCATATAATGGTTAAAATGAGGTCCTGAGGCTGAGGAGAAGCTGCTTTTCATCAGAGGTAGAAAACCAAGCTAATAGAAGACTCTTCTGATTCATGGAGGCTTTCAAAGAAATTTCAAAGAAGTTTGCTAATTATTTATCAGCAGACATGGAAGTAAAGCATATCAATTAAATTTGTATTCTTTTCCTGAAAATGTATTATATAAATTACCAGATACTGAAACATAGCAAAATATTTTCAAATAATGATTATAATAAATAATAAAGTCATAGTAATAAAAGTCCAGAGTTACGCTAGCCAAACAAATATCTGATAAATTTGAAAGTAAATATTGGGGTAATCTGGCAGTAATTCCAGAAATTTCTAATGGGTTACTTGCTAATTATCACTTAATTCCCATGAAAATTGTGGACCTGTAAAATGAAGCGTTACCAAAAATTGCACTACAGCTGTATTTAACAAGACTGCTGTGACTTTGCATCTGTAACCAGAATGACGGAGGACATCCTGCAGCGACCCTGGGTGAGATGAGCACACTGCAGCGTTACTGACGCTGTACCAGATAAAACTAGGTTTCTTTAGAATGCCTTAGATAGTTTTAAGGAAATACTACGCAGCAAAATGTACTATATTCCTATACTAAAAACAAAAATACTTACACTTAAAATCTACACTTTATCTATCCATTTATATATATATATATATATATATATATATATTTAATTTGTAATATATTTACTTAATAATACAAATTGTAATCAGAATTACAGAAGTAATAATATAAAGTCTATTAAACATGGAAGCTTTAAAAAATGGAGACATAAAGAGGCTGCTGGCCAAGCTAAAACTGAAGGTTTGGTTTCAGTGTGTTGGTGTGTGCAGTGAGCGGGGAAAGTGTAGGAGCGACGGAGGGGAGACGGAGGAGTCTGAAGACGCCGCAGGGTGACGGAGGACATTACAGAGCCGTCTCTTTCAGGTCGTTGAGGTTTGGCATACGGGACCTGGAGGGGCGTCCGAAGCCGTGCCCGTTCTGGCCTCCCTTGATGCTCATTTGCTCCGGGTAGGGGTTGCCCTCGGGGCGCCCCAGGGCCGACGAGTGCCAGCCGGACTCCAGCTGACCGGGCAGCGGGTAGGCCGACTGCCGGCTCTTCAGCTGGGGCGTACTGACCCCCGGGTGACCCCGGCTCTCTGTGAAACCACCTTGAGCAGAGGCCGGATTAGGCAGCGGCTGGTAGCGCATGTCAGACTGAGATGCCTGGTTGGAGGACGAGGACGACAGGTGCAGGAGTTTGCGCAGAGACTTCAGTGGCTGACTCTGAAAGGGACACATCACAGATCACATTTAATTAGAACAAGATTCAAGATTCATTCATTCACTATCCAGAACCGCTGGATTCAGGGTCATGGGGGGCTGGAGCCCGAAGCTGGGTTCCCCCTGCGCATGTCTCCAGACTATCACAGGGCTGCCGCACAGAGACAGACAACCACTCACACCTACGGGACATTTAGGGTCAACACTTAACCAGCCTGTCTTTGGACTGTGGGAGGAAGCTGGAGTACCCGGAGAAAACCCACACTGACACGGGGAGAACATGCAGACTCCATAAAGAAGGACCCCAAGTCGGGTTTGAACCAGGTCTAACCACTGCACCACCGAGCCAAAAGAAGATGCTTTTATTTTTTTCTTTGAGACTTACCGGAGAGTGTGAATCGGACAGTTTCTCGGGCGGCCAGTCCTTGTCCCGGTCTTGGTCCCGGTCTCTGCTCTTGTCACGAGTCCTGTGGCGACTGCTCTGGTGACCGGAGGACCTGGAGGACTTTTGGATGACTGTATCCACCCCTTCACTAGGAACCTGACACATTGGACGTAGGTATCATTTACGTGTCCAAACTAACAGTGTCAAACATGCCCATGGTGGGTCCACACCATGTGAGGGACAACAAGAGACACACCGAATGGACATAAAATGTCTTGAAAGGTTTTATACAGAGTCCTATTAAAACCTTAGAAATGTACAGCAGCTTTTTCGGGCCAATGCAGGTCAAAATACTTACAATTACAGAGCCGGAGAAGGGAGGCAGTATTCCAAGAATAAACTCTGAATTTACGAGATTACAATTGTAAATTTTTCTCATAAATTTGTCACTTTAATTTCAGAGAAGATCCCAGTTTTATTTCTCGTAAATTTTGAAGGGATTTTCTTGGAAATTTATCACTTAAATCTCAGAGAATCCAAGTTTTTTTCTTGTAAATTTAAGTTTTTTCTCGTAATTTTACCATTTTAATCTGAGAGAATATCACAGGCATTTTTTTCATAAATTTGTGGATTATTTATTGTAAATTTGCCACCTAAATAATCAGAGAATGTCCAAGTTTTTGTTCTCAAATATTTGTCTTTAATCTCAGAAGTTTTTCTCTCAAAATATTCCCTCTGTCCCCAGGTTTACTGCTTTTATTTTTTACCTTTAATGGCCCAAATATGCCGATGTAAGAAAACATATTAGTGTGTGGTGTGTTATCCTTTACATGTGCTGATTTACCATGGGCGTAAATATAAAGTTTTGACAAATCTTGACATGCATCTGGTGCCAGAAAGCATTCACAGAGACCACTCCTCTTGTTAATGACTCCATAACAGACCTGAAGCCTCAGTAATTTCAAATGATCTACAAACAGTATTTTCCACCAACTGGGAGTGTGACTGCCTGATTCCTCCTGGCCAGATTGCATTTATTTGTGCTCTGTCGTCAGCGCTAACCCCCTCTCAGCCTCTGAGCAGAGCGTCAAATAGAAATAGAAATGTGAGGGAAGAAAGAGCCTCAAACACCTGCTTCATGCTGAAGTCACTTTCACATGTCAAAATGTGCTGCTTTTAAATCTATCAGCTCTTCTGGTTCCTCCTCCTGATCTAATCAAATCAGGGGTTAAGGTGCTCGCAGAGAACTTGATCAAATGCTGCCGTGTGATGATGGAAAGTGAAGTAAAGTGAATGAAACCAGGCACACAGACTCTTAGAACCTCATGAACTGAACCAAAGCAGAGCGTTCTCGTTCATCCTCAGCTCGTAACAGACATGCTGCTGTCTGAAATCAGTGGTGACGGATCAGGGTCCAATGGACCACCAGCCAGATCCATTCATTTACCTGGAGACGCGCTGTTACCGGAACTCAGGAGGTTCCTCCTCTAAACAGTCGGGTTCCTCCTCCACAGAGTCAGGTTCCTCCTCCATAGAGTCAGGTTCCTCCTCCATAGAGTCAGGCTCCTCCTCTAAACAGTCGGGTTCCTCCTCCACAGAGTCAGGTTCCTCCTCTATAGAGTCAGGTTCCTCCTCCATAGAGAGCCCCTAAGTCGGGTTCCTCCTCCACAGAGTCAGGTTCCTCCTCTATAGAGTCAGGTTCCTCCTCCATAGAGTCAGGCTCCTCCTCTATAGAGTCAGGTTCCTCCTCCACAGAGTCAGGTTCCTCCTCCATAGAGTCAGGTTCCTCCTCCACAGAGTCAGGTTCCTCCTCCATAGAGTCAGGCTCCTCCTCTATAGAGTCAGGTTCCTCCTCCACAGAGTCAGGTTCCTCCTCTAAACAGTCGGGTTCCTCCTCTATACAGTCGGGTTCCTCCTCTAAACAGTCGGGTTCCTCCTCTATACAGTCGGGTTCCTCCTCCACAGAGTCAGGTTCCTCCTCTAAACAGTCAGGTTCCTCCTCCACAGAGTCAGGTTCCTCCTCTAAACAGTCGGGTTCCTCCTCTATACAGTCGGGTTCCTCCTCCACAGAGTCAGGTTCCTCCTCTAAACAGTCAGGTTCCTCCTCCATAGAGTCAGGCTCCTCCTCTATAGAGTCAGGTTCCTCCTCCACAGAGTCAGGTTTCTCCTCTAAACAGTCGGGTTCCTCCTCTGTAGAGTCAGGTTCCTCCTCCACAGAGTCAGGTTTCTCCTCTAAACAGCCGGGTTCCTCCTCCACAGAGTCAGGTTCCTCCTCTATAGAGTCAGGTTCCTCCTCCACAGAGTCAGGTTTCTCCTCTAAACAGCCGGGTTCCTCCTCCACAGAGTCAGGTTCCTCCTCTAAACAGTCGGGTTCCTCCTCTATAGAGTCAGGTTCCTCCTCCACAGAGTCAGGTTCCTCCTCCATAGAGTCAGGCTCCTCCTCTATAGAGTCAGGTTCCTCCTCCACAGAGTCAGGTTCCTCCTCTAAACAGTCGGGTTCCTCCTCTGTAGAGTCAGGTTCCTCCTCCACAGAGTCAGGTTCCTCCTCCATAGAGTCAGGTTCCTCCTCCACAGAGTCAGGTTCCTCCTCCATAGAGTCAGGTTCCTCCTCTATAGAGTCAGGTTCCTCCTCCACAGAGTCGGGTTCCTCCTCTAAACAGTCAGGTTCCTCCTCCATAGAGTCAGGCTCCTCCTCCACAGAGTCAGGTTCCTCCTCTAAACAGCCGGGTTCCTCCTCCACAGAGTCAAGTTCGCCCTCCACAGAGTCGGGTTCCTCCTCCATAGAGTCAGGTTCCTCCTCCACAGAGTCAGGTTCCTCCTCTAAACAGTCGGGTTCCTCCTCTGTAGAGTCAGGTTCCTCCTCCACAGAGTCAGGTTCCTCCTCCATAGAGTCAGGTTCCTCCTCTATAGAGTCAGGTTCCTCCTCCACAGAGTCGGGTTCCTCCTCTAAACAGTCAGGTTCCTCCTCCATAGAGTCAGGCTCCTCCTCCACAGAGTCAGGTTCCTCCTCTAAACAGCCGGGTTCCTCCTCCACAGAGTCAAGTTCGTCCTCCACAGAGTCGGGTTCCTCCTCCATAGAGTAAGGCTCCTCCTCTATAGAGTCAGGTTCCTCCTCTAAACAGCCGGGTTCCTCCTCCGCAGAGTCAGGTTCCTCCTCCATAGAGTCAGGCTCCTCCTCTATAGAGTCAGGTTCCTCCTCTAAACAGTCGGGTTGCTCCTCCATAGAGTCAGGTTCCTCCTCTAAACAGTCAGGTTCCTCCTCCATAAAGTCAGGTTCCTCCTCTAAACAGTCGGGTTCCTCCTCTAAATAGTCGGGTTCTTCCTCTAAACAGTCGGGTTCCTCCTCCATAGAGTCAGGTTCCTCCTCTAAACAGTCAGGTTCCTCCTCTATAGAGTCAGGTTCCTCCTCCATAGAGTCAGGCTCCTCCTCTAGAGTCAGGTTCCTCCTCTAAACAGCCGGGTTCCTCCTCCACAGAGTCAGGTTCCTCCTCTAAACAGTCGGGTTCCTCCTCTAAATAGTCAGGTTCTTCCTCTAAACAGTCGGGTTCCTCCTCCATAGAGTCAGGTTCCTCCTCTAAACAGTCGGGTTGCTCCTCCATAGAGTCAGGTTCCTCCTCTAAACAGTCAGGTTCCTCCTCCATAAAGTCAGGTTCCTCCTCCACAGAGTCGGGTTCCTCCTCTAAACAGTCGGGTTCCTCCTCCAAAGAGTCAGGTTCCTCCTCTAAATAGTCGGGTTCCTCCTCCATAGAGTCAGGTTCCTCCTCCATAGAGTCGGGTTCCTCCTCTAAACAGTCGGGTTCCTCCTCTAAACAGTCGGGTTCCTCCTCTATAGAATCGGGTTACTCCTCTATAGAGTCGGGTTCCTCCACTATAGAGTCGGGTTCTTCCTCTACAGAGTCGGGTTCCTCCTCTACAGATTCGGGTTCCTCCTCTAAACAGTCGGGTTCCTCCTCTACAGAGTCGGGTTCTTCCTCTATAGAGTTGGGTTCCTCCACTACAGAGTCGGGTTCCTCCTCTACAGAGTCGGGTTCCTCCACTACAGAGTCGGGTTCCTCCTCTACAGAGTCGGGTTCCTCCACTACAGAGTCGGGTTCCTCCTCTATAGAGTCAGGTTCTTCCTCTATAAAGTCAGGTTCCTCCTCTATAGAGTCAGGTTCTTCATCTATAGAGTCAGGTTCCTCCTCCTCTATAGAGTTGGGTTCCTCCTCCTCTACAGAGTCGGGTTCCTCCTCTACAGAGTCGGGTTCCTCCTCTATAGAGTCGGGTTCTTCCTCTATAAAGTCAGGTTCCTCCTCTATAGAGTCGGGTTCTTCCTCTATAAAGTCAGGTTCCTTCTCGACAGAGTCGGGTTCCTCCTCTACAGAGTCGGGTTCTTCCTCTATAAAGTCAGGTTCCTCCTCCTGTATAGAGTCGGGTTCCTCCTCTATAGAGTCAGGTTCCTCCTCCTCTATAGAGTCGGGTTCTTCCTCTATAAAGTCAGGTTCCTCCTCTATAGAGTCAGGTTCCTCCTCCTCGATAGAGTCGGGTTCTTCCTCTATAAAGTCAGGTTCCTCCTCCTCTATAGAGTCGGGTTCCTCCTCCTCTATAGAGTCGGGTTCCTCCTCTATAAAGTCAGGTTCTTCCTCTATAAAGTCAGGTTCCTTCTCTACAGAGTCGGGTTCCTCCGCTATAGAGTTGGGTTCTTCCTCTATAAAGTCAGGTTCCTCCTCTATAGAGTCGGGTTCCTCCTCTATAGAGTCAGGTTCCTCCTCCTCTATAGAGTCGGGTTCCTCCTCTATAAAGTCAGGTTCTTCCTCTATAAAGTCAGGTTCTTCCTCTATAAAGTCAGGTTCCTTCTTTACAGAGTCGGGTTCCTCCTCTATAGAGTCGGGTTATTCCTCTATAAAGTCAGGTTCCTCCTCTATAGAATCAGGTTCCTCCTCTATAGAGTCGGGTTCCTCCTCTATAGAGTCAGGTTCCTCCTCCTCTATAGAGTCGGGTTCCTCCTCTATAGAGTCGGGTTCCTCTATAAAGTCAGGTTCTTCCTCTATAAAGTCAGGTTCCTTCTCTACAGAGTCGGGTTCCTCCTCTACAGAGTCGGGTTCTTCCTCTATAAAGTCAGGTTCTTCCTCTATAAAGTCAGGTTCCTCCTCCTCTATAGAGTCAGGTTCTTCCTCTATAAAGTCAGGTTCCTCCTCCTCTATAGAGTCGGGTTCCTCCTCTAGAGTCGGGTTCCTCCTCTATAAAGTCAGGTTCTTCCTCTATAAAGTCAGGTTCCTCCTCCTCTATAGAGTCAGGTTCTTCCTCTATAAAGTCAGGTTCTTCCTCTATAAAGTCAGGTTCTTCCTCTATAAAGTCAGGTTCCTTCTTTACAGAGTCGGGTTCCTCCTCTATAGAGTCGGGTTATTCCTCTATAAAGTCAGGTTCCTCCTCTATAGAATCAGGTTCCTCCTCTATAGAGTCGGGTTCCTCCTCTATAGAGTCAGGTTCCTCCTCCTCTATAGAGTCGGGTTCCTCCTCTATAGAGTCAGGTTCCTCCTCCTCTATAGAGTCGGGTTCCTCCTCTATAGAGTCGGGTTCCTCTATAAAGTCAGGTTCTTCCTCTATAAAGTCAGGTTCCTTCTCTACAGAGTCGGGTTCCTCCTCTACAGAGTCGGGTTCTTCCTCTATAAAGTCAGGTTCTTCCTCTATAAAGTCAGGTTCCTCCTCCTCTATAGAGTCAGGTTCTTCCTCTATAAAGTCAGGTTCCTCCTCCTCTATAGAGTCGGGTTCCTCCTCTAGAGTCGGGTTCCTCCTCTATAAAGTCAGGTTCTTCCTCTATAAAGTCAGGTTCCTCCTCCTCTATAGAGTCAGGTTCTTCCTCTATAAAGTCAGGTTCCTCCTCCTCTATAGAGTCGGGTTCCTCCTCTAGAGTCGGGTTCCTCCTCTATAGAGTCGGGTTCCTCCTCTATAAAGTCTGGTTCCTCCTCTATAGAGTCGGGTTCTTCCTCTATAAAGTCGGGTTCCTCCTCTATAGAGTCGGGTTCCTCCTCTATAGAGTCGGGTTCCTACAGGTCCGTGTGGTTCTTTCTTCAGAATAAACTCAGTTTTTGCCTCAATCATTTCAAAGTCCTGATACTGATGATAATAATAATAATAATAATAACTGATGATAATGTGGAGCTGATGAGCCAAAAGATGAAGAATTTGGTCATTAGTGAAACTAAAGTAGAACTTCACAAGATGCTCTGCGTTCCTCACTTTCACACTATTTACCCTTGAAAATAACATCAAATTAATATTTTATAATATTACAACTTTATTCTCATTATACTACAAATTTTTTCTCTTCAACTTCTGACTTAATTCTCAATATATCAGACTTATTTTTCCCCTCAATATGGGGCACTTCACTGACTCAGAGGCTGACCCCTCAGATGGATCTGACTGGTTTGTGTTCTTTATTAGTGAATGAATTTTGACGCCATACAACTGAAAACAAGCGTAAAGTGAATCAATGAAGCAGTCTGGATTATTTGTTGTTACAGCATGCGATGTTAGATGGCGTTAGGAGGTGAGTAGGAGAGTGTAAAACAGAGTGTACCATGGGAGAGGACACTACAGGGAGGACTCTCACTGAGGAGCTATGCTTTATGTTATTCTTTGGGCTAAACAGAGGGAAAAGACATTTCTTGATGACGGGAGGCCTTCCTTCAGGGACCTGCATCTGTAATATAGAGGCACATGACTGGTGGCACAGGGAAACATGATGCACACGATTATCAATGTCTGTGAGTGGAATTGATTGTTTCTCAGTGTGGTTGTCTGAGCTACGTCTCCATAGTCAGTGAATTACTACAGTAGGTGGAGTCAGTAGAAACAGACAGGAGAACCAGCACAGGACCATTTTACACACCTAAAAATAATCTGGTATAAAAATAGTAATATCAAGCGAATGCTATATTTTCAATATTTTCACCTCTTTACCTGGCTGTCAAACAGCCCTTTCTGACGAGGAACTGAAGCTCTATACTCTCTTCAAAGCCACCAGACTCCATTCACAAAAACAGTCATTTTACCTCTCAGAACAGGGGAGTAGCTGGTCTCCCGCTGCCTCCATCAGTTAGTTGTCCTCTTCTTTTTTACAATATTATTTTATTAAAACAGGCAAAATAAAGTCAGAACTTTACATGAATAAAGCTGTAATATTACCAGAATGAAGTCATAAATTTATGTGAAAAAAGTCGTAATATTACAAGAATACAGGCATAACTTTATTAGACAAAAGTCGAAATATTATGAGAATAACGTCATAATGTTATGTAAAAAAAGTCATAACATTATGGGAATAAAAGTCATTGCTGCCTCCACTAATATTATGACTTTATTCTCAAAGTTTTCCTCAATGTGGCCCTAACACTCAGTCACAGTTGCCGCTGTGCTTCCTTCAGTGATTGATGGTGAATCAGCATTTATTATTTATTTTATCAACATTTATTTAAAACAACCCTTTAAACTGATGTTGATGTTTTTAGGAGTCTAAAACATGTTTAGCTGCTGCCTCTGTCCACAGCAGTACATCACAGTACTCCTGTCTGATTCTACTGACTCCAACTACTGTAGTAACACACTGACTATGGAGAAGAACCTCCACCGTCAGCCCCCTACAAGCACACTGAGAAACAGCCGAACTGTCCCTTTAAACATGTGAAAAGCAGAGGAGTACAGCACATATACAGACAGCTTCACAAACAAGCTCAAAGGACATAAAGTATGCATGAAACAGTGCATCCAATCATCATCAGATGTTACCATTTGAGCTTTCTTCTTCTTCTTCTTTATTGCTCTGAAGAAACCCTGCTTCTCCTTTTCTTTGGATGGCTCCGAGGGGTTCAGCACCACAGTATCTGGGCCAGTCCTGAAAATAAAACAGGCTACTGAGCGTCATGTCCAAACTAAAAATGTACCGTATTCTTCAACTCCCAACGAGACCTGGCATTAAAGCCACCGCGTCACGGACCACTGTGAAAAGCAATCTGCTTCACAGAGCAATGTACAATGACCAGGTCTGGGTTGTGGGCTGGAGGAGCCCTCGTTCGGTGTGTTGTGTGGTGGAGGAGGAGGTGATTTACCAGGGGTCAAACGCCGGCTGGCGCTTGGAGAGGTTGCTCAGACTGCTGCCGTCCCCGGACAGACCAGAGCCCCGGCTCGAACCCCTGCTGTCATGGAAGGAGTTGTCTGGTCGGGGAGACGGGACTGCTCAACAAACAACAAAAAGGTTCATAAAATCTGGTTGGCTCTGAACAGTCAGCTTTTAAAAACCAACATGGCTCAGTTCAACATTTAGTTTAATACTAAACTCCTCATCTCTTCTGACAGGATTTGGACATCAGCTGATTTGCTGCCGATCAGGCGCCTGACGTCATTGTGCAGGTCAGTAAACTTTCCAATGACAGTTAGCATGATAACAGGAAATAATCCACCAAACACTAATGTACTAACTTCTTCTGAGTTTATATTTAACATAGGGATGCACCTATCAGACTGCTTCCATCCAGATACCGACAGCAATACCTGGCTTTGGGTATCAGTTGATACCGAGTACCGATCAGACATAGATCAGATACCAGTATTTAATTGATAAGCTAGGGCTACACAATTAATTGAATATTAACCCCGATCACAATTTTGTTTTCCCACAATGAAATGAACATAATCTAAGATAAGATAAGATGAACCTTTATTAATCCCTGGAGGGAAATTTGTGTGAAACTCTGCTGTGTATCAAATAAAGCGCTTCCTGAACTAAGAGCAACCACTCGGTGTAACTGAGATGTTTTGGCTTCACTTATCACTTACAGATATTTTCTATACAACCAATGTGTTTATGATTAAACTGAGAGTATAAAAGTGTTTATTTTGCCTCTTAATGTTGATCATTTTGCTCTCAAAGTGCCCCAGATTGCAGCGTCTAACTTTAAAATGTAGCTGAGGGGTCAATATTCTCATATATAAATATATAAATACTGCTATCAGCAGCCCTAAATGTACATGAACAGAGATGTAGCACAGCATGGAAGTGAGAACAGAGCTGTTTATTTAAATGTGCAAAAAAATATGTTGTCGCTAAAATCAATGAATAATTGCGATAAATAATTGTGATATCAATAACGATCTTAGTAATCCTGATTATCATTTTGGCCATAATCCTGCAGCCTGAGTGTAAACCTCTTTAAAGCAACAACAAATTGGTCAAAACTTAAACAAAAATGAAAATTTCAGTATATGATGTATATAGTATACAACCCCTGGCAAAAATGATGGAATCAGCAGTCTTGGTGGATGTTCATTCAGTTGTTTAATTTTGTAGAAAAAAGGCAGATCACAGACATGACACAAAACTAAAGTCATTTCAAATGGCAACGTTCTTGCTTTAAGAAACACTAAAAGAAATGAAGAAAAAAAATGTGGTAGTCAGTAACAATTACTTTTTTAGACCAAGCAGAGGGAAAAAAATATGGAATCACTCAGTTCTGAGGAAAAAATGATGGAATCATGAAAAACAAAGAAACAAAAGAACACTTCAACACACCACTAGTACTTTGTTGCACCACCTCTGGCTTTTATAACAGCTTGCAGTCTCTGAGGCATGGACTTAATGAGTGACAAACAGTACTACAGTACTACTAGTAATCAATCTGGCTCCAACTTTCTTTGATTGCAGTTGCCAGATCAGCTTTGCAGGTTGGAGCCTTGTCATGGACCATTTTCTTCAACTTCCACCACAGATTTTCAATCGGATTGAGATCCGGACTATTTGCAGGCCATGACATTGACCTTATGTGTCTTTCTTCAAGGAATGTTTTCACAGTTTTTGCTTTATGGCAAGATGCATTATCATCTTGAAAAATGATTTCATCATCCCCAAACATCCTTTCAATTGATGGGATAAGAAAAGTGTCCAAAATGTCCATGTAAACTTGTGCATTTATTGAAGATTTAATGACAGCCATCTCCCCAATGCCTTTACCTGACATGCAGCCCCATATCATCAATGACTGTGGAAATTTGCATGTTTTCTTCAGGCAGTTGTCTTTGTAAATCTCATTGGAACGGCACCAAACAAAAGTTCCAGCATCATCACCTTGCCCAATGCAGATTCGTGATTCATCACTGAATATGACTTTCATCCAGTCATCCACAGTCCAAGATTGCTTTTCCTTAGCCCATTGTAACCTTGTTTTTTTCTGTTTAGGTGTTAATGACGGTTTTCGTTTAGCTTTTCTGGATGTAAATCCCATTTCTTTGAGGCGATTTCTCACAGTTCGGTCACAGACGTTGACTCCAGTTTCCTCCCATTTCTTCCTCATTTGTTTTGCTGTGCATTTTCTGTTTTCAAGACATACTGCCTTAAGTTTTCTGTCTTAATGCTTTGACGTCTTCCTTGGTCTACCAGTACGCTTTCCTTTAACAACCATCCCATGTTGTTTGTACTTCGTCCAGATTTTAGACACAGCTAACTGTGAACAACCAACATCTTTTGCAACATTGCGTGATGATTTACCCTCTTTAAGGAGTTTAACTCTCTCCTTTGTTTCAATTGACATCTCTTGTCTTGGAGCCATGATTCATGTCAATCCACTTGGTGCAACAGCTCCAAGGTGTGATCATTCCTTTTTAACTGCAGATTAACGAGCAGATCTAATCTGATGCAGGTGGGAAAGGAAATTCACAGGGTGATTCCATAATTTCTTCCTCAGAATTGAGTGATTCCATATTTTTTTCCCTCTGCTTGGTCTAAAAAAGTAATTGTTACTGACTACCACATTTTTTTTCTTGATTTCTTTTAGTGTTTCTTAAAGCAAGAACGTTGCCATTTGAAATGACTTTAGTTTTGTGTCATGTCTGTGATCTGCCTTTTTTCTACAAAATTAAACAACTGAATGAACATCCACCAAGACTGCTGATTCCATCATTTTTACCAGGGGTTGTAGTAGTAGTAGTAGTAGTAGTAGTAGCAGTAGCAGTAGTAGTAGTAGTAGTAGTAGTAGTAGTTTAGTTTTGTGTCATGTCTGTGATCTGCCTTTTTTCTACAAAATTAAACAACTGAATGAACATCCACCAAGACTGCTGATTCCATCATTTTTACCAGGGGTTGTATAAACATAGAAGTGAATTGAATAGATCGGCCTCATTATCACTGATACCTGATCCAGCCATTCATTATCGGCGCATCTCTACTTTAAAATTCAACAACGGATTTCTAAAATATCAAATATCATCAATTTTTGAATCAGGCTCAAAGCTCTGATATACGTCTGAGTGTAAGTGTCTGCATCCAGGAGATTAATAAAGGTTCATCTTATCTTATCTTATCTTTAAGTTTCAAACTTAAGTTTGTCCCTTATGCAAAACATTTCCCTTAACTCGGGTTCCTTTAGGTGCGCTGTGTAGAGCCTCTCAGGTTTTAGTGTTTAGACTGAAGCTTTTACTGTAGTTACTATCATAATACAGCATGTGCACTTCAGTTACCATGGTAACACTTCACTCCCATCATCATCCTCTAACATTACTTGACAGCATTATTGTCAGATTCTCCTAAACTGACAACAAAGACAATGTTCTCCTCAAAGAACAGGATATATATAATAAATAATTATTCATTATTTGGGCAAAGTTATTCAATTGTGTAATAGATTAGTTGACTTTATCGACAGATTTCTTTCTCTACAAAGGATCACACTAAAGCACTAAAGAGGTTTCTTAGAAATACATCATTCAGCATGAAAACTAAAGAAATCTTATTCAACTATGAACAAAATGACCCATTAGTCTAATAAAAAAGACTAATCGGCTAAGAGGGGGCAACCCTAATAGTCATAGTACTGTATACTAATCATATACTGTATCTCCACTGTGTAATAGAGTATTTTTAACTTTAACTATTTGAATATAGATAGTGTAGTGTCCAATGGGTTTCCTGTCCTTGGTGTGTCCTCGTCCTCTTCAATCACCATAAATTCAGCCATAAATGTCTTATGTTCCTTATTATTATTTCTACTTCAGTACCAGAGACTGCTACGGGCCATTTAAAATATTCGGAGAAAAATGGTCACTAAGGATTTTCAAGCTACTCATAATATATATCATGAGTATAATATCTAAAGTTGCAGTGTGTAGGATTTGGCGACATCTGGTGGAGTGTATGCAGATTACAACCAGCTGAGTCCTCCTCTGTGGTGACCTGAGCCACCGAGTGGAAAACCGTGGTAACGCCGTTGGCCTCCGTCAGTGGCCATCCATCCCATAATAACACTACTTTGGGAGCAACAGAAGCCAGACGGCAACTGGCAGCACCATGATTTAACACTCAAATGATTCACTTCAATGAATCAGTGCATGTGAAATCATCTTCACCTTCATGTCATCTGATCGTTCCAGCACACAGATATTTTCACTGCGACATGAACATCTGAAATGACACTTGTATATCCGCCGTCCTCGGCCTTCCTGTTTCTCTTTTGAATGATGAATCCACACTACTGCCACCTGCTGGTGAAGGGAGTTATTTCCTCTCATGCAGGTGCAGAACGTATGTGCTAACTGTCCGTCGGCTGTTGTCTTTGCGGTTTATTTGAGTGCAACTTTTTGCACCTGCAAGGCGGTGAGAATGAAGCAACAGGGAGCTTGGACCAGATGGGAGAATGTGGTTGAGAGGAAAGTGACCTGGGCTGAGCTCTGGAAAGCCGAGCCTCACTGCATCAAATTTCTCATTCAGGCAGTGGATGATGTGCTTCCAAGCCCATCAAACCTGCACATATGGGGCAAAGCAGAAACCAGCATGCCCACTGTGTTCCAACCCTGAAACACATCCTCAGCCTGTAGAAGACCACTTGGAGACGGAGGGTACCGATGGAGACACAATCGGATCCTGAAGACCATCGCTGAAGCCATCAGTGCAGGAGTCGAGAGGGCAAAGCTGTGATGACCCCCTAAAAAGGCCAATGCTTTTGTCAGAGCTGGGGAGCAGCCAAACCTCGCCAAAAGAACACCTGCAGGCATCCTGACCTCGGCGAGGGACAGGCAGATGTTGGTGGACATTGAACGGCTGCTGAAGTTCCCCGGCCACATTGCAGTCATCACCCTGTGACCACACACTGTCCTTGTGTCTGAGTCCACTAAGCAAGCTGTGCTGCTGGAGCTGACAGTCCCATGGGAAGATGGAAGAAGCCTTTGAAAAGATGCTCTCCAAGTATGAGAACGAGGTGTCTCCCAGTGGATCCCAAGTTGGATGCAGGGGTTTCGAGGCACGTTCCCTACCCAGAGCCTTCAGCTGTTTGGGCATGAAAAGAAAGGGGAAGAGGAGGACCATCTGCAGTGCTACTGTCTAATGATGGCTGTGACTCAAAAGAGGAGAGCCATAGTGTCAGAGTAGCTAGCCATCTGGACACAAGCTGGGGTCCGATCAACTCCAGCTGGGTCACTTGGAGGAGGCTGGATGATGCTAAAAGACCCGAAACACCTGATGATTCCAGGAACATCACTGATGATGGATCCTGAGGCATCAGCAGATGTACAGTGCAGACAAAAGTTTGGACCCACCTTCTCATTCAAAGAGTTTTCTTTATTTTCATGACTATGAAAATTGTAGATTCACACTGAAGGCATCACAACTATGAATTAACACATGTGGAAATATGTACTTCACAAAAAAGTGTGAAACAACTGAAAATATGTCTGATATTGTAGTTTCTTCAAAGTACCTCCTTTTGCTCTGATTACTGCTCCACACACTCTGCATCCTCTTGATGAGCTTCAAGAGGTCGTCACCTGAAATGGTCTCCAACAGTCTTGAAGGAGTCCCAGAGATGCTGAGCACTTGTTGGCCCTTTTGCCTTCACTCTGCGGTCCAGCTCACCCCAAACCATCTGGGTCTGGTTCAGGTCCGGTGACTGTGGAGGCCAGGTCATCTGGTCCAGCACCCCATCACTCTCCTTCTTGGTCAAATAGCCCTCACACAGCCTGGAGGTGTGTTTGGGGTCATTGTCCTGATGAAAAATAAATGATGGTCCAACTAAACGCAGACCGGATGGAATAGCATGCTGCTGCTAGATGCTGTGGTCGCCATGCTGGTTCAGTAGGCCTTCAGTTTGAATAAATCCCCAACAGTGTCACCAGCAAAGCCCCCCCACACCATCACACCTCCTCCTCCAGGCTTCACGGTGGGAACCAGGCATGTAGAGTCCATCCGTTCACCTTTTCTGGTTCCACAAAGACACGGTGGTTGGAACCAAAGATCTCAGATCTGGACTCATCAGACCAAAGCCCAGATTTCCACTGGTCTAATGTCCATTCCTGGTGGTCTTTAGCCCAAACAAGTCTCTGGTGCTTGTTGCCTGTCCTTAGCAGTGGTTTCCTAGCAGCTATTCTACCATGAAGGCCTGATTCACACAGTCTCCTCTTAACAGTTGTTCTAGAGATGTGTCTGCTGCTAGAACTCTGTGTGGCATTGACCTGGTCTCTAGTCTGAGCTGCTGTTAACCTGCCATTTCTGAGGCCGGTGACTCGGATGAACTGATCCTCCTCAGCAGAGGTGACTCTTGGTCTTCCTTTCCTGGGGCGGTCCTCATGTGAGCCACTTTCTTTGTAGCTCTTGATGGTTTTTGCGACTGCACTTGGGGACACTTTCAAAGTTTTCCCAATTTTTGGGACTGACTGACCTTCATTTCTTGAAGTAATGATGGCCACTCGTTTTTCTTTACTTAGCTGCTTTTTTCTGCCATAATCCAAATTCTAACAGTCTATTCAGTAGGACTATCAGCTGTGTATCCACCTGACTTCTGATGGTCCCAACCCCATTTATAAGGCCAGAAATCCCCCTGATTAAACCTGACAGGGCTCACCTGTGAAGTGGAGACCATTTCAGGTGACGACCTCTTGAAGCTCATCAAGAGGATGCAGAGTGTGTGGAGCAGTAATCAGAGCAAAAGGAGGCTACTTTGAAGAAACCAGAATATAAAGCGTATTTTCAGTTGTTTCACACTTTTTTGTGAAGTACATATTTCCACACGTGTTAATTCATAGTTTTGATGCCTTCAGTGTGAATCTACAATTTTCATAGTCATGAAAAGAAAGAAAACTCATTGAATGAGAAGGTGTGTCCAAACTTTTGGTCTGTACTGTATGTTCACAGCTGGCCAAGACAAAGGCAGCGTGAGGCGACACAACTGGTGGCCTTTGTCTGGTCTAGCTCTAGGTCTGAAGCTCGGTAGTCGGGTAGTCGGGTAGGCGTTTCTGGGCCTTCAGGTAACATTAAAACCTTAAAGTCTCTCTAGAGTCAGTGTTTGGTTTGTCTGTTCTGGGTTACTGTAGAAACATGGTGGAGCAACATGGAGGACCCTGAGGAGGACCAGTAGATCCCTCTAAATGTGACACTGTTCCTTTAAATGTCCACGGTATGGTGATATCACAGATAGCAGTGTGACTGAACCCACCTCTGTAGAAGCTGCCCACCCTCCTCGGCATGGATTCACTGTAGATGTTGCGGTTCTCCTTGGAGGAGGCCCCATCTTCTGTCGGTTGGTCATGATATAAGCCAACCTGAGTTACAACAGAAGACCCAGTCACATTAAAACAAAAGGCTCTCCTCTGCTTCGTTGCATGCCTCTCTATCTGAGATGGTCATATATCTATTTACCTGACAGAACAGACAAAACAGAGGAGGCGGATAGATTTACAAATTCAAATTAATCTGCAGAGGCTAGAATCAAACTGCCTGGATGACAAGCTTGACTGTGCAATTATAAGTATTCACACTAAAAAGAAGCAAAGCACACAGAGAAATGATGAAGAGGCAACTGATGCACAGAGAGAGACAGAGAGAGAGAGAGAGAGAGAGGGAGAGAGGGAGAGGGAGAGAGAAAGAGAGAGAGACAGAGAGAAAGAGAGAGAGAGAGCAGTTCATGACAGCAGTATCCACCCACATCCACACTCTCAGAAGCCTGGGTGTGGGTGGGGAATGGTGGGTGCAGGCTGAATGTCGGACCTCGCTTTTTTGCCGCTGTGTGTGAAAAGACGCTGTGTTGTCCCTGGTGGAGTCTCTGATTGGGGGTCTGCTGTGGGTGACCTCAGTGGGTGCCTGTTCACTCTGTTAATGGAGACATGATGAAGCATGAGGTGAGCTCAGCATCGCAGCACAAACACACGCACACACACTATATATGCTATATGTATATATATATATATATATATACACAGTATATATACATATACAGGTAAAAGGATTCACTGTATATCCTAACAAGGAAGCCATACTCGCTGCAGTTCTGTTAACCCCCTGAGACCGACTTCACTGTCCTTCAGAGGCTCTAGTAGCTTCAGCTCTCAGGTTATTATGAAGCTTCAGGATAAGGAATCCTTTGGTACCAAATAACGCTCAAAAGTTGGGCTACATTTTGGTGAGGAAAAACTGGCATGAAGGCCCCAGACTGGATTCAAGCCCAAGGCTGCTGCAGAGTCCTTAATGTGGTATTCTGGAGGATTATTGATCATTTTTATCAATTCTCCGGTGGTAAAAAATGGTTCAATTTAGCACCAAATCATGTGGAACAAATGGTATCAACCCAAAAATTACTGAAACAACTTATGAGACATAATAATAAGCAGGAGGATGGACACCGTATACTTTTATCATCATGTTATAAACCCTGTTTAAACCCAATTTATTTTAATTAATACATTAATTCATGTTTATTTCTGATATATGACTAGAACAATTTGACACATGGCCGAGCTCCACCTCAAATTAATCTCCAGGTTCATGCTTTCAGATGATGTTTCTTCTATGTGCCATCTACTGCTGACCCACTATCTCCCCCTAAATATCCCCTGGACCCCCCTAAAAAAAGACTAAAACTGGTCTATTGTGGGTCTCAGAGGGTTAATCATGCCATTCCTACAAAACTGGCTGACAAGATCTGGCTGAAAACCTAAAACACACATCATGATATTTTCAGACGCCACCAGAATAAATCCTGGCTGCTGCGTCGTCCTCAGTAGAGACTGAGGCAGAGTTATCCAACACAGCCGGGTGTAGGCATTTGATATGATTAGATCATGTAGGCTTTCCTTCAGGTTGGAGAGGTTTGATGTGGGCTGGTGACTGACCCGGCTCATGTCGTCCTCTCTGGAGGAGCCACCAGAGTGGCGAGGCAGCGTGCGGTGCTGCAGCTGTGGGGACAACAACTGGAGGCTGCTGGCTCTGGTGGACATGCCCTGCCCCACCACCAGCCCCTCTTCCACCCCATGTGTCCTCTGGTGGTCCCGCCGTACGTACATGGAGTGGCGGTGCGGCCGCTGCTGGGACGAGAAGGGGCTGGTGTAGCCCTGCCCGTAAGACAGAGGGTCGTGTGGGGCGGACAGAGAGTGAGAGTGGCTTCTTTCGATGCCACTTTCCCCGGGGTCCAGGGCATCTGGCGACTTGGCCTCCTCCGAGGCCTTGTGGCGGATGGAGGAGCGCCGGTAGGATGAGTCCAGGGTGTTGCTCTCCCTTTCTGAGCGCATGCTTCCTCTGCCGACTGGTCCCAGTCTGTCTGCTCGGCGAGCTGCTGGACTGCTTGGCGCCGTGAGATCGAGGCAGCTCGAGGGGAAATAGCGAGATGTCGGCTCATCAGCATAAAGATGCACATCATTTAAGTTCCCCACTGACTTGGCATCGCTAAGTGTGCCATAGCTCTTGGACAAGTTTAGGTAGGCAAACTTGGAGGAGGACGGCGTTGAACTGTGGGACTCCATGTAGCTGTGGCGACTGTGTTTGTCCCCCGATTGGAGCGTGTTGGTCTTCCCCTCCACGAATGAATGGCGGTTCTGCTGTGAGCGGAAGTTGGATTTGAGGTACTTGGCTCCGGGGCCGTCGGACACCTTGGACCCCAGGTTCATCTCGAAGTCGCCCTTGCTCTTGGCCTCGCTGGGGCTGAGCAGGTGAGGCAGGTTGCTGCTGGCCAGGTCCATATTGCATGAGGTGGAGTGGTTGAAGATCTGCGGCTGGTAGTTCTTGGGATGCAGGGTGGGACTGAGGTTGATCGCTGCGGGCATGTTGCCGTTGAGGAAGCCGTCGGTGCTGGGGTGGAGGTCTTCGTGCCGGGGCAAGCTGGAGCACTCTCTGCTGCTGGAGCGGTGGCTTCCTGAGCTCTTCCCCCCATGGCTCCTGAGAGAGAAAGAACCCACATCAACACATGGCACATGAAACGCCACATTTTATTAGGGCTGTCAAAGTGCGATAATAATGTCAAATCTGTTTTAACAGCACTATTTTTTTGAAACACATTAACGCAGCTTGGAGATTTTTAAGTTGTAGTGGGCTCAGTTTTAAAGCTAGAATGGAGATACTGGTATCGTACGAAACTAGAACCCTAAGAAATCCATCGGTACCAAACAGGTCATACTAGCTTTTCAGGAACAAGGATAAATAAAGCTCCAAACTAAATTTAGGGGAGGAAAAACTGTCATGTCCATATTCAAAGGGATCCGTTGACCTCTGACCTCCAGATGTGTGGATGTAAATGGGTTCTCTGGGTCCCCACCAGTCTCCCCTTTACAGACATGCCCACTTTCTGATAGTCCCAGTCAGTCTGGATCAAGTCCTAGTCAAGTCAGCACTCTGACACACTGACAGCTGTTGTTGCCTGTTGGGCTGCAGTTTGTCATGTTCTGATTGGAGCAGATTGTTGATGCTAAAGTCAGAACCTGGGAGGGTTTCTGGTCAATATCCGGCATTGATTAGTGGTGTTATTGATTTACTATAATAAATATATATATACATTTACATAAAGCAGCATATTAGTCCACTAACATGCTGATAAGAGGATTAAATACTGGACTGATCTCCCTTTAAGGTTCATTTAGAAACAGATAAAAAAAGTGTGATTAACAACGGACAATCATGTGATTAATCATGGTTAAATATTTTAATTGACTGAAAGCCCTACCATTTATACAACCAGTTGGAGTGTGACCAGTAATCATATTCAGTTTGTAGATGTTAACGGAGCCGTATCAGATCCAGGAATAGTCATGTGTGGTGTTCCACAGGGATCAATCTTAGGACCACCACTACTACTCCTCTAATATTACAGTATGTAAATGATGTAAACAATTCAGCTTTGCTGTTGAATTCAAAATATGTCAAACATGCAAAATGAAGTTCACGTCCAGTGGACAATAGACTCTCACTACATCTTTTGCAGATTCATCTATATCAACTTCAATATCAAAAGCACATTAGTTTTGCCTTCTGCAAGATAGGGCATTTGGCCTTGGTGGCGGTCTGCGATCTCCCAGTGCCCTTCTAGTTTAAATGTTGTTTTATGACAGAATAAAACCTAACAAAACCAAACCAAAATGTCCGAATCCTCTAACAAAGGGTAATACATTCTGCAAAAATGTCATGACTGCTACAGATGATGGTCCTCAGGGGGTTGTTGACTGAAAACTACTGGTCACATCTGCATAACAAACTAGAAGTATAGGTGCTGTGCAGCTGTGGGTTGGTGCTGGGAATTATGAGGAGGAAGATGAAAAAAGAAAGAGGAGGAGGAGAAATGAGAAGTACAGGACAGTCCACCATAATTAATCTGTTAAGGCATTAGCATGTTTACTCTGTCTCAGTCGGGTCTCAAACTCACAACCTGAGACATCAAGAACAAGTCACTGTGTAACTGAGCTTCCTGCCCGGTGAAACTATGACCGAGGTAATCACCAGGCTGCCTGTGAAGCCAGATTTCACATAGAAATTAGTTTGAGACAGAATTCTGAGAATTTGTGCAGAAAACATGACAGTCCCCTCCCTCACAAAAGGAGGGAAAACACAAAGCCAGCAAGTGAAGCTGGCAGAGGCACAAGAAATTAACAACTTTCAAAATAAAACAGGAAATACTCCAACAAAATCCAGACTCATGACACAGGTTAACTTGCTCATCAACCAATGATAAATCTCTTTAAAAACACATTTTATCAAAAAGTTTTTCAACCCCATGAGGCAACAGCTTGGTGCACCTTTTCTTCACCATATATTGTCCTTTTCTGGCTGTGTTGTCTCTGTAGTAAAAAGTATTAAGGTGGTGAAAGATGGCGCCGGTGTGTTCGGCTGTCCGTCTGTTGCTCTCAGTTTGGTTGGTGATTTTGCTGTGTCTAATCCTTGGCACTCTACAGACCAAGTCTCTGCTCTCTTGGATTTGCCACGTACTGTCAGAGATCTGGGTGCGTTTGATCACTCCTGTCGGGAATCCTGACTCACCTGCACCAGGCCACGGCCTTACCCCCTCGGCGGAAGCTTCTCGCTGGTGAAGGTGAGGGTCTGCCTGACAATCACTTCCTAAATTCCGCCCCTTTCCTGGACAGAACATTAGATTAGGGAAGATTATCTCTTCCCTTCGTTGTGCCCTGGCGTTTCCTGGACCTCATTGATACCTGCCTGGTTCCTGCTGCTGGCCTGGATGAGGGATTCTGGCCTCGCCGCCCCTGCCCTCCTCGGCTATGTCGGTGCGGGCTGAATCTCTGGAATCTGAGGTCGCTGCACCGGGCTCCGCGATCCGCCGAACCACAGGCCACATCTCCCGCCAGTATTGGCATGGTGAACGCCAGATCACTGGCTGACAAAACGTTCATCCTGAGGGATTTCTTCAGCTCCAGTGGCCTGGATTTCCTCTGTGGGACAGATGGATGGATGGATGGTCCCACATACCAACATGGACCCAGCTCAGACCTCGTCCTCTCCCATGGTTTGTCTGTGTTTAACCTTGAGATCAGTGATAATGTGTTCTCTGATCACGTGACCATAATATTTAACGTTGGCTTCTCCAGTGCTGCAGTTAAACCTGCCGCTCCTGCTCGGTGCTGTCGGACTTTTAACCCTCTCACTGCCGGTCAGTTCGCTGCTTTCCACCAGCTCTGTGTCTCTTCCCACTCCCCCTCTCTTGATATGGAGGAGCTCAGTTCTTGATTTCACTCCTCTCGCCAAACTCTACTGGACTCTGTGGCTCCATTAAAGGCCCAGCAGCCTGAAGCTAAACCCGAGCCCTGGCTCAGCGACAGGACTCGGACTCATTACCAGGACACTGCTAAAGAAGCTAATAGAGAACACTTGTCAATCATTATCGTGACTAATCACCATAACCCTGGTGTGTTATTTAAAACCACTGACTCTGTTTTAGTGCTTGGTAGCATCCACTGAAATGTGTACTGACTTCCTGCTCTTTTTATTGATGAGGTTGGTACCTCGAGGGCTCTTATCTCAGCTCCGGCTGCTGACCCCTCGGCTTCTGTCTACTGCCCATTAGTTTTCAACCTGCTGTAGTGCAACCACTGCTGAAGAAACCTGGTCTGGATCACAGTGCACAGCACAGAGGCAGCATTGTTAAGGGTCTTCAATGACATTCTTGTCCTGCTGGACCTAAGTACAACACATCTGTATTCACTGGACTTTGACCAAGCTTGAGACTTTGCTTCTGTTTTATTGTTCTTATTGCTTTCTACTGTTTTTCTGGTTTATTTTCTGTTTTTCATATTTATTTTGTACAGCGCTTTGTATTCAGCTGTGCTTTATAAATAAAGTTGAGTCTGTAACTCTACTCTTTGATTCCACTGATTATGGGTTTTAGTTTTTGTCGCAATGTTTTGTTCTTTTATTGTTGTTTTCATTTTGTCTGTATTGTATTCTATCTGTACAAGCACTTTGTAACTGTGTTCAGAAAGGTGCTATATCAATACAGATCAATATTATTACTATTATTACATGAAGATGTAAATCAAAATATTGTCAAAAATACAGTTTTTGAGATACAATCCTGAAATTTACCAACCTACATCAACCATGACCTCAAAATGTCATTCATTTTCATGAATATTGGTGTTTTATTTAGGGGCTGTTTACAGTAACACGGCTCAGTTTTTGATAATTCAAAAATCTGTCTGGATGGTTTGTGGTGGACAGTCTGAAGATTGGTGTCAACTGAAAAAAATGTGGGAGGAGACACTGTACTTTTAATAAGTTTTATAGTTTTTAAGAAAAACAGAGTGATGGGTTGAAGAACAGGTTGATGTGTATGAACATTGTGCTCACTTGGGCCACATTTTGGTGACTGATGCCTGGTTCCTGAGTTTAAGTCCAGATCAGCTCAGCTTTTAGTGGAGGTGGAGCTCCACACGCTGTCTGGAGGTCCACTGATGCTCTGGATCCCCACGTGGATCAATACTGGCCGACTGCAGCCGTTTGCTGGTGTTTTACAACCAGCTTTATGTTTTTCTGTCATGTGACTCCAAAGACTCGATGCCCAATGATCCAAGTTTCAGAGTTTTCTATCGGAGGCTGCAGCGGCTTCAGATCCGTTTCCAGACACCGGCTTCAACCACGCACTAACTTCACTGCTCTCTAACCAGAGCCGACCGAACTAGACTCTACATTTCTACCTGGTTTTAACACTCAACGTCGGCGGCGCTTCTCAGCGTTTCCCTCTCCACCAGGTTTCTCCACTAATTATCACAGCACTCCCTCGACTGGACCTGACCTGGGTGTGCTCCCATGAATCCAGTCCGGGGAGAACAGCTGCTCCCTTCTGGTTCCTCTTTATGGTTTTGGTACGGCGTGTACAAAAAACAAAACATTTAATAGCAGGAGAATGAATTTCTTTTGAAAAGAAAGTAATGTTAATGAACTTTTAAGGTCTGCCAAAACTGGATTTAAGACATTTCATGAAATTTTACGACTTTTAATAAATTAATTAATTTTAAAGGGCTTATAGTTGGGTTATTGGATTTTAGACTCCTTGAGACTTTTTAAGACCCTGCAGGAACTCTGTTCATCCATTTGTCTGAAATTGTCATAATTAGCATATTAATTACTGACTTATGACCAAAAGCATGTTTTGTGAGGTCACAGTGACCTTGACCTTGTTCACACTTGAGTCCAAGTGGACGTTTGTGTCAAATTTGACAAACTTCCTTCCAGGTGCTTCTGGGATACGGTGTTCATGAGAATGGGCTAACACGTGAAGGGAGACGGACCAGCTCAACCGGCCATGCTGACTGCTGACCTGCTGGGGGTGGTGTTGTCTCCGTGGTGAGGTTTCCTCTTGGAGGAGCGTGCAGGTGTAGGTGTGGGCGGACCGGGCCGCTCCACAAGCCGCAGGGTCTGGAAGGCGTGGTGGTTCAGGCTCTGCTCCGTGAGGAAGCGCTCTGTCGGGTTCAGCAACAGCAGGTTCTAAACACACAGAGGAAGCCTGTGAGTCCTGGTGAGACCGCGAGCATCCAGACCTCACAACAAACTGAGTCCTGGAGAGACCGCGAGCATCCAGACCTCACAACAAACTGAGTCCTGGAGAGACCGCGAGCATCCAGACCTCACAACAAACTGAGACCTGGAGAGACCGCGAGCATCCAGACCTCACAACAAACTGAGTCCTGGAGAGACCGCGAGCATCCAGACCTCACAACAAACTGAGTCCTGGAGAGACCGCGAGCATCCAGACCTCACAACAAACTGAGTCCTGGAGAGACCGCGAGCATCCAGACCTCACAACAAACTGAGTCCTGGAGAGACCGCGAGCATCCAGACCTCACAACAAACTGAGACCTGGAGAGACCGCGAGCATCCAGACCTCACAACAAACTGAGTCCTGGAGAGACCGCGAGCATCCAGACCTCACAACAAACTGAGACCTGGAGAGACCGCGAGCATCCAGACCTCACAACAAACTGAGTCCTGGAGAGACCGCGAGCATCCAGACCTCACAACAAACTGAGTCCTGGAGAGACCGCGAGCATCCAGACCTCACAACAAACTGAGTCCTGGAGAGACCGCGAGCATCCAGACCTCACAACAAACTGAGACCTGGAGAGACCGCGAGCATCCAGACCTCACAACAAACTGAGTCCTGGAGAGACCGCGAGCATCCAGACCTCACAACAAACTGAGTCCTGGAGAGACCGCGAGCATCCAGACCTCACAACAAACTGAGTCCTGGAGAGACCGCGAGCATCCAGACCTCACAACAAACTGAGTCCTGGAGAGACCGCGAGCATCCAGACCTCACAACAAACTGAGTCCTGGAGAGACCGCGAGCATCCAGACCTCACAACAAACTGAGTCCTGGAGAGACCGCGAGCATCCAGACCTCACAACAAACTGAGACCTGGAGAGACCGCGAGCATCCAGACCTCACAACAAACTGAGTCCTGGAGAGACCGCGAGCATCCAGACCTCACAACAAACTGAGACCTGGAGAGACCGCGAGCATCCAGACCTCACAACAAACTGAGTCCTGGAGAGACCGCGAGCATCCAGACCTCACAACAAACTGAGTCCTGGAGAGACCGCGAGCATCCAGACCTCACAACAAACTGAGTCCTGGAGAGACCGCGAGCATCCAGACCTCACAACAAACTGAGTCCTGGAGAGACCGCGAGCATCCAGACCTCACAACAAACTGAAACAGTCATGCCGCGTCACCATTTTTAGAAAAGTCAGGCTGCTGCTGCAGTGACTTGTGTCTTACAGTCATCAATCAATGATGTGAAACATGATTCGTCACATCTCTCCGACTCTAATAAATGTTTAATCTGGGAACACTAGTGAAAGCTGAATCCTGCATGAATGCACTCAAAATAAAACCTGTGACCTGAAGATAGTTCACTACAGATAATAGTGTCGGCTACTTTTCTCTTCTTCGCCCTCTCCTGGTTTCCTCCCAACGTTACTATCCTCCCGTATTTTTCTACTTCAGCTCTACTGTTTCCACCCAGACCAGTCTACCTCTCCTACCGTATCCCACAATGCATCAGACCAGTCTACCTCTACTACTATATCCCACAATGCATCAGACCAGTCTACCTCTCCTACCGTATCCCACAATGCATCAGACCAGTCTACCTCTCCTACCGTATCCCACAATGCATCAGACCAGTCTACCTCTACTACTATATCCCACAATGCATCAGACCAGTCTACCTCTACTACTATATCCCACAATGCATCAGACCAGTCTACCTCTCCTACCGTATCCCACAATGCATCAGACCAGTCTACCTCTACTACTATATCCCACAATGCATCAGACCAGTCTACCTCTCCCACCGTATCCCACAATGCATCAGACCGGTCTACCTCTCCTACCACAATGCATCAGACCAGTCTACCTCTACTACTATATCCCACAATGCATCAGACCAGTCTACCTCTCCCACCGTATCCCACAATGCATCAGACCGGTCTACCTCTCCTACCATATCCCACAATGTATCAGACCAGTCTACCTCTCCTACCGTATCCCACAATGCATCAGACCAGTCTACCTCTCCTACCGTATCCCACAATGCATCAGACCGGTCTACCTCTCCTACCGTATCCCACAATGCATCAGACCGGTCTACCTCTCCTACTGTATCCCACAATGCATCAGACCAGTCTACCTCTCCTACCGTATCCCACAATGCATCAGACCAGTCTACCTCTCCTACCGTATCCCACAATGCATCAGACCAGTCTACCTCTCCTACCGTATCCCACAATGCATCAGACCAGTCTACCTCTCCTACCGTATCCCACAATGCATCAGACCAGTCTACCTCTCCTACCGTATCCCACAATGCATCAGACCAGTCTACCTCTACTACTATATCCCACAATGCATCAGACCAGTCTACCTCTCCTACCGTATCCCACAATGCATCAGACCAGTCTACCTCTACTACGTATCCCACAATGCATCAGACCAGTCTACCTCTACTACCGTATCCCACAATGCATCAGACCAGTCTACCTCTACTACCGTATCCCACAATGCATCAGACCAGTCTACCTCTACTACGTATCCCACAATGCATCAGACCAGTCTACCTCTACTACGTATCCCACAATGCATCAGACCAGTCTACCTCTACTACCGTATCCCACAATGCATCAGACCAGTCTACCTCTACTACCGTATCCCACAATGCATCAGACCAGTCTACCTATCCTACCGTATCCCACAATGCATCAGACCAGTCTACCTCTACTACGTATCCCACAATGCATCAGACCAGTCTACCTCTACTACCGTATCCCACAATGCATCAGACCAGTCTACCTCTACTACCGTATCCCACAATGCATCAGACCAGTCTACCTCTACTACGTATCCCACAATGCATCAGACCAGTCTACCTCTACTACGTATCCCACAATGCATCAGACCAGTCTACCTCTACTACCGTATCCCACAATGCATCAGACCAGTCTACCTCTACTACCGTATCCCACAATGCATCAGACCAGTCTACCTATCCTACCGTATCCCACAATGCATCAGACCAGTCTACCTCTACTACGTATCCCACAATGCATCAGACCAGTCTACCTATCCTACCGTATCCCACAATGCATCAGACCAGTCTACCTCTACTACGTATCCCACAATGCATCAGACCAGTCTACCTCTACTACGTATCCCACAATGCCACCTTGTAAAGCTCTGGAACGCTCCAGGCTACGGTTACAACAGCAGCAGCCAAAAACAGCTGTTGTTTTACATATTTTATAGTTATTTCATTACTGACAGTTTTATGACATTAGATCGTGAATGGGACATTTAGAAGCTCCAGCTAGGTAGTTGTGCTCAGGAGAGGAGAGAGGGGAGAGGAGAGGAGAGGAGAGAGGAGAGGAGAGGAGAGGAGAGAGGAGGGGAGAGGAGAGAGGAGAGGAGAGGAGAGGGGAGAGGAGAGAGGAGGGGGAGAGGAGAGGAGAGAGGAGAGGAGAGAGGAGAGGAGAGGAGAGGAGAGGAGAGAGAGGAGAGAGGAGGGGAGAGGAGAGAGGAGGGGAGAGGAGAGGGGAGAGAGGAGGGGAGAGGAGAGAGGAGGGGAGAGGAGAGAGGAGAGGAGAGGAGAGGAGAGGGGAGAGGAGAGAGGAGGGGAGAGGAGAGAGGAGGGGAGAGGAGAGAGGAGAGGAGAGGAGAGGAGAGGAGAGGGGAGAGAGGAGGGGAGAGGAGAGAGGAGGGGAGAGGAGAGAGGAGAGGAGAGGAGAGGGGAGAGGAGAGGGGAGAGAGGAGAGAGGAGGGGAGAGGAGAGAGGAGAGGAGAGGAGAGGAGAGGGGAGAGAGGAGGAGAGAGGAGAGAGGAGGGGAGAGGAGAGAGGAGAGAGGAGAGGAGAGGAGAGGAGAGAGGAGAGGAGAGGAGAGAGGAGGGGAGAGGAGAGAGGAGGGGAGAGGGAGGAGAGAGGAGAGAGGAGGAGAGAGGAGAGAGGAGAGGAGAGGAGAGGAGAGGAGAGAGGAGAGGAGAGGAGAGAGAGAGAGAGAGAGGGGAGAGGAGAGGGGAGAGGGGAGAGGAGAGAGGAGGGGAGAGGAGAGAGGAGAGGAGAGGGGAGAGGAGAGGGGAGAGGAGAGAGGAGGGGAGAGGAGAGAGGAGAGGAGAGGGAGGAGAGAGGAGAGAGGAGGAGAGAGGAGAGAGGAGGCTGACTGGTGGTGAGAGAGCAGCCTGTCCAGCCGTGAGATGACACGGTGTGAGCGCTGAGCTCAGCCCACACGGTGGAACCAGTGGAACCAGTGGAACCAGAATCTGAGAGGTGCCGCTGACGTGGTGACGACGCATCACACAGTCACGACCAAAACGGCGTCATGACGACGACGATGCGATTATCACGTCTAGCTGCTGAATATTGGGGTTTTGTGGTTAGGACAGCGTGCGAGCAGGAATAAAAAGGTCTGCAGCTTTGCCAGAACTGTGATCTACCTTCAGCAGGTCCAGCAGGGCTCCACCGATGATTCCCAGGTATCTTCGCTCCAAGGTTTGGGGGTGGTTCACAGCAGGGAACTACAACAACAAACAGCGATGATAGCAGAGCCAAAAGCATGCAGCCACAACAAATGTCCAAGTGATGAACGGTCGAACTATCTCTACACTGACGAACAACCTCAGCCAGCTGTGCTGTGTGGAGCAGAGTTACCTTAACCCTTCTGTCCACGTCGCCCATTTTTCTACAACTTTTTTTTCGATGTGTTGATCATTTTTCTGTGTTACAGCTTGTAATGTGAATTTTTCCAAGAACTTTTCTTTTAAGTAAATTTTGGAGATCGGATGTGTTTTACTCTGACGTGTCTCTTGATGCATTTTGCTCCCTATGGACGCCTTCGTGGCCAAAAATGTACACGTACCGTACAAAAATAACAGCTGTTAAATCAATATTTGTTTTGTTTTTTTCATAAATCACTTAAACAACTTCAGACTTGCTCAAAACTACCAAACATTCAATAAGTTTCAGGATTTTAACCCTTTAAATGCCTTTCATGCCTTCATCTTTAATGCCTTTAAATGTCTAATTATTTCAATTAATGATAATTTTTTTTTTCACAAAAAACAAAACAAAACAAAAAATGAGTTAATTTCATGTAATAAATAGGAGGAGGATGGATGCATGAAAGTCTTTTATACTATTGTGCCGATGGAGCCGTGTGACCAACAGTGATTTGTTTGTGTGTGTGATTTTTTTAAATCAACATCTGATTTATCAATGTGAACATTTATTGTGCAAACTGCAACAACCTGGTGGTCACACGGTCCGTAATATATCTGGAAACAACAGACTTTGAAAACGGTTGCATATGGTGGAATACAGTAAAATGTCAAATATCACTACTTTTCTTCAAAATGAAATGCTGACATTACAGAATGTGTTTTTATACTGTAATGGCAGTGAGATTAAAAAATGTAGTTTCAATAGAAGTCAATGAGGCATTTTGGCCATGAAGGCATCCAGAGGGAGAATCTGACACCACAGAAAAATACTGATGCAATCAGATCAGTTTAGTTGCTGATCTTTGACTCATCCAAGACTCTGATCACCACCAGTGTCCCATCGCCGACTATTTATTATATGAAAAATAACTCATTTTTATCAATTATCAATAATTCAAATAATTAGACTGGCATTTAAAGGGTTAAAATCCTGAAACTAAACATGAGCAGGGCACAAGGGTTAAATATTAGTGAGGTAACGGGGCTAGTCATTGATCTGGCTCTGTCTTCCACATGCAGTCGTCCTCTGTCTGAATTGGTCCTCAGACTACTGGGAAGCCGCCGTTTGCCAAAACGCGTCCAGAACTCTTCTTTTTCCATCACACATTTCCAAGTGTTACAGAAAGCACACCGTAGGAGGCTAACGGGATAAAACAGCCATCAGACGTCCTGTGTTCGCTCCAGTCTTGTTCTTGCCGGTCTGGTACATTTATATTACAATAAAAAAAAAAAACATCTCCTTTGTCTTCACTCGTTAGTTGTAATTTATCATTATGTATTATAATTTGTATTGCTTCTGTTTTTGTACTTATGTCGCCCAGATTCTGCACTTTTTACCGCTGTTATTTATTACTAATCTTTCATCTCATTGGTACCGGATTTATTCCTTGTAGATATGTGTGAATGCACCATTTGAGGTTGATGCAACTGCAATTTACTTATGCTTATATAATGACAATAAAGTTCTTAATTGACTGATTGGTCTTCTCTGTTGTTATGAAGCTAATCGGACAGTAGAATGGGAAGCAGATCCCAGCGACTGATTCTATACACATTAGGGCTGTCAAAGTTAACGCATGATTTACCTCAATTTGTTTTAAAGCCACATTGTAAAGCTACAGTGGAGATACTGGTATCATATGAAACTAGAAACCTGAGGAATCCATTGGTACCAACCAGGTCAGGGGTCCCTTGACCTCTGACCTCCAGATCTATGAATGAAAATGGGTTCTACAAAGAGCTGAGGTTTACCATGTTCTGATTGGAGCAGATTTTTGATGCTAAAGTCAGAACCTGGGAGGGTTTCTGGACAATATCTGTCATCGATTAGTGTTGATCAGCATTGATTTACAATAATACAAATATACATGCATTTGCATAAAGCAGCATATTAGTCCACTAACATGTTGATCAGAGTACTAAATACTTTAAGGTTCATTTTGAACACACAAACAAAGAGAGATTAATCGTGATTAACTATGAACATTCATGCGATTCATCATGATTAAACATTTCAACTGCCTGACCACCACTACTGCTCCGCTAATATTACAGTATGTAAATGATGTAAACAATTCAGCTTTGCTGCTGAATTCAAAATGTGTCAAACACGCAAAATGAAGTTCACGTCTAGTAGACAATAGGCTCTCACTACATCTTTCACCGCTTCATCTTTATCAGCAGGATTATGGAAAAACAACTGACCTGATTTTCATGAAACACTAATTATTAATTAATTATTATTTATTTTAGGGCTATTTGGCCTTGGTGGCGGTCTGCGATCACTCACCGCCCTTCTAGTTTAAATGATGTTTTATGTCAGAAAAATGTCTGAATCCTCTAACAAAGGGGAATGTATTCTGCAAAAATGTCATGACTGCTACAGATAATGGGGTGTGATTAATCATGATTAAATATTTAAACTGACTGACAGCTCTAATATACATACATGTTCGATTAATGAATGGTTAATATAATGTAAGGTACTGCATTGATTGCACTGTTCAAAGAGAACTTATACATCATATTTTTCCAATAAATCTCTCTACGTTGTGATAAATGTGGCTCAACAGAAACAACCTCGTTACACAGTTTGCTGAACTTGTGGTTGGGTAGATTTAGATTATCCTCAGAGATACTGGGAGAACCTGACCCAGTATTAATCACCTGAGGAATATCAGAGGAGCTGACGAGACGGAAATTATTAATCATTAATTATTTTACCAACATCTCACTGCTAAGAAGCTCTTTCTTATATTTTGGAGGAAAGACAGAGCTGCCCACTATTAAACTCATCAACTCTGCATTTACAGAGAATTACATTTAGTTTTTAAGAGCACCTCCAACACATTACCGAATTCAGAATTATTAAAATTGCATCGTAGAAATATTGAGGAGTGCTAGCAGCAGCAGGGGCCAGATGTTTAGTCAGCAAACATCCCTGACCAACACTTCACCACATATTACACCCACTGACAAATCTGTATACCTACAAGTAGGGCTGCACAATTAATTCAATATTAACTGCGATCACAATTTTAATTTTCCACAAGTAAATGAAGATGTCCGATGTGTTTTTCCCTGACAGAAAGCTGCGGTTCATCAGACCCAGGGCTTCCTCGCCTAACGGCAGGCCGACGGGGAGCTGCCCTCCCTGGAGACAGATGCACAGAACGGCTGCATTGAGTCCTGGATCGTATGTCAACGTGAGCGTTGGAGCTGCTGTTTTTCTGGATAAAAGCACTATATCATCTACATTTCTCACATTTCAACAAGTTCTACATGTTCTATATTCAAACGTTTATGATCTATTAGGAGTAACGTTAAATTAAAGCTATTATTCTTTTTCGTTTCCCCAAGATTTTAGTGAAAAACTGTTGAATATGTTACCATCACTGCTTCTGGTTCCTGGATCAGCAGTCTGTCCTTTGATATGATGGATTCAATCAGTTATCAGGTCATTATTAAATACTAGTTCTGTCATATCACATTTTCCTTGAAGCATTTTTCACGTCATCAACTGTTCAAGTTAACGTCACATCTTTACAAAACGTTAGCTTCTGTAACATCAGATAAGAGCTAGCTAACTGATTTAAGCTAATGTTAGCTAATGTTTCTTATTGTTCGCTGATCAATATGTTAATGTTTGCTAATGTTCCGTATTGTTAGCTAATTGATATAGCTAATGTTAGCTAACATTCCTTATTCTCAGCTAATTGATATAGCTAATGTTAGCTAACATTCCTTATTCTCAGCTAATTGATATAAGCTAATGTTAGTTAACATTCCTTATCATTAGCTAATCAACAGAAGCTAAAGTACACTAATGCTCCTTATCGTTAGCTAATCAATATATGCTAATGTTAGCTAATGTTCCTTATGTAAACTAAACTTAGCCAATGTTCCTTATTGTTCGCTAATTGATACAAGCTAATGTTAGCTAACATTCCTTATATTTTAGCTAATCGATATAAGCTCATGTCAGCTGACAATTCTTATTGTTAGTGAATCAACAAAAGCTAATATTAGTTAACGCAACTCATTGATAGCTAATTGACATAAGCTAATGTCAGCTAATGTTCCTTATTGTTAGCTAACCTTCCTTATTGTTAGCTAATAGATATAAGCTAATGTTACCTAACGTTTCTTATTGTTAGATAATTCATATAAGCTAATGTTAGCTAACATTCCTTATTGTTAGCTAATAGATATAAGCTAATGTTACCTAACATTTCTTATTGTTAGATAATTCATATAAGCTAATGTTAGCTAACATTCCTTATTGTCAGCTAATCGACAGAAGCTAATGTTAGCTAATGTTCCTTACTGTTAACTAATTGATATAAGCTAATGTCGCTAATGTTCCTAATTGTTATTTAATCCATATATGCTAATGTTATCTTATTTATGGTCATATCTAATGTCATATTGTGTTTGAAGTTAACAGTTAGATTATTTGTTTTTCATAACTGCTGTATTATCATCATTATTTCAATAAATTCAACAGAACAAATATTATTTATTGTTACCACTATTACTATTAGTAAGTACTTAAGATAAGTAAGTACATAAGATTAGATATATTGAAAGCATGATTGTTAAAATGGAGGAAGACCTTTCATTATATTCATTCATTCATTCATCGTCAACCGCTTATCCCGTTAGGGGTCTCGGGGGGCTGGAGCTGATCCCAGCTGGCATTGGGTGAAGGCGGGGTTCACCTGGACAGGTCTCCAGTCCATCACAGGGCACATAGAGACAGACAACATAGAGACAGACAACATAGAGACAGACACCATAGAGACAGACACCATAGAGACAGACAACATAGAGACAGACACCATAGAGACAGACAACATAGAGACAGACAACATAGAGACAGACAACATAGAGACAGACAACATAGAGACAGACAACATAGAGACAGACAACCATTCATGCTCACATCCACACCTACGGGACATTTAGAGTCATCAATTAACCTAAATTGCATGTTTTTGGACGGTGGGAGGAAGCCGGAGTACCCGGAGAAAACCCACGCTGACACGGGGAGAACATGCAAACTCCACATAGGAGAGTCCCAAGCCGGAATCGAACCTGCGACCCTCTTGCTGTGACAGCGCTAACCACTGCACCACCGTGCAGCCCCCTTTCATTATTATTCATTTCATTATATTATATTATATTATACAGGGACCTCTCTGCAAGTATTAATCTTAAACAAGGAAAATAAGCCAAAGCCAAACTTGACAATGATGAGTTTTAACAATTCCTTCTGATGAATGAATTATTTTCTATCAGGTCATGAAATCAGTTCATATCAGCCTACGGTCCACACCGGTCTCCTGGGCCTCTAGCAGCGACTGCAGTGCAACTATCCACAGAACTGGTTTCTACTCTGTAGAAGAGTAATATCCTGTGTTTCTGTATGTTACTGTTAACAGGTAAAGCAAAAATGAGCTGAATTCAGGTGAAGAACCGTGTTTTCATGCAAAGATTTGTGCATTAGCAGGATTGGGGAGAGCAGCACTCTGTTTATGTAAATGTGTAAATATATTGCCACTAAAATCAATGAATAATCATGATAAATAATCGTGATCACAGTATTGATCATTTCAGTTGATAGATACATTTTAGTGTCCCAAAAATAAAAAGTGCAGCATTATCAAGCAGATGTCTCATTTGTGGGTATTGACAGTCAGGTTTCCACAGAGGGGCAGTTTGCAGACTATTATATCCTGAGGCGTGGGCAGGGAGGAGAAGGATGACCCAGGTCTGTTGCACCGCTGAAGACTATCACACTATTATCACTGCCTCCCTTCACAGAGCTACAGGACGCATGATACACCATGAGTCATTGTAATCCAATCAGTCACGGCACAGCAAAAAAAAAAAAAAAAAAACAAGCAGAGACAGAAAATAAATAAGGGAAGAAGAAAAAGAGGAGGAGGCAGAAAGAGACGAGCGAGAAGATCAAGTCAGAAAAGGAGAGGAGCAGTAATAAGAGCACCGTGGAGGAGACGGACAGTAGATCTATCACAATACATTTATTTAGGATTATGAAATTGATTTTTTTAATGCCAGAGTCTATATATCTGCTTCATCTGAGTCTGTGTGGAGGTAGAAGGAAGTTAGCTCTTTTATTGTGGTAGTCTGAGTAACGTGACGTCATATATATTAAAGGGTGGAGGGTGGGCGTGGATCCGACCTCCACCCTCCATGTTAAATCCAGCCTGGTAAACACTACACATCCAGTAAAGGAGGGAAACACTTTGGAAAAGCAGAGCTAGACATCACGGCTAAAGCTGCACGCTAACTCCGTCACGGACGGGAAACGTCATCGTACGGCGGTAACGTGCGGTCCGGCCGGCCGTCGCTCTCGTCTCCGTGGTCCGACGGGCCGACGCTACGACTGTAGAGCTCCATATACTGACATTTATGTTAAATGCATTCAGACGGCCCCGATGGAGCTGACCATGGATGGATAAAGAGAACGGAGCTGACGGAGAGCTAGAGACCACCTTGGAGGAGTTAGAGGAAGTAGACACCTGGGACTACGGCCGCTTTTCAAAATAAGGTGTTAATAAAGGGAACTGGATCTACAGAATCCATCTATGGAAATCAGACTGATGGATTATATTCAGCAGAGTATAAAACATTACATGACCCTGATAAATTAAAAAGAAAATCCCACTAATCTGTGAGGGAAATGTCTTTATTCTCTGATTTCTGGGTTGATGGATGAAAACTATAATCAATAATTCCTGACAATGATCCTGATAGATTTGACTTCAGGACGTCTCTGACTACAGACCTGCTGAAAATCAGACATTTTACTGGATTCATTCAGAGATTTTACAAAGTAAAAGTCCCAGTACTGGGCTGTGGGTCGTCCTGTAGCAGATATGAGCAGCAGGCTGTGTAACACCAGGGAACACAGTTATTATTATTTTATGATCACCTAGATTATGGCCATATGGCTCCTAACAGTGTCAACAAACAGAAATAAAAACAGGCTTTAGGACAGTTTTGAGCCCTGTACTATTACTACTATTAACCAACCACTATAAATAAGAAGAATAATGGAATCGTGGGATAAATGACTTTAAAATAAAACACTACCCTTGTATTTTTCTTATTTTATAACTGCAGTCTGAACAGGAAGCTAACGCCGTGTGGCAGCATGTGACTGAACCAACTCCAGGGACGGCCAGATGAGATATCTGCCACCATGTTGTGGTCATGGCAGCTGAAACAGGAAGAAGAAAAACTCCACAAACTGGTGGAATCAGCTGAATCGTCGCCACCTCCAGGAGGAAAACGCTGCTGCTTCAGCCGCCTGGCTTCAGCCGCCTGGCTTCAGCCGCCTGGCTTCAGCCGCCTGGCTTCAGCCGCCTGGCTTCAGCCCAGCGGAGCGTTTCCTCCAGACAGGCTTCTACTGAGAGCAGCGCTGCTGGCGTCTGTTTTATTCATGGAGGTTTACACACTTTGGTCTCAGAAATGTGATAAATGCTGCTAAGTGCACTAAAACTTTACTTTTTCATCCAAAAATCTATCTGACAGTTTAGTCTGAAAGTGTAGGTTTTTTGATTACTTGTTTAATGTATTCAATATTTAGTTTCTGCATTATTATTATTTAAAATATACAAGTGCCCTGCAGTGCAGACACAAAATGTAGATTGTAGAGACAGACCATAGGTGTTGTTCAATACATGTGTACTGAGAAATGTTGTGTATCATTAAGCTGTTATATTTTATCAGATGGAGGAAAAACAAAGTAAATTACCCAAACATATCGGCAAATAAAAAATGAATAATAATAAAATAAAACAATATTATCACAATAGCATCATATATCAGCCATCGGCTGTCCTGATTCTGTAAAAAAACGGTATTGGCAGTAAGCCCTACATCGGTGGACCTCTACCGGTGACAGTATTGACTCAGGAGATGTGTGAACGGTCCCAGCCCTACTAACGGTGTGAAGAGTGGCGTGGCGTTACCCGCAGCCCATGGAAGCGAGGGTTGTTATAGAAGAGCTTCATCTGCTCAGGTGGCAGGGGTCCCAGCACTTTCTGGATGGTGAAGAGCTGGTCGATCTCGCTCTCTCCCGGGAACAGAGGCTGCCCGTCGCTCAGCTCGCCTAAGATGCAGCCCACCGACCACATGTCCACCGCCTTCCCGTACGGAGCCCTGCCATCACACATTTAAGGTTTCTGTGATGAAGGCCAGGCGTCAGAGAGAAACTAAAAGGACATGTCAGTGCAGTGAGGGTTGGGGTTAGGGTGAGCTCCACGTACCCCAGGAGGAGCTCTGGAGAGCGGTACCATCTCGTGGCCACGTACTCGGTGTAATTGGCATCCGTCCCCTCAGAGAGATTACGAGCAAAGCCTGGCGACAGAAGACACAGGAAGCAATACAGTATAACGAGGAGCTTTATGATAAGCTCTACATGCTGAGACACCTAGAAATGGTTTCACCTCTCTGGGTGCTCATTATGATTCAGTTGTAAAGTAGAGAGGAGATGGGGAGATGGATTATTATATCTGGATTATTACTCTTTCAACCTTAGCTCCTATAATAAGTCTAGAATAAACTGTGTAGCTAAATACTGACCATTACAGCATTAAACCATTCATTCTCCTGCAGTTTATCAGGCTTTAATCTGGAGCCTCTGGCTTCAACAGAGGACTTTTTACTAATTTCCACCAGACAGACATTTTCTCATGTTAAATACAGCGTTGCCATTGATCTAATCACTGATATATCCTAGACTGTGAAAACATTTTAAAAATCCTGTAGCATTTAGCATATAGAATATATTAATTTTTTCCTAAAAAACATCAGCGGCATCATGTAAAACAAATTGGAAAATTCTGAAAATTAATGAATATTTGGTAATTATGATCAGGACTGATGCTGGTTAAATGTAACTCAGTTAAAGTGGAAACTAATATTAGTCTTTTGTATTAGTCGTTGTCTTTTGACGCAGACATTTTTTGCCGTCACACATCAGAGTGACTTTTTTAAAGTGAGACACAAGTTCAAACATAAAGATATTAATTTGTTAGTTCTGGGCACAACTTTTGCTTCACTTTCATAATACTAAAACGAGACAATAAATATATAAATAAAAATATAAATAAATAAATATAAATAAATATAACACAGCAGGAACATTTCGGCAGAAGGAGGACACAGGAGTTGCTGGTCCACCAGTTATTAGTTATAATTATTATTATTATTATTATTGCTGTTGTGGGAGTTTAGTGTTTTAAAGGGTCAAATTCACCCAAGACACACAGGAACAGGAACAAACTAACCGAGCGAAGCAGCGATAGACCTGCGACCTCTGTGATCTGCAGGCTAAAATGACTCTTTTGTGAATGGAGTGCAGTGATTTTGAAGACAACATAAATAACAGTTTCAGTTCCCCGTCAGGTGGAAAAACACTCTAAATATAGCATACATTTAAACTGATATTGGTCTTTTTTAGGCATCTAAAATGCATGTTGCTGCTGCCCACGTCCACAGCAGTAGAGCGCTAGTTTCTGCTAAGTCCATCTACTGGAGCGAATATACCGACTATGGAGAGACCTCACACAACCCCTGACAAACATCACAACGATTCCTTTAAAAGATGCTTCATGGAAATCTGAATTACACTGATGCAATCATTTTGTGCAAACCAAGTTTGAGTGAAAGTAAATCTTCATCTTCTTCATCATCTTCATCTTCAACCGCTTATCCGGGGTCAGGTCACGGGGGCAACAGCTCCAGCAGGGGACCCCAAACTTCCCTTTCCCGGGCCACATTAACCAGCTCTGACTGGGGGATCCCGAGGCGTTCCCAGGCCAGTGTGGAGATATAATCTCTCCATCTAGTCCTGGGTCGTCCCCGGGGTCTCCTCCCAGCTGGTCGTGCCTGGAACACCTCCCTAGGGAGGCGCCCAGGAGGCATCCTGACCAGATGCCTGAACCACCTCAACTGGCTCCTTTCAACGCAAAGAAGCAGCGGCTCTACTCCGAGTCCCTCACGGATGACCGAGCTTCTCACCTTATCTCTAAGGGAGACGCCAGCCACCCTCCTGAGAAAACCCATTTCGGCCGCTTGTACTCGCGATCTAGTTCTTTCGGTCATGACCCAGCCCTCATGACCATAGGTGAGAGTAGGCACGAAGATTGACCGGTAGATAGAGAGCTTTGCCTTCCGGCTCAACTCTCTCTTCGTCACAACGGTGCGGTACAGCGACTGTAACACCGCCCCCGCTGCTCCGATTCTCCGGCCAATCTCACGTTCCATTGTTCCCTCACTCGCGAACAAGGCCCCGAGGTACTTGAACTCCTTCACTTGGGGTAAAGACTCATTCCCTACCTGGAGTAGACAATCCATCGGTTTCCTGCTGAGAACCATGGCCTCCGATTTAGAGGTGCTGATCCTCATCCCAACTGCTTCACACTCGGCTGTGAACCGATCCAGTGAGCGCTGGAGGTCACAAACTGATGATGCCGGCAGAACCACATCATCTGCAAAAAGCAGCGATGAGATCCTCAGCACACCAATCTGCAAACCCTCCTCCCCCGACCCTCGATATCCTGTCCATGAATATCACGAACAGGATTGGAGACAAGGCGCAACCCTGGTGAAGGCCAACGCCCACCGGAAACGAGTCCGACTTACTGCCGAGAACCCGGACGCAGCTCTCGCTTTGGGAGTACAGGGATTGGATGGCCCTGAGAAGTGACCCCCTCACCCCATACTCCCGCAGCACCTCCCACAGTATACCCCGGGGGACCCGATCGTACGCCTTCTCCAAGTCTACAAAACACATGTAGACTGGATGGGCATACTCCCAGGCCCCCTCAAGGAGTGAAAGTAAATGTGCAGTACAATTGCCCCCCCCCCCAGCAGACAGCAGGGCTTCAGTCTCTCACTCCAGATTGCCTCCATGATGCTGGCTATGCCATGTTTTGCGGTTCCCCCCTCGTTTTGTTGTTAGCCGCTTGTTTCCCAACACGTTCCATTAACTGAGATGAGGGAAGAATTCACAGTAACAGCAGCAGTCTGAGAAGCAGCAGAGGAGGAAGCTGCACACAAAGCTTTAGATAGCTGGATGAAGCCGGCCTGCTGCCCTCCTCAAGCTTCCAGCCAAATATAGTCCCTGTTGAAAATACTCCTTTTACATCCCGGCTTTGAGCTCCGCCACCTTTCTTACAGCTCTCACTGTGTTTGATAGAAGTACTCACCAAAGTCACATAGCTTGAGGACGTCATCGGAGCTGATGAGAAGGTTTTCTGGCTTTATGTCTAAGAGGGAGAACAGATGGAGAGCTCGCTGGCATCATCATTGCATCATCACTATCATCACCACATGTTGTCTCATTCATTAAATCCTTACAGTATTTTGAAATAAAAATTCAAAGAAACAACAAAGACTTCAGTGAAAATTCACAGATTGTAAAGAGAAACCAGGACTTCTATATGAAATCCTGGATAAGACGGTGATGTGTGCCTGGTGTGCAGTCCTACAGGCCTTTGGGATGCCCACTCTGCTGCATCCAGGACGCCGTCTGGCTTCCTGCGCCGCCGCCACTGATTCGCCTCAAAGCTCACATCTTATGAACAATGAGTGGTTGGTGACAACACATCAGAAAACCTATAGAGCCCCTGTTCTAGTCAGACATGTGCATTTATACTATTTTACACTGAAAACTCAGGTAAAAAAAAGTTGGTAAATTAGTGTTTGGTGGATTATTTCTCTGTTGCTCCAATGCTATTTGTCATTGTGTTTACATGGTTGGGAAGCCTGTTTATTGACCTTCACAATGACCTTCACTCTTGTTCTGAGCTCCAGTCAGGCTCCACAAGACCAGACCACAGGACCACAGAGTGGTCCGGTTCGTCCTGAACAGTCAGCTTTTTAAAACCAGCATGGCTCAGTTCGACATTTACTTTAAAACTAAATGCCTCATCTCTTCTCTGACAGGATTTAGACATCAGATGATTTGCTGCCAATCAGACTAAAACTAAACTTGAAACTAAATGTTGAACTGAGCCATGCTGGTTTTAAAAAGCTCACTTTTCAGAATGGACTGCATCACCTTGTGGTCCTGTGGTCTGGTCTGGTCTGGTCTCCAAGCAAAAAACAATATATATAAAATAAGGGCTCTGCAGACAAGATTAACAGTGGACAAAACAGGAAATTCAAAAATACTTTGAAGCTTATTATAAAAATGTATATACTCAACTGAAAACCAGCAATAAAACCCAGATGGACACATTTTTAAAGACCTTAAATTTACAGACGAACACAACGAGGCCTTGTTTGCCAATATTACAGATGAGGAAATAAACAAAGCGATCTCAAATCTGAAGGCCGGTACGTCCCTGGGGCAGACGGGTTCCCCGCAGAATGGTACCGATCACTCAGAGCAACGCCGATCCCACTTTTGAGGAAGGCATTTAATTGGCTGCTGAAGGAGGGAGACATTCCCTATTCATGGAGAGAAGCCATTATTCCCGTTATTCAGAAGGAGGGGAAGGATGAGCAGGAACACTCCAGTTGTGAGTCTGTGAATGTCTCATTCATCCAGGTCATATTCGTTCAGTCATTCAATAGTTGAATTGAAGGCAACTGGACTTAGATTTGTCTCTGAGGATGTTTCGCACCAATTTCATACCAAATACATCAGATAAAAGTTTTAAAATTGGGAAAAGGGACCCACGGTATTCTGGGAGCTCTTAAAAAAGAGGGAGATTAAAAGTTTCAAGAGATAAAAGGCCAATACAGTCAAACGAATCTGGATCAATACAGGTACATGCAATTAAGACATTACCTCGAGCAACCAATAAGGAGGATTATTGATGAGAGGAGGTTAGAAATCATTAGACTTTTCACTTTGGCATATGAATCAAAACTGGGAAAAGCTAAGTGATGGAAGACTTAAAGGGAAACAACACGGCGTATATAAAGAAGAGGTGGGAGAGGGCGGCAGATATTATCCTATCAGTAGATGAATGAAGGTAAATGAACAGCAGAGAACAACCTGATCATGGAGAGAACACGGCTGGAAGAACATCACACGGTTCTTTAGAGCACCTACAGCGTACTGCGACACGCTGTTGGAGACCATGTGGAGCTGATGGAGCTGATCATTTACAGAACCTTTATCGTGGCTTTGTTCCTATCCTTAGCTTTTTTCATTATTTCATTTTCCTTTAATGTTAAAAAACAAAACACTGTTATTGTATATAAGATGTATGTAAAATGTGTTTTATAATGTTAAATAAAAAGAAAATGAACAAAATAATAATTCAGACGTATCATTTATGTCTGTTTTAAATTGTTTCTACTTCTGTCTAAAGATTTATCTTTACACCATCAGTGTGGTGTTCGTTTGTGGTTGCTCATGCCTTGTACAGCACATTGTGCTTCCACCTGGAATGAAATGTGTTTGTCCTAATACAGGAAAGGAAAACAGTAAGACGAGAGCGATTTTACCCCGGTGAACGATGTCGTGCTTATGGCACCAGTGAATTGCTCTGATTAACTGGTGGATGTAGCTGCGAGCTTTGTCGGTCGGCACGCCGTTGGGTAACTCCTCCAGCAGCTCCAGCATGTTCTGAAGGACAAACAGAACAAAAGCCAAGATGACCACCGAGAAAGGTGACGGCTACATTACAAAACTCATAGCCAGGGTCTGCAGAGGGTCTGTACCTTCTCCACATATTCAAAGACGAGATAAAGCTTTCCTCTTCTGCGGAAGGCTTCTTTCAGCTCGACGATGTTCTCCTGCTTCAGGGTGCGGAGCATCTTCAGCTCCCGTAGCGTCGTCTCTTTAACCTCCTCATTTTCTGGGTGGAGGTCAGACAGAAGGTCAGTCAGGACCAGAACTGGGCTCATATGGAGGGATGAGGATGGGATTGATCTCAGCACAAAGAGACGCTGTTCTCTGATCAGGACTTCGTTGTCCACTTACCTTCGCTGTCCTTGAATTTCTTAATGGCCACAATTTCATTGGTGTCCTGCAATACAAACGCAGAGCGACTGATTAATCCTGCTGCTGTCAATATGTCACGACAGACAAACATAACAGCAGAGATCAGAGCAAATCAACAATTACTCGATTAGTTGTTGACTATTAAATTAATCGCCAACTATTTTGATGATCAGTTAATCAGTCTGAGTAATTAATTAATTCAAAAAGTCTACATTCCCTGACTCCAGCTTCTTAACTGCGAATATTTTCTTCTTTCTTTCCTTCTCTGTGACAGTAAACTGAATATCTTTGAGTTGCCCTCGCTGCTAGGAGCTCCTCACAGGGTGCTGATTGATCACTGATCTGGTGTGCTGGACACAAACGCATCACTCGTAGCCTGAAAAGATAGATTTTCATGTTATATGTGATCCAGTGATCTTCTTCCACTGGGAGAATCCAGCTGTCATGCCAGGTAAGTGATCCCACCGGCACCAACAGCGTAAATGCGTTTGCATTTACGCTGCAATGTTACTGTGTTTTTAGAGAAGGTAGAAACATAGTAAATTTGATTTTTAAGAAGTTATTTTTGTAAAACAGTCACTATTGAGGATGCTAATGTTGAAAAATGTTCTTAACCAATAACCCTCCCTCATTAACCAATTACTAACCGTGAACTGACAAGATCTGTACTGTCTCCAGTTCACTGTGAGGAGAGTTACCGTAGCAACCACGGTGCTGCGTTCACTGTCTCCAGTTCACTGTGAGGAGAGTTACCGTAGCAACCACGGTGCTGCGTTCACTGTCTCCAGTTCACTGTGAGGAGAGCTACCGTAGCAACCACGGTGCTGCGTTCACTGTCTCCAGTTCACCGTGAGTAGAGTTACCGTAGCAACCACGGTGCTGCCTTCACTGTGTCCAGTTCACCATCAGGAGAGTTACTGTAGCAACCACGGTGCTGCCTTCACTGTCTCCAGTTCACCGTGAGGAGAGTTACCGTAGCAACCACGGTGCTGCCTTCACTGTCTCCAGTTCACCGTGAAGAGAGTTACCGTAGCAACCACGGTGCTCCCTTCACTGTCTCCAGTTCACCGTGAGGAGAGTTACTGTAGCAACCACGCTGCTGCGTTCGCCTAATCTTGTTGTTTCAGTTTAGCTGTAAAATGTTTGTAACCCGGCAGCCATGTTGCGATCAGTTGAGGAAGCACAAAGCACCGCCCACCAGCCGGAGACTAGCCAACAGGAATGCTCTCTCTCTGAAATGACCTGTGGTTGGTAAAAGTCTCCTGTAATGGGATAGATGTTTTAAAGTCTGTAATCAGAGCCATGAGGAGGAGCACAAGTCTAGTTTTCTCTCACAACACTTGAATTACATTATGCTGAAAGGTTATTATGGGATTTTTGCCCAAATATGCCAATAATAAATTACCTACTGTCCCTTTAAGGGGTCACAAGCATGGAAACATCGGGTGCCACTTTACTAGCTGAATGATTCACTGCTGAATTGCTGTGCAAACAGGCCTGGGAACCTGGAACAGCTTATCAAAAACCTGCAAAAACAATATTTGTCACTTGTTTACAAGCATGAGTGACATGAAATACTCAACAGTACACAGAGCAAACAAAGGAATTCAGGCCTAATCACCAGTGAGTCACTGCTCAGCTCAGACACTTCATCGTCCCTCCGCTAGCCCCGTTTCTCCACATGTCCTAGTTAGGCCTGGTATTTCTGCCCATGGCTCAGAGCTGTGCTCCAGTTTCCCTCCATCAGAGAGCCCAAGGCAGCATCGCAGCACTCCAACATGGATCACAGAGAGCAGCGAGCCCTCCTCCCAGCTCCCACAAACACAAGATGACTCACAGCAGGGTCGGCTTCATGACCACACTGCTGCTGTACGCAAGGTAGACGCTGCTGCAGGTATACACCTAATAACCGGCTCTATATCTAAACCCATCAGTAGCTGCGCTTCATTTCAACTGACCAAGATCTGGAAATAGTAGGCTGTAATTGTGCTGTTCATCTAAGTCTTTACTTATGTAAGTCTGCACGCTGGTGCCAGCGCCTGCAGGACTGCATGGAGGTCGTCTGAGCCACGATAATACTCCAATACTCTCATTCTTCTGACAGTATTATGTGTGTCATATGATAAGCCATATCTGTATTTATATTATGTTGAGAAAGTTTTATATTATTTTGAGGTAGTAACACATTATATTGTGATATTAACTCATTATTTTGAGATACTATGTTATAATTTCAAGAAAATTTCTCATTATAATGACTTAAATTTTATTTTCTTCATCACATCACATCACATAATGGGCTTCTATTAAAACTATCCACCTAGTGGCTTTACGGCCTCAGAGTTATTACTCTTTACTCCTGGTTATAACACATGATATCAGTCTCTGAACTGACTCTCAGCCCTGAAAACATCCAGGACTAGAAAACCAATAATACTGCATCTGTGCTCACATTAACCTCCCGTTTGTTAACAGCCACTGAAGTTTTGCAGTGTATTCTGTGTTCATGTTGGGGGATCAGTGCTGTACACCAGCTGCTCTCAACCTTTCTGTCCAGCATTGTATTTTAAGCTCTTTAGGGATTCCCATGTGCCGATGGACTCTGAAGGCTCATATGTGTGGGACAGAAACCAAGCTGGTGTAAATTATTATTTACTATGAACATGCTGTCCTCTCCCACGACCTAAAGTAGCACATATTCAACACTCGGGTCAAACGACACCACCTATAAGACATCTCCTCAAGTCAGGCACCCTAAGGTACAGTATCTATATCCACAATCCGGAGTACAGAGGTAAGTTATCAGACAGAGACCCACTTTACTGTACTAGAGACCTAGAGCATTCAGAGGATGGATGGCTTTCCTAGCTACACTGACTACTACTACTATTACTACTACTACTACTACATCCTGGTAACTAGAGACCTAGAGCATTCAGAGGATGGATGGCTTTCCTACCTACACTGACTACTACTACTACTACTACTACTACTACTACTACTACATCCTGGTAACTAGAGACCTAGAGCATTCAGAGGATGGATGGCTTTCCTAGCTACACTGACTACTACTACTACTACTACTACTACTACTACTACTACTACTACTACATCCTGGTAACTAGAGACCTAGAGCATTCAGAGGATGGATGGCTGTCCTAGCTACACTGACTACTACTATAACTACTACGACTACATCCTGGTAACTAGAGACCTAGAGCATTCAGAGGATGGATGGCTTTCCTAGCTACAATGACTACTACTACTACTACTACTACTACTAGTACATCCTGGTAACTAGAGACCTAGAGCATTCAGAGGATGGATGGCTTTCCTACCTACACTGACTACTACTACTACGACTACTACTACTACTACTACTACTACATCCTGGTAACTAGAGACCTAGAGCATTCAGAGGATGGATGGCTTTCCTAGCTACACTGACTACTACTACTACTACTTACATCCTGGTAACTAGAGACCTAGAGCATTCAGAGGATGGATGGCTTTCCTAGCTACAATGACTACTACTACTACTACTACTACTACTACTAGTACATCCTGGTAACTAGAGACCTAGAGCATTCAGAGGATGGATGGCTGTCCTAGCTACACTGACTACTACTACTACTACTACTACTACTACTACATCCTGGTAACTAGAGACCTAGAGCATTCAGAGGATAGATGGCTTTCCTAGCTACACTGACTACTACTACTACTACTATTACTACTACTACTACTACTACTAGTACATCCTGGTAACTAGAGACCTAGAGCATTCAGAGGAGGGGGTCTTTCCTAGCTACACTGACTACTACTACTAGTACTACTACTACTACATCCTGGTAACTTGAGACCTAGAGCATTCAGAGGATGGATGGCTTTCCTAGCTACACTGACTACTACTACTATTACTACTACTACTACTACATCCTGGTAACTTGAGACCTAGAGCATTCAGAGGATAGATGGGTTTCCTAGCTACACTGCACTACTACTACTACTACTACTACTACTACTACTACTACTAGTACATCCTGGTAACTAGAGACCTAGAGCATTCAGAGGATGGATGGCTGTCCTTGCCACACTGACTACTACTACTACTACTACGAGTACATCCTGGTAACTAGAGACCTAGAGCCTTCAGAGGATAGATGGCTTTCCTAGCTACACTGACTACTACTACTACTACTACTACTACTACATCCTGGTAACTAGAGACCTAGAGCATTCAGAGGATGGATGGTCTTTCCTAGCTACACTGACTACTACTACTACTACTACTACTACTAGTACATCCTGGTAACTAGAGACCTAGAGCATTCAGAGGATGGATGGCTTTCCTACCTACACTGACTACTACTACGACTACTACTACTACTACTACTACTACATCCTGGTAACTAGAGACCTAGAGCATTCAGAGGATGGATGGCTTTCCTAGCTACACTGACGACTACTACTACTACTACTACTACTACTACTACATCCTGGTAACTAGAGACCTAGAGCATTCAGAGGATGGATGGTTTTCCTAGCTACACTGACTACTACTTCTACTACTACTACTACTACTACTAGTACATCCTGGTAACTAGAGACCTAGAGCATTCAGAGGATGGATGGCTTTCCTAGCTACACTGACTACTACTACTACTACTACTACTACTACTACTACTACTACTAGTACATCCTGGTAACTAGAGACCTAGAGCATTCAGAGGATGGTGTCTTTCCTAGCTACACTGACTACTACTACTACTACGACTACTACATCCTGGTAACTAGAGACCTAGAGCATTCAGAGGATGGATGGCTTTCCTAGCTACACTGACTACTACTACTACTACTACTACTACTACTACTAGTACATCCTGGTAACTAGAGACCTAGAGCATTCAGAGGATGGTGTCTTTCCTAGCTACACTGACTACTACTACTACTACGACTACTACATCCTGGTAACTAGAGACCTAGAGCATTCAGAGGATGGATGGCTTTCCTAGCTACACTGACTACTACTACTACTACGACTACTACATCCTGGTAACTAGAGACCTAGAGCATTCAGAGGATGGTGTCTTTCCTAGCTACACTGACTACTACTACTACTACGACTACTACATCCTGGTAACTAGAGACCTAGAGCATTCAGAGGATGGCTTTCCATGCAGAAATCTCCAAATGTCAAAAGTTGTTGATCCCAAATCCCAGCATGTCTTCTTCTATGGTGTTCCTCAAGGTCTTTCTTCTTCTAGTTTTGGAGGATTATTGATCATTTTTATCAATTGGTAAAATGGTTCAATTGAGCACCAAATCTGTGGAACAAATACTCTATGCCTCTTGTCTTTTATTGCACTATCCACTTGCTGCTGTAATGTGTGAATTTCCCCAATGTGGGACTAATAAAGGAATATCTTATCTTATCTTATCTTATCTAGTTCTTTAGCCATAGGATTCGATAGCTCTCTTAATTTTATATCCTTCAGGAAATGTGCCAGCTCTTCATCATCTGTGCAGGTGTCCGTATTTTTATACAGGGATTTGTAGAATTCAGCAAACGACTGCGAGATTTCATCTGGATCTGTAAGTGTTACATTATTGGACCTCAGCTTCTGCACTATGTTGGACGATTGTTGTTTCTTTAGCCTTAGTGCTAACAGCCTACTTGCCCTATTACCATTTTCATAGTATTTTTGATTTGTGAATCTTAAATTGCCTTCTATCTTTCCCGTGAGTAAGGTGTTTAAATCTCTACGTGTTTGTTTGAGGGCTGTTAAAGTGTTGGGAGATGGTGATCTTTTATGGCGTTGCTCAAGCTGTTTTATTTTGTCTTCTAGTTCGCGCTGTGTTGTTTCCCTCTTCTTCTTTTTGGCACTTGCGAATGATATGATACGTCCTCTAATATATGCTTTGGCACAGTCCCAAAGAATGAGGGGTGATGTTTCGGGGGAAGTGTTTATATCTAGATAGGTACTTAATTCGGTTTTGACATACGTAATGAATTCCTGGTCATTTAAGAGTGATGTATTTAGTCTTGTTTATTTCATTGTTAATTGTTTAGATATTGGTATGTGTCCTATATCCCAGGACATTGCGAGAGGAGAGTGATCCGATATTGTAATTGGTAGGATCTTTATGTCGGTAATCCTGTGTAACTCTGCTGAGGGAGTGAAAAAATGATCGATTCTGGAGTAAGATGAATGTCTATGTGAGAAGAAGGTGAAATCCCTCCCCCTCGGTAATTTACTTCTCCAGACATCTACTAAGCCTAACTCAGCTGATAAGAGTTTGAGCCTTTCACTCATTTGGGGGGCTGGGGATTTTGAAGGGGGTTGTCTGTCCATGATCTGAGACATCACACAGTTAAAATCTCCACCTAGTAGTAGAATTCCAGAGCTGTGACGCAGTATAGTGTTAAAGATTGTAGTGATGAAATGGGGCTCATCTTCGTTAGGGGCATATATGTTTATGAGGGAGATTTGTATTCCATCAATAGACCCATTTACTAGGACATATCTACCCTCAGAGTCCTTATTGACTTTAGTTGGTATGAAATTAATTTGTCTACGTATCATAATGGAGACGCTCCTCTTTCTGCCTGAGCAGTGTGATGAGAAAAAAACCTGATCTGCCCAAGATTTTTTTAGCTTTTCATGTTCTGAGTCCGATAGATGTGTGTCCTGTATAAATGCAATTTGACAGTTAGCTCTCCTTAGCTGATTGAGGATTTTTTTTCCTCTTTATGGGACTATTTAGGCCTTTAACGTTGTAACTTATAACCTTTATTAATCCCATGGTTTGGAGTTAGGAAATTTAGAAAAGGCGATAATTTGCTCTGGTTCAAAGTGGTGGATAAGGAAGGCTGGTGTCGTTGAAGGGGCGTGACAAAGAACATCTGCATGCACGGCTGTGGAGATATCGGCGGATGGATATAGGCTACCAACATCTGCAGTGGATTGGCATAATCTGTATGGTGATGTGGCATATGTGGGCCAGAGGGTGGAAGAGGGGAAGGGGGAGAGGAAAAAAAAAAGGGGGGGGGGGGATCAAAGAGGAATATGACCATAAACAGGAATTAAAGGAATTAAAACATTGTGTACTGGATGCCATCGTTCTAAATGCAGCGGCATAATCTTGGTAATGTTTAGGCATTAACATGCATCATTTGTATTGGAATAGGAGATAGAGTTAATTTCTCAGTTGCTTTTGAACTAACAGTGAGATGATCCCTGGAGAACATTGGGATCTGCTCAAACTGAGCTAAACATGGGGTTAGATAAGCCTTGAACTTAGCCAATGCAATGTCCATTTAGTCCTTGGGACAGGGTCCCTGGCTGCTAGAAGGGACAGCAGCAATACGAGCGGCCTTAATAGGTGCTCGCCTTTGCTTGGATAAAGAACCAAACAGAATAAAAGATAAGCAAACGTTACGGTTTGGGCTCCACAGAACCCAAAAGGAAAAAAAAATGAAAGAATTAAAAGGATAACGACATCTCAGTCAGGATATATATCAGTTACCAGTGCAATTATATATACAAAACATATTACCAAATTTAAAACAAAACTATACGTAACAATTAGTGTGTGTTTCAGTCAAGTAAGATACCACTCCACTATTTCACGTATCAGCACACCCGTACCCATCTTCACGCGTGGGCCTTCACTCGTATACCAATGTACAGTTCCATGGGACTTTACGGCCCGTTCTGTCCATATTAGGGTCTAAGTAATCGACGCCGCCTCTCGAGAGATGAGAAACTATATAGATATGAACACAAGTACTCACATGGTCCGTGTGTGTGGAAAATATCAACGTTATCTCTGGTACCAGCTATTCGGGTATGTACACCCGTCTCTATAGAAACAGAGTAAGGATACCTCCTCCAGTCATTTCTCTGTCTCCGATGCAGGTATGACCTTTTTCTTTACATAATCCATGGCTTGGGCAGCATCCAGAAACTCTTTCTCTTCGTTGTTGAAAGTGATGCGGAGTCTGGCAGGGAAAAGTATTCCGTAGCGGACTCCTGGTCTCCCCCGGAGCATCTTCCTGACATCTGTGAACGCTGCTCTGGCTTTAGCGACGGCAACCGTGTAGTCCGGGAATATAGCGATCGGGTTGCCATCGTAGCGGAGCTGGCCGCCGCGGTCTCGGGCTTTCCTTAAGATATTTACCGCATCCCCTTCATTACGTAGTCTTGCGATGATTACTCTCGGTTTGTCCCCTGGTCTCCGCTGGGTTGCGCGCTCCACATTTTCCATCTGGAGCACCTCTTTTAGCAATTTAGCAACCGCCGAGGGCGAGCTAGACCCGGGCTGTTTAGCAACTCCGGTGATCCGAACATTCCCTCTCCTCATCCTTCCCTCCATGTCCTCACACTTTACTTTTAGTTCCTCCACTTGCTTCTTGAGGTCTGTTACATCTGTTTGTACCTCGACTACTCCGTCCAACCACGTCGACAGGCCTGCCTCCATTTCTTTCACGTTAGCTTGTAGCCGCTCCATTTCTGCTTTGATTGAGGCCGTGTTGTTAGCAATTTCGCTTTTAATCGCCTTCATTTTGGTCTGGATTGAGTTAAGGAAGTCCGATAGAGAATTCTTCAGCTCCTGTCTTATCACGGCGGTTAAGTCCTTTCTTATAGAGAGGATATCCGCTTTCACCGAGTCAATGGCCATGGTCAATGTGTCCGCAGTCATATGTTGGTCTTGGTTGGTTAAGTCTGGACTCTTCGCCAAGGATGTAGTGGGCCTAGTGCTCGAAGATCCCTCGTATTTGTATTCCCGGAGTTTAGTCGCCATTCACGCTTGTTTTGGTAATCCTTAATATCACCTTAGCTTGTTGTCGATGAGTTCTAGGAATTTTGCTCAATTTTGAGATTAAAATTGTCGTTTAATTATGAAATTAATCCGGATTCTGCAGGAGCACCAAAAAGAACGTCTCACTCCATTTGTGCTCACTGGCGCCCCAGATTTGTGTTTTATGAGTATTTTTTCCTTGTCCGATTCCAATTTTCATTCTTTTAAAGAACTACATATACTGATCAGTCTTAACAATAATACAACTCTGACGGTCTGCAGCTATGCAGCCTCAGTTATGCTGCAGCAGCCACGAAGCCACCGACACCAGTATCTTCACCCAGCTTTAAGACTGAGCCGCTGCAGCCTTCGAAGATCGACTGCCTTAATGCATTAAAGAAATCAGTGGTGTTAAAATCTGCATTAACGTTATTATCGCGCTCACTTAGACAGCCCTAAAAAAGAAGCCTACATTTTCTGATTCCAGTTTCTTAAATATAAACTTTTTCTGGTTTCTCTACTCTTCTGTGACGGCAAGCTGAATTTCTTTGAGTTGTGGACAAAAGAAGATATTTGAGGACGTCGTCTTTGGCTTTGGGAAACTCCACACTGATCACACAGTGATCTCAACACTCCAACACTGATCCACACTTTTGACCATTTTGTAGACCAAATAATGAATTGATTAATTGAAAAAAATGAATGAGAAATTGATCAACCATGAAAACATTCCCTAAATCCCCTAAAAAAAATAAAGGCATGAAAACCACATCAAGGCTGTGAGACATCAACAGGGGGGCTGGGCCCGACCGTCAGAATCAGACTGGGTCTACTGGGGGACAATGGTGGCTTTAACATCCAGACAGGAACCATGTGTCCCCTCTACATCCCTCTGGCTCCACTCAAGGTGACCCATTTACTGCTAGATGTGTAAGTCTTTTTCCTCTGCTGTCCCAGTTTTTGTTCACTGGGAGCAAAAATAACTGTTCCTTCAAAGGGGGGCGGATAGACTCCACGAAATAAA
>CAMQGK010000650.1:6107500-6132500 GCA_947000775.1 Pterois miles
GCCAGCAGCTCTTTGAACCAACGCTGGTTTATACAGGGTCCTCCATTCAGGTCCAACAGTGTCACAGAGACCTGAGTCCTCCACTGCAGGTCAGCAGCTCTTTGAACCAACGCTGGTTTATACAGGGTCCTCCATTCAGGTCCAACAGTGTCACAGAGACCTGAGTCCTCCACTGCAGGTCAGCAGCTCTTTGAACCAACGCTGGTTTATACAGGGTCCTCCATTCAGGTCCAACAGTGTCACAGAGACCTGAGTCCTCCATTCAGGCCCAACAGCATCACCGAGACCTGAGTCCTCCATTCAGGTCCAACAGCGTCACTGAGACCTGAGTCCTCCACTGCAGGTCAGCAGCTCTTTGAACCAACGCTGGTTTATACAGGGTCCTCCATTCAGGTCCAACAGCGTCACTGAGACCTGAGTCCTCCACTGCAGGTCAGCAGCTCTTTGAACCAACGCTGGTTTATACAGGGTCCTCCATTCAGGTCCAACAGTGTCACAGAGACCTGAGTCCTCCACTGCAGGTCAGCAGCTCTTTGAACCAACGCTGGTTTATACAGGGCCCTCCATTCAGGCCCAACAGCGTCACTGAGACCTGAGTCCTCCATTCAGGTCCAACAGCCTCACCGAGACCTGAGTCCTCCACTGCAGGTCAGCAGCTCTTTGAACCAACGCTGATTTATACAGGGTCCTCCATTCAGGTCCAACAGCGTCACCGAGACCTGAGTCCTCCATTCAGGTCCAACAGCGTCACCGAGACCTGAGTCCTCCATTCAGGTCTAACAGCGTCACCGAGACCTGAGTCCTCCATTCAGGTCCAACAGCATCACCAAGACCTGAGTCCTCCATTCAGGTCCAACAGCGTCACCGAGACCCAAGTGAGATATAATAAATACTCAGCAAAGGAAAACCATCACCATCATCAGCTTTACCAGAACCGTCACAGTACTGTTTTAAAAGAGTCCACATCACCATCATGGGCTTTACCAGAACCATCACAGTCCTGTTTTAACAGAGTCCACATCAGCATCATGGGCTTTACCAGAACCATCACAGTCCTGTTTTAACAGAGTCCACATCAGCATCATGGGCTTTACCAGAACCGTCACAGTCCTGTTTTAACAGAGTCCACATCAGCATCACGGGCTTTAACAGAACCATCACAGTCCTGTTTTAACAGAGTCCACATCAGCATCACGGGCTTTAACAGAACCATCACAGTCCTGTTTTAACAGAGTCGGCTCACTGACTGAGAGACTTTCTCTCCATCTGTTGAGCAACAGAGAGACAGTTCGAGTGGATTTCACCTCTAGCCGACAGGCCAGAGCAGCTGCATTGTCAAGTTTGCACCTGCAAGCTGAACCACATGTCCTAGAGTCCACTTTGGACAGACAGAACCTCCTGAGTAGAGCCGGCCCCACCTGACAGACTGCACTGAAACGAGTCCTGTGAAGAACTGGCTCCTGGAGCAGCCAGTACACTGAGCTGTGGTGTCCCAGCCTCTCCTTCTTCAACAGGCTCCATACCTTAAACAGTCCACGATAAAAACCAGGTAAAACCATTATGTCTTTTTGCTTCAAGTCCATCAGAAACAGAGATCTGTCTAGTCCCAGTCCACCTAGCTGACTCAGAATGGTGCAAGCCAGTGGCCTCCACACCAAATCAGCAGGACCGCACAGAAACCTCTGTAGAAACTGGAACCGGAAGGTGGCCCCCCTGCTGCTCAGGTGGATCAGACCCTGTCCTCCGTCGTCCTTCGGCAGATACAGCAGACTCTGAGGCACCCAGTGCAGTTTGTCCCAGAAGAAGTCTACAAGAACAGTCTGGATCTTTGACAGCAGGTCAGGTGGGGGGTCAACGACTGCCAGGCGATGCCACAGGCCGGACGAAACCAAGTTGTTGGTGACCAGGACTCGACCTCTGTATCGATTCATCTCCTAAAAACACTCCTAAATATTTTAGCCCCTCCGTCTTCCACATCAGCCCCCCAGGCAAACTGAGCCTCCTCTCTAGTCCACCAACACTGAGAGCCTCACTTTTGTCCCAGTTGACTCTGGCTGATGATATTGAGCCAAACTGGGCCACATCCCTCTCCAGAGGGAGGGATAGAGAGATAGAGATAGATAGAGATAGAGATAGATAGAGATAGAGAGAGATAGAGATAGATAGAGATAGAGAGAGATAGAGATAGAGATAGATAGAGATAGAGAGAGATAGAGATAGATAGAGATAGATAGAGATAGAGATAGATAGAGATAGAGAGAGATAGAGATAGATAGAGATAGATAGAGATAGAGAGATAGAGATAGATAGAGATAGAGATAGATAGAGATAGATAGAGATAGAGATAGATAGAGATAGAGATAGAGATAGATAGAGATAGAGAGAGATAGAGATAGATATAGAGAGAGAGAGATAGAGAGAGCGATAGATAGAGAGATAGAGATAGATAGAGATAGATAGAGATAGAGAGAGCGATAGATAGAGAGATAGAGAGAGATAGAGATAGATAGAGATAGATAGAGATAGATAGAGATAGAGAGATAGAGAGAGATAGAGATAGATAGAGATAGATAGAGATAGAGAGAGCGATAGATAGAGAGATAGAGATAGATAGAGAGATAGAGAGAGATAGATAGAGATAGATAGAGATAGATAGAGATAGAGAGATAGAGAGAGATAGAGATAGATAGAGATAGATAGAGATAGAGAGATAGAGAGAGCGATAGATAGAGAGATAGAGAGAGATAGAGATAGATAGAGATAGATAGAGATAGATAGAGATAGAGAGATAGAGAGAGCGATAGATAGAGAGATAGAGAGAGATAGAGATAGATAGAGATAGAGATAGAGAGAGATAGAGAGAGATAGAGATAGATAGAGATAGAGAGATAGAGAGAGCGATAGATAGATCAAAACAGACGGGAGGACTGGTCTGTATTTCATCCTCCGTGCGCGACGCTGAGCTCCAGCCCGACATCGTCTTCTTCTCCTCTTTATCTCCGGGGGAACCGGGGGAACCGGGGGAACCGGGGGAACCGAGGGAACAGCGGGTCTTTCCTCTGGGTGCAGCAGCGCTGTGTTGCGGAGCGCCAACAGCTGATCCCTGGTGTAAACAATGGGTCTGCTCGTCTGGTTCCCGCACACGGACGTAAACATCGTGAAAGTAGCAGAAAAGTTACGATATATGCCAGAAAAGACGGTAGAATTAAAGGACATAGTTCTGACTCTTGAAAGAAAAAATTAAAAAGTTTTTAAAGAGAAAAGCTCTAGAATGAGCAGGAGCTGCTGTAACAGGCGGCCACTCACGCGGCGCCATGTTGTATCGATAGAGAGAGAGACGATGTGTTGAGATAATTCTGGTCTCATTTGGTCTGATAAACAATAAATTCATCTAAACTGGGTTGAAAACTGATGCAGTCTGGTTGCCATGGTGATGACGTCTGCTTATTAATCACACTCCGTTCTGTGTTGGGGGGGGGGGCACACATTACTGCCTGTTGATCTCATAAAACCAGCGTAAAACACAGCAGGATGGATTAACTTCATATAATACTGGTTCACCGGGGGCTGAGCATGCTCACTCAGAATGGCTGTGTGTTGGCATCATGTCTTCGGGGTTTTTGTCAGCCTTAACCCTGCCAGGAAAATCCAACCCGATGCCATACCGGAGCTGCCAGGAAGCCTCCTCCGTGAGCAGCGAGCATGTAGACTGCTTCTGGCATGTGCCACATATGTTCTTACTCACTCACTAATAATAGGGTGACTCATGTGATCATGTGATCATGTGATGCTCTCTGCTGCTCAGGAAAACCCTCGCTGCGATTGTTAAGCTCAACGTCTTTCTCTCAGGTTTCCATGTCAACATGACATTAGCTTCTGTTCTAAGAACTTCAGAGCAGCTCAACTTGTAGGAAAACAAATCAATTCACATATGTTTCACAGTTTGTTTGTTTGTTTTTTTACTATTTTGAATCGTGAAGAATAAATCATGAGAATCCAGATATCTGCTTCATCTGAGTCTGTATGGAGGTAGAAGGAAGTTAGCTCTTTTATTGTGGTAGTCTGAGTACCGTGACGTCATATCCGTTCGGTATCCGTCGACCAGAACAAACCTCAGAAAGTATTAAAGGGTGGAGGGTGGGCGTGGATCCGACCTCCACCCTCCATGTTAAATCCAGCCTGGTAAACACTACACATCCAGTAAAGGAGGGAAACACTTTGGAAAAGCAGAGCTAGACATCACGGCTAAAGCTGCACGTTAGAGGAAGTAGACACCTGGGACTACGGCCGCTTTTCAAAATAAGGTGTTAACAAAGGGAACTGGATCTACAGAATCCATCTATGGAAATCAGACTGATGGATTATATTCAGCAGAGTATAAAACATTACATGACCCTGATAAATTAAAAAGAAAATCCCACTAATCTGTGAGGAAAATGTCTTTATTCTTTGATTTCTGGGTTAATGGATAAAAACATCTCTGACTACAGACCTGCTGAAAATTATTTAGATTAATTTAGAAATTTTCCAAAGTAAATGCCCCTAGAAGTGTGTAATTCGATTTTCCCCCCCACGGTCTGGTGGTGAAAAAGTAAAAAAAAATCACAATAAATCACAATACATATGGAATCAGCACCCAAGTATTGTGATAGTGTGGAATTGGGACTCTTAATATAAAGAGAGTACTTTTCCCAGAATATTAACTGGGATTGTCATATGTCATTATATAGGCTACACTGACAATGAAAAGATCCATCCATCCATCTGCAAACGAGTATCTCATTAGGGGGCTGGAGCCCTTCCCAGCAGACACTGGGTGAAGGTGGGTTTACCCTGGGCAGGTTTCCAGAGTATCACAGTACTGACACATAGAGACACACCTACGGGACATCGATAGTCAGCACTGTGGGAGGAAACTGGAGCACCCGGAGAAAACCCACGCTAACACGGGGAGAACATGCAGACTCCACACAGAAGAGCCCCAAGCTGGATTCGAACCTGTGACCCTCTAGCTATGAGGAGAAGAGTGCTAACCACTGCAAAAATCGCAATAAATCATAGAATTGCAATACTTACAGTAAAATACACTTCAAGATATATATATATATATACACATAAGTATACGTATATATATGTGTGTATATATATGTATATATATATATATACACACATATATACGTATACATACTGTATATATACACATACATATAGAGTACATACTGTATATATGTATACACACCGTATATAAATATATATATATATATATATATATATATATATATATATATATATACACTGTATATACTGTATATACTGCACATATACTGCATATACACAGTCTATATAAACACAAATTCATGATCAGGAATGTGTAGGATTTGCTGTAAAACATGTAACCTAACTCTGGCATGTGAAAAGACGGTGACGTGCTCTAAAATGCAGCAGGAATGTGGATCGGTTACCTGGATGATGTTTCTGTGCAGCCTCTCAGCACTGTCATAGGATGCTATTTTATATGTGCACTGTGCCAAGCAGGCAATCAGGAAAGGAGCTAACAAACCTGAATATCTTTGACAAAAACAAACATATATTAATCAAGATGTTCAGCCAAGATATTTTCTGTTTCATAGATGTGGAGGATCACACTTACAAAACACTTACTGGTGATTTGAAGTGTTTTATGTTGTCCTGGAGGCATTTCAATCTGTGTGGTCAGTCCATTATTTATTTTACTTCTTAGGTTTTTATATCATTCTGTAGCAGTGGTTTTCTTTATGTATTCTAATACAAACAATCAAATTTTGGTCAAAATGCGTATGTGTTAGCTTCAAAATGCTATTTTCCTGTCAACCCTTCCTGAAAATGTTTTCGCACATGACCTGACGCAGGTTTCTGCATGATGACTTTCTGCATACAGTATTGTGTTAATTGTATACTGTGTATATTAGGGCTATCTCTTGATGTGGTACTATCATGATACATGGGCGTGATTGTTATTAGTTTTAGTAATAATTCATTTAATAACTAGCTCTACAGGTGAGCGTGATATGTGGGCGGAGCCCTGATGCTGTCGGTGTTTCGCCTCCGTGGAGTCAGAGTGGCTGCAGAAACCAGGTCATGGGATGATGAACACATTCAGGGCGACGCTGTGTGCAGTGTGCATTCCTGAGAGGTGATCCGAGCTTAAACCAACACTCTGTGTTTACTCTCTCGCTCACATAGAGACCCACCGCTGACCGTGTGCTGCTGCAAGCCTTATCCAGGATTTAGATCGGCTGCTCCAGAGAAGCAGAGTAACTTCAGAGGTACCAAACACACAGCGTTTCCTGTTTAAATCAGCAGGTCCTAGAGTTGGTGGGAGGACTAATGACACCGTCTACCAGTGAAATTTAGATCTAAGTGAATCCTTGGATATCATTTCAGTAGATCTGTACTGCTGTATAAGGCAAAGAGGCAAATATGCACTAGAGGATCATATTGATTACTGCATCAAGATTTTTTGGGTAAATCACGCTGACAGCCCAGTCTCATAAACTATGAGCTGATAATAAATGAGAACATTCCCTGTCGGTTTGCTCTATTACTACACTACAGAAGAACGTGTGCAGCAATACCCAGTTTTAGTGTACAAACTTTCAGTTGAGAGCCATATGTAGGTTAGCGTTCTCTGTAATCTACCACCAGTAAACACAGCATATAACATGTCACTGAACCTGAGAGCAAACTGGTGAAGGAAAAGGTGGTTTCCACTCTCAGTACTCTCAGTTTCATCAGCACACTGAGTCAGCAAACATAATGTCAGCACCATAACACCACGTTTACAGCACACCTGCTATATAGCTGAGTTTGCTGAGCAAAATACACAAGAACTGTTAGTGACCACTGAACAAATGACATTTTGAGCAATTATATACATAACGAATGACAATTTGAGTTCATGAAGTAATTTTTCAATTGGATGGTTACCTGTAGCTGCCGTTCACACCTTTCTGTGTCAGCTAGTGAGCACGTTATCAGGCCACAATCACCAGAAACTATTGATCAGGGTCATCTGGGAAGTTTCTGTTGTCACTATGATTTAAGAAGAGTAAACACAGCTGTTTGACAATAAACGGCTTCACCAGCCACTAACCATGAGAGGGAAAAAGGTTTTTGTGTTATCATCCATGTTCTCTGAAAAATGACCAAGAAATCATAAAGTCTGCCAGCGTATGGAAACTATGAGCACAACTGTAATATCCAAGTTTTTTGCCAGTCACACACACATGTAGCCGCCATATGAAGGTTTTACGTTAGCACACAGCGAAACAGTCAGCAACATCTCACACACAACATGTGGCCGGTGGTGACATTAAGCTGCAATTTGTCCTTTAAAACGTCTGGAACAACCATATTCATCAGACACTCGTTATGTTGGATCACAGTGAGCTCGTCTGCTTACAGCACTGAGCACGTTATGGTGCGTTCAAACTCTACTCAGTAAAAAAAAGAGTATGTGTGATCAAATATAATCTTGTAAAATGTATTTTTTAGTGGGAAACTTGAATAAATTCAGTTGCTTGAAGGAGATATTTTCACAGCAACATAAATCAGATATTAGAGAGAGAAATCTGACCTGTTTAACTTCTTTAAGCTGTGAATAATTTAGTATAACTAGAACTATTAATGCCAAGATTTTTTTAATAAAAAGAAATATTTAAATAAAAGTATAGTAATTTGTTTCCAAATCATTTGAACTGTGTATTTTTATATACTGGAAATAACCAGCAAAGATGACCATAAAGTAAAAAGACGACATTACATACATATAGAGAGGGAGTGGAAGACCAGAAGAAGGAACTAGAGGACATGTTGGCAGCTGGCTGAAAAACAGCAAGGCTGGGAGACGCAGACTGAGCTCCACAAGTGAGCGGACCATTTGATTGGGCAAATTGTTGATAATGACGCTCGATCTCCACGAGGAGAATCGACCAGAATCGAGCTGTTGACCATGGTAGATGCACACCGACAGAGCGAGGAAACCCGGCAGGCCAAATACAACACTATGGAGGACAAATTCACAGAGAAGAAGAAGAAGAAGAAGAAGAAGAAGAAGAAGAAGAAGAAGAAGATAGTCCTTTATTAGTCCCACGAGGGGAAATTCAATTTTTTCACTCTGTTGTTAACTTAAACACGGTACATGCAGACCTGAACACACACATGCACAGACCTGCATTAATGGAGAGATGTCAGAGTGGGGGGGCTGCTCCTGACAAGCGCCCTGAGCAGTTGGGGGTTTGGTGCCTTGCTCAGGGGCACCTCGGCAGTGCCCAAGAGGTAAACTGGCACCTCTCCAGCTACCAGTTCACACTCAGTTCTTGGTCCATGTCGGGACTTGAACCGGTGACCCTCCGGTTCCCAAGACAACTCCCTACAGACTGAGCTACTGCCGCCCCCAAAAGACATCCTCCCCAGCCGTGTCAGGGATTTAACCATGAAACTGTTTCCACCCCAGAGAAGAAATCACAGCTGGAAGACCAAAGTTCAAGAGATGAAGGAAATCACCGAGGACCTGAAGACAATCTCACCAAGGTCAACAAGGACCTGGCAGACACAGAACAGACCTGGAAGACCACAGTCCAACAGATTCTTTCAGGAGGACAGAGGATCCAGAGACCATGTTCCAGATGATGAAAAGCAAAATGTTGGAGATGAAAAAAGAAGACAAGCAGCAGGAGGAGAGGAAGGAAGAAGAGACGGAGGGGAGGAAGGAGAAGGAGGAGGCTGGTTGTATAACTCAGGTTGGACAACAGCTCCCCCTTCCTCCCCCTTCACCTCCCCACCTCCCTCCTCATCTAGCTAACAGGAAAGCTCGCCTAAACAAACTGATATCTGCTGCTCCGGTGTCGGGGCTCCAGTCTGTTTTTCGATGCTCGGGGTACCTGAAACATACCCTGAAAGTGTGATTCAAATCAACCACTAGGGGACGCTACAAATCAGAGAAAAATCATTTCAAAACCAGGATATGTTTTCTAACAACAGAGTGTGAAACTACTAGAGATGACTCCAAAGAAGGTAACACCAGGTCCAAATACTGTATGTGCATGATGCTGATTTGGCCCTAACTCAAACTCAAACTTCACCAAAATTCCTGAATATTGTTTAATTAAGCTGCTGAAATATGTCCCCAAAATGCCAAGAAACATGACTGGCAGGACTTTGAGTGTCTAATTCACAAAGATCATGGCTAACAGCCACACACAGTTACATCCAGACTGATATTAAAATACATTAAATCCCAAATACGGTTTCTCACAGACATGCTGAAATTCCTTGTTTGAATCATTTTAGAAGGGCTGAGGTCAGTTTGGTCATAAACTAAAGTATCGGACAAACTGAAATTTTACAGTCGGAGGATGAGCAAAGTGATTAAAATTCATCCTAAGAGGGACATGAATGTGTGCTCCTTATTTCATGGCAATCCATCCAATTGTTCTTGATAAACTTCACTGAAAATCACAAATGTCAACCTCAGTGGCACCAGAGAAAAATTCATCATTAATCTTCTGGGAACAATGAAATGTCTGTACATATTTTCACTCCCTCCAATAGTTATTAGCATATTCTAAGAACAGCTGCATATTGACTTTACCGATTTCCTCACTGAGGCTCCACTAATACGATGAAGATCAGTGGCAAAAGCCTCTTACAGTCATAAGCTTACAACTGAAAAAATTAGCTTAATTCACAGGGTTTGATGAGGCATCGACTGACGAGAGGGAAAGACCAAACGCAGTGTAGCTGCAGCATCCTTGAATCTAGTTTCCACTTCCCTTTTTTTCTCTCATCACACCACAAGAAAACTCTGTATTCTCACTACAGAGAAAAGGATTAGTAAACCCAAACATGTCCTCTTGGTGATCCATTTACATGGACAAGAAAATCATAAAAGATGAGCCAGGAGTACAAGCCGAAAGCTTCTCTGTGTCCCAGTGTACTTTTGACACAGCAGCATGTTGCAGCTCTTTTTATTCGGTGTTAAATAGCTGTGGTGAAATGTGGCCACAGCACGAGACTCAGTGAGACAGGAGAACATTAGTTAGCTGGCAAAACACAAAAACTGTGTCCCTTTACCAGGTCACAACAATAACTGGACATTAATCTTATGTCTTTAGTCAGTCTACTGGGTTTTTATTCACAAAGAGAACCAGTTTCCGTTGGGAACCGGTTCCTAATAGTCTGATTTCTGGGCATCTCAAGCCTCCCTGACTACTGATTTCTCTTACTAAAGCTGCAGTAGGCGAGATTAGAGCAAACTTGATTAAAAACAGTTATTTTGATAAAACAGTCGCTGTACCCTGACAGAAGGATGGGAAACTGGTAATCTAAAAAAAATCGAGTTCCTCTGTGTCCTCCGGTGCTCCGAACGCCATCCGCAAGATTCACAGGTGGAGGAAAACAACCAATCAGATCTGACCTGAGGTCAGCTGTCTAGCAGGTAGACATGTGGTACTATGTCTGCTTTTCAAAATAAGTTGTTGACAAAGGGAAATTTATATACAAAATACATATATGGAAATAATCTTCATTATTATTAGCAAGTATAAAACATTACATCTCCCTTATAAATTAAAATACAATACAACCCAACTTTATTTATAAAGCGCTTTAAAACAGTGTCGTACACATTTAAAAATAGAATTAAAAACACAAAAGAATGAAAACCAAATAAAACAAATAAAACAGTAAAATACAATTAAAAACCCGCCTCTCAAACTGAGTTAAAGCCAAAGAGAAGAACTAACTTTTAAGATCAGATTTAAACAGGAAAGCGGCTGAAAGCGGCTGAAAGCGGCTGAAAGCGGCCGATCGACCGACGGAGGTCGGCCAGATCTTGGGGGGCGAGGCCACGCTCACATTTAAAGACTAATAACAGCATTTTAGCATCTACTCTAAATGAATCTGCAGCCAGTGAAGTGAAGCTAAGTTGGGCTGATGTGTTCTGTTAAAGTGGAGCTGCAGCCCAGAGAGCGACGCCGGCTCGTCCCAGAATAAAGTCCCTGCAGTGATCTGACGGAGGAGCTCTACCAGCCTGGATTAAAACCTCTACACGATGCCAGACAGAGGTGATTGAATGTCGGCCAGCTGTCTGAGGTGGAAGAAGCTGGACTTGACCGCTGATCTGACCTGTGCGTCCAGCTTCAGATCAGGGTCCAGCCTCACACCCAGGGTAGTTGCTGTCTGGGTCCGGTGTCGGCTCAGAGGACCCAGATCAACATTAAGATTAAGTATAAAGAAAATACCACTAATTTGTGAGGGAAATGTATTCATAAATACTTGCTGACAATGATCCTGATATATTTGAATTCAGGACATCTCTGACTACAGACCTGCTGAAAATCAAATATTTTACTGGATTCATTTAGAGATTTTACAAAGTTTAAGTCCCAGAAGTGTCTAATTCGACTTGTTCGCATGGTCTACTGGTAAAAAGGTTAATAAAAACCGCAAAAAATCGCAATACATATGGAACTGGCAGCTAAGTATCATGATAGTGTGGAATTAAGAGATAGATGAATAGTCCCAGTCCTAATATATAAAGAGCGTACTTTTCCAGAAAACTAACTGGGGTTGTGATATACACTCATTATATAGGCTTTACACCTCCAAATAATGTCATCACAGACTATCTCTATGTCCCACTAAGCCCAGCTGACTCTTAAATCAGCATATGTGGGGGCGGGCACATCCAGCAGCCTCTTAAATAGATTCACATTATTATGTGGAAATTGATGAATGCCTCGTCGGAGCTCCAACCTTTCTATATCTGTCCCCACGCCGTTCTTGCATCTAATTCTTCCTGTTAAATACATGTGCTGTACAAACCAAATGCAAGGGGCGTGCTCTGGTGAAATAAGTATGTTCTGTGAGCGCCAGCAGCTGCGACTCTGGACAAATACAGCCATTTTCTCCGGCCGGTGCTGGACCCCGCCCATCGCCACGCCATCCAGCCCCCGTCAGCTTTCTGTGTGCTGACCGTGTGCCCACGCCTGTGTGTGCATGCACACATAATTATGCAGCAGAGATCTGTGAGGTAGCCCTTGAAAAAACTTCATTCACACTAACAATACAATATTTTCCAGATGGCACTGGTCCATATTGATCTGCAGCCAGAGGATTCAGCCTCCTGTGCTTTCACACGTCAAGCAATGACGATCCCAACAGATACTTTATCTAAAGCGCATATATTATAAACACACACGAGGCCCAGAAGAGCAGCAACATGTCAGACTCCCAGGGGATCGTTGTTCCTTTGTTGTATGCCAGAGAAATACTGAAAGTCTAATGAGCTAATTAAGTCCAAATAGGCTTTACTAACTAAAGTCAAATAATCTCTTTAAATGTTTCTCTTTAATCTCTTTTACTTGACGGACCCGGTACCGGTTCGGCTGAGCTGTGTGTTGAAACACAACCTTTAAAAACTTCACAAAATACTGGTGGTGGCGTTATTTACTACTGGCGTAGAGTAGTTTCTAAAAGACGAGTCCTTAACACTACTAAAACACTAAGTGGATTTAGTCCAAACAATGTCTGTTTGACAATGATTTTAATATTTTAGATACAAAATCAACACATGAGAATTTATATCTTTATATTGAATGTACATTCTTGACTTTGGATTCTTTTTGTTATGCTATTTACACTGGAATTGATCTTACTTTGTATTATCTCATTACCATATTTAATTCTTATAATAAAATGACTCCATCTGGAGTCAAAATCATACAGTTTAGTTATTTTTATTGATTTTCTACTGTCCACAGTGGCAGACTGTGATGATCCACAGGGTCAGTGTCACGGCTGAAGCCTCCACTGTGTGCTCATAGTCTCCTGTAGTGGATATCAGGAGGATTTTATAGACAGATTCACTTTCTAGAGGTAGAAAACCCATCTGGCACACTTTGGGTATCCAGATATCCAAACGGAGAGTCCTCCTAGTCCTGTCCTGACTGAAACCTCTGTAGAGTCTCTGAGCTTTGTGTTGTTTCTGTCTGCTTTGGCTCAGTTAGCTGAATGAGTTCAGTTCATCTCTGTTCATGGCGTCACTGCTATAATAGTGGTATTCATTGTCTAATGTTTCCTTTGGTTCATCACAGTTTACTCAGACATAGTAACAGTCACAGTGCTACTGACACTGAGGATGAATCCTCTCAGGTCCTACCGATCCATAGAGACCAGGATCCTGAGATAGACCTGGTAGTAGAGGAGCTAGTCTGGATTTATTAACTGTCCAGGTGAACCACACCTTAGGTTAAACTACAGTACTGTCTACACTGCAGACAGTAACCCAGTCAACCACCAGTCAGCACCTTATTCCTCTACACCAAACATTAAGATGGTAAATTCTCCTGAGATGAAGAATGACCAACATTGACCTGTTACACACCTTGTTCCATGTGTGACCTACTGTACTTCATGTAAAACCTGAAAATATCTGTCTATCTCTTTAACAGTGAAATGCTGCCTGTTGTTCACCAGCTAGCAGCTAGCTGTGACTACTGATCGGTGCTGGACTGAGAGGCGAGTCAGGAAAACTAAAATTCTGTCGATTCAAGTCTGATCTGGACGGTTTTATGTCCTGTGTTTATGGTAACAGAACAGGTGAAAATAAAGGTTTGAAAGGCCAGGATAGTGTCTCGAACTTCCTTTCCTTTCCTTTCCTTTGTTGTTGTAATACTCCTTTTGGGCTGTAAGAGGCTGAAGTGCACCGCTAATCCATGCTCTACAGGACTAAAAGCATTCATCTTTTCTTCCTGGTGAGTTTTAATTTACACTGTAAACACAAACATGAATGATTTTAGTCCTATTCAGAACATGGGCTAGTGGTGCACATAGACATAATCTCTGGTCTGCCCTCATGAGTTTTACAGCAACAAACTCTTCAACTGCTCTCATATGATAAGCCAGGGATGGGCCGACACCGATGTCGGGTCGACGCCGGTATCACGTCGGTATTCCTATCGGCCGATACCCGCAGCCCAGGTATCGCTATCAGGTGTTTCTCGGCAACAACAGTCACAGCTGTTATCCTATTGGTTGTGCTGCTAAATGTCAGCAGCAGCTGAGGTCAGAATTGAAATAATTTGAGCACAACACTGATATATCTATTAAAGTTGTTTTGCCTCCATTAATAGTGTGCTCAATTATTACTCTATTACATGAGGAGGCTCAGATCAACTGATCGTAAAAATCAAGACAACTGACAAACAAAGCCACCATAACTAAACAGGATATTTGTTTTTTAGTCCTATGCATCAGCGGCACAACTGCACTAAATCAACATTGTGTTCATTCTGTAATAAAACTGCATTTAAACCAGAGCCCTTGGCAAAAACTGCATTATTAAGTAAAATATAAAGTATAAATGTGATTAATATCTGCCAAAATTAATTACTTTACTCTCCATCATAGACCAGACCATCTGTCTGTCTTTAATGCTAATTGTTGTGATAAACAGAATAAATAACTAAATATTTGCCATCGTGGTGGTGATGATGTGTTTTCGCACAGATAACCACAGTAAAGACTGAGTGTTGCAGACAAAGCAGCAGCCTCCGTCTGCTGTGTGGACCGAACTGAGGACGGATGTGTAAAATGGAGACATTGGCATTTGCAGCTGCGTCGGCCTGGGATCAATCAGTCTGAATAATAAAGCCCAGTAATTATAGGCTGTGATTCCGGCTTGCAGCGGGGCTTTCTTCTTTTTCCTGAGCGCTAGCTCAACACCAGGTCCGATGCCGTTGTCTTTTACAGTTCCCTCTCTGAAGCTAATGTGATCGCATTAGAAACCTGGCTATAGATACACAGTAAGGTCACTGCTCTAATAAACACTGTAATGAAGGCAGAAGCATAGCAACTGCAGAAGAAGAAAAACACCAAGGATTTTGTTCTGTCTTTTTTTCTCTACAAATCCCTGTCAGTGGGAGGTAGTTAGTCTCTCTTATTCATGCTGGATTGCTGTCAGTTCCTGGCACTGCCTCTTCCTCAGATGACTGGGATGACAAGGCTATGACTGCAGTGCAGGTCGTCTGCTGCTTTCTGTTTTCTTTATTCTTGAGCTAAAAAATGAATCGATTCAAGCCGATCAGCTCCCCGTTAACATGAATGAGAACAAATCAAGTGGTAGAGTAGTCTAGCAGTAGTAGGATCTTTCTCACTGATGAACCGAGCAGAGACAAAAAGACTTTAACTAATTACCCAGCAATCCATGGGGGCCACTTAAAGCCGGCACAGTAATTCACAGGACACAGGACCTCTGCAGTCCAGCCCTCCACGGGCCACGACCTCCGGTCCTGGCCCGACCCGGCCCGAGACGCCGATCACTGTAAGCTCTCTCTGACGACTGAACAATATGCATGTAAACGCCTGTGAATAAGTAAGGGATAATGTACAGTGAGCCGCAAAGCCCCGCCGTCTCGCCCTGAGGGGGTTTATTTCACAACGGTGACCGGCTAGATGAACATTATCCTGCATTTTACACAGATACTTCAGAATTCAAAAAATACTATAATCAACATAATATTTCATTCAGTGGCCGTATACAGTATGTGCACAGTGAAAGGAGAGCAGTTAAATGAGTCCGACCCGAGCCAGGTCCAGACCAACGAACCACCTCTGGGTCTGAAGTACACAACACACAGTGTCCAGTGTTCTCTGGCCTTCTGCAGACATTTACCCTCCAACAGGTATAAACCGAGTGTCACCTGACCTTATCTTTCCAGAGGTAATCACACAGGACCTTCCAGTCTCCCTCCTTAAAGGACCAGGCTGCTGATAGTCAACAAATACCATAAAAACAAACCAAAACCAACAATACCGCCTGATGCTGACTTCCCCAAACTCTTTACTTTAAACTTTAAAAATGGGTCAGTGGTAATGGTTCATTTTTTTGAGGCCACATTATGTCCTAAAACATATGAGGACTGAAGTTTTTCGCAAATGTTACTCAGAGAATAAGAGTAAATAGTGAATTTTGGACAATTTTCAGCTGTGGATTGATACATATTTGATGCTCTAGTCAGAGGTTCTTATTATAAATTTTTTTTTACCATGATAATTTAAATAAATAATCTGTGGAGGTTTGTGGCACAAAGAAGTGAGCTGCACAGACGATACTATTCTAGGTTTTGGTCTTTTCAAGGTATTTGTTGAGAATAAGAAAAACACCAGACTTCTCCTTTAAAACCTTTTGTTAACTTTCTGGTATGACTGTTTTCATGTAGAAAATGTCTTACATGAAAAATATAACAAGATAAGGGTTTGAAAAAATATTGATAATGGACCAGAACGTAGCAAGGTGATTATATGAAAATCTATAAGATCTTACCTTGTGTCGGCACTTCAGAACAACACCGTAGGCACCTAACAAGACAGACGAGAGGAAGAGAGAGGAGCGAGTAAATAAATAAATGAGCAAATTAAAACAGAAAGCTCAATTTATGTCACATTTTATAAATTAATTAATGGCAACATTTGATATTTCTGTTTAAATTTGCTTCTTTATTCATTTATCTTTGGATCAGTTCCCTTATGTATCTACAAAAATAAATACATACTTAAAAAATGAATATTGAATAAAGAATAAATGCCAAAATAAATAAATGCATATAAAAAAACAATAAAAAATGAATACATAAAAAACTAAAAGGGAAAATTAAACAGAAGAGTGAATAAATAAGGGAATTAATACAATGATAAATACTGGTAAATAAAATCAACATTAATTTTTAATATTATTTTGCTACATTTAATGCTATAATTATTTATGTTTGTTACTTTATTTTTCAAGTAATTCATTTATTTATTTTTGATTTGGGCAAGTTCTGTCCTCTATATGAGTAGACCCATATAAGATAATAATAAAAATTCCATTCAGTCCATTTTAAAATGTTGATTTGTGATTAATGATTCCAGCATGACCTAAAGGCATTAATAAACAATCACGAGCTCGCTTTATCAAGTCTGAGTTGGCCAACAGTGCTAACAAGTCCTAACAAGTCTTGAGTCAACTGACACTTTTTATTTCAAAATGCTGTTATACAGTGAAAAGAAAACGTGCTTTAAATCCTCTTTTTTAATGCTTCTGATATGTTCACACGAGTTAAAGAAAAACACCCCCCACCATAAAAAGGACATGTGTCTCAGAAAGTAGGGCACACGGGTTGGCGAGCTCCAGTAGTTGTGATGTTATCGACGCTGGCAGCCATATGACCAACTACTGCTGCACAAGCAGTCACCTCGGCTATGGTTTATTTGGCTGTCCTCAAACACAGTCCAGATACCAAAACTGTCCTTATAGACAAACCGTCACAAAATAACACACCATGAAGGCACAATAACATGACTTGTAGATTTTGTGCTACAAAGAGCAAAGCCACCAGAATTACTCATCCCATTCCCAGACTGTGTGGAGTTTAATTGGCCCTACATGATTAACAACACTGACTGACCTCCAGATCAATGAGCAGAGATCTATGATGCTGGGTCAAGTGGAGCACACAGGCAGGAAGTGGATCTGGACAGAAAAACTAAAAGTGCTGACTTCATTCCAGACGGATTCGTCTTTGGAAAGTTTCCTTGTGGATGTGGGAGTACGGGGGTAAAACTGGGACAAGTGGGTGGCCCACCTCACCTCAGGGCCTCTGTATATCAACCAAGTGCATTTTGGGGGAACTTAAAGTGTCAAATCAGCAGACCCACTGATATTTACAACAATACAACAGAATCCCACAATCCACCTCTTCATTTCTACAACAGCAACACAGAGCATGAAGTCAGGTCACGGTGCCGTCAGCTCGGCTGTCCGTGACCTTATGGAGCGGCACAATCAGGAACAACAGATCAGGCTTTTAAGAGCCACGTTCCACAGACAAACTGAATAAAACAATCAAATGATTGCTCAATGAAAAGCCCTACAACAAATCTGAGAGTGTACCGTGTGACGTGAAAGGCTGAAGACTAGACCAGTCGTCTATAGCAAGTCATTTTAACATTTAATAGCTAGACAGGATATTGACTAGAGATATCTGCTACATCATTTACCGAGTCAGAACTCTAATTCAACATATCCCTCATTCTAGTTTAGGCAAATTACATTTTGACCTGTCCAATTCAAACGACTTTTGCCATTTATGTGTATGGGGTTTCTCATTATATATATCTACAATTCAGGACATCTGTAATTCACATTGCAGGTATCTGCAACTGAATTATGACTAGTCGTAATTCCAGTTCAAGATATCTTTAATTCCTCTTGTAGATATCTATATTGTCTTTTTTAGATATCTAGAATTAAATTTTAATTAGTCAGAATGACGTTGGAGATATTATTATGTTATCTGAAACTGGAGTTAGGGATAATCAAAATGGAATTACAGATATCCAGAATTAGAGTTTTAACAAGGTGAAATGATACATTTTTTAACAGATCTAGATGTAAACACCTGAAATAGAAGCTGAAATACTGACCTCTCTTACATCAGAATGGGGGGTGGGACAGGAGGTGAAGCTGCTCACTATGAGACAATAAATGTCCAACACGCTGGACATTTCCACCACTTCTCTGTAGTGAACACAGCTCTGGTTGGACACAGAGTCTCTCTGCTTCCTGTCCCGTTCTACCTATCAGGTCCACAGCCGTCCCCGACCACTCGTCTCAGCACAGAGAGACCGATGGGATGAGTCCGGCTGGGAGGACGGCCGGTCGGGATTAAAACGAGCTTGGAGCTGGTTGTCTAGCTCACGACGGTTAGAAAGAGACCTCGTTATGAGTTACTGATCCAGAAGGGTTGAATCTGGGAATATCTTTACATCTTTACCGAACTACCAAGTTACTAGAATCTTCTGCTGACACTGTTCAGATGGATTGTTGGGTCGGAATCCAATGAGAAGCCTTGATGAGCATCGTCATGACAACTCTGACTGGTCATAATGAGGGTTGAGATATCTGACCAGTCACAATGACGTCAGCGATATCTGGAATAAAAACTGACCGGTCACAATGACGTCATTGATATCTAGAATAAAAACTGACCAGTCACAATGACGTCATAGATATCTAGAATAAAAACTGACCAGTCACAATGACGTCATAGATATCTAGAATAAAAACTGACCAGTCACAATGACGTCAGTGATATCTAGAATAAAAACTGACCAGTCACAATGACGTCAGTGATATCTGGAATAAAAACTGACCGGTCACAATGACGTCAGTGATATCTAGAATAAAAACTGACCAGTCACAATGACGTCATAGATATCTAGAGTAAAAACTGACCAGTCACAATGACGTCATAGATATCTAGAATAAAAACTGACCAGTCACAATGACGTCAGCGATATCTAGAATAAAAACTGACCAGTCACAATGACCTCACCGATATCTGGAATAAAAACTGACCAGTCACAATGACCTCACCGATATCTGGAATAAAAACTGACCAGTCACAATGACGTCATTGATATCTAGAATAAAAACTGACCAGTCACAATGACGTCATAGATATCTAGAATAAAAACTGACCAGTCACAATGACCTCACCGATATCTGGAATAAAAACTGACCAGTCACAATGACGTCAGCGATATCTGGAATAAAAACTGACCAGTCACAATGACGTCAGCGATATCTGGAATAAAAACTGACCAGTCACAATGACGTCATAGATATCTAGAATAAAAACTGACCAGTCACAATGACGTCATAGATATCTAGAATAAAAACTGACCAGTCACAATGACGTCATAGATATCTAGAATAAAAACTGACCGGTCACAATGAAATAACGACTTGTCAAAGTGCAGTTGTGGATATCTGTAATGTTAATTCCGATCATCAACCTTAGCTGTTAATGTTAAAAACGGCTTACGAAACACTCCTGCAGAATGAAAACAGAGAACATGCTTTTACATTCATCAAATGAGAACGCTTACCTTCACCCACAATCCCAAGGACTTCAAATTTATTCATCACATCACCGATGTCAGGGATCTTCATGAAGTCAAAAGGAGCTCAGGCAGAGGAGGCCCAGCTACAGGACGGCTCCCGAGGGGCGAACGCTGGCTGGACGCCATCACATCCGCCACATGCCGTCGTCAGCGGCTCGCTTTCACCTGCACAAAAACGTACAAACTTAAATACACATATTCTTCAGTTACCTTTGAGAGTGCATCAGTTAACGAAACCAGATGTGAAATTTGTTTTGACATGAATTTACTATATGTCAGCTGGATTGTTTTGCCATTTCAAAAACATTCCTCAAAAAAAGCTCAAGAAGTTAACGTTTAAAGTTTGTTTTGTAGCGTTGGCCAACTGTTGGAGGACAGAACCTGCTGAAATCCAAAATAAAGACATAATAAATAAATATGCTATCAAATGTGTCAAAAATACAAAAAAAATACATGTAGGCAATTAATTGAAAAAAAATGTGGCATAAATTGATATTTGTTTAAATTTCCCTCTTTATTTATTTATATTGGTATCACTTCCCCATCTGTATATATATATAATGTTGCCATTTATTGATTTCTTATCAACTTTTATTACTTTTTCTTATCTTTAAAACATATTTATTCATTATTAAATTGTATGCATTTATTTATTTCTGCATGATTTTCCCTTTGCATTCCCCCTATTTGTTTCCCCAAACATTAATAATATGTGGCATTAATTGATATTTAAATGTGCTTCTTTATTTGTTTACCTTTGTCTCACTTCCCCTATCTACTCGTCTACTTAATTTCCTCTTTTATTTATTTCTTAGTAACTTTTGAATGTATTTATTAATTTTTGCATTTATTTTTATTTATTTGGAGTTTATTTTTGAATCTATGTATTTATTTTATATTCATTTGAACTGTATTCATTATTCAATTGTATGTATTTATTCGTTAGTCTCCCAACCATATTTACTTCTGTATTCTTTTCCAGAGGTTTTGTCCTCCATAGAAAAATGTACTTCGGTGACACAAAACTGGCTCTCTACAGCTCTATTTCCTTCAGTTGAAGTTCGGAGACTTCGGAGGCTGAGATATCCTCACAACATGTAGGTCTTCAAGAACGCTGGACCACAGAATGCAATTTAAAAGTTAAATACCGTCATCTGTCAAACTTCAATCCATTGAGTATGTAACACTTCAAATATCTAACTGAAGATAACCCTGTGTGTAATCAGATAACCTTCGCGGTGTCATCGCGGTTATCTTGTCAGACTCTATTATTATACAACTGTTTCTACTCTCAGCAGTTAAGGGACCAAGTCACTGTTTTCACAAGTGAGTCTCAAGTCTTTGCTCTCAAATCTCAAGTCCTAAACTTTGGGGTTTGAGTCGTAACAGTCGTTTCTCACCGGTGAAAATAAGGTGCAGGAATGTGGAAGATCAGAAATGTAAATTTTGCATATTGATAACTATGCCCTCCAGGTCAGCTACAAAATATCCGTATTGCAGCATTTCCACAATGAGTTTCCTCCTAAATAGCGCCGTGTGCACACCACACAACAAAACCCCGTCAGACTGATGTTTTAGCATGTCTAAAACCAATAGTACACGAATTGCATACCATGTCCAGTATTCCAGATATTACAGTACACAATGTTGGACACTGCGGTGGCATAAATATCCCACAAGCTCTGCAATGTCAATAATGCTTCAATTTAACTGCACGTATGATTTCACTTTGCTCGGTGAAATATATATTATAAATTAGAAGAAGAAGAAGAAGAAGAAGAAGATAGTCCTTTATTAGTCCCACGAGGGGAAATTCAATGTTTTCACTATGTTGTTAACTTATAGATGGTACATGCAGACCTGAACACACACATGCACAAACATGCATCAATGGAGAGATGTCAGAGTGAGGGGGCTGCTCCTCACAAGCGCCCCGAGCAGTTGGGGGTTTGGTGCCTTGCTCAGGGGCACCTCGGCAGTGCCCAAGAGGTAAACTGGCACCTCTCCAGCTACCAGTTCACACTCAGTTCTTGGTCCATGTCGGGACTTGAACCGGTGACCCTCCGGTTCCCAAGACAACTCCCTACAGACTGAGCTACTGCCGCTCCCAATAATTTAGTCTTCTCACAAACCGTCGTTTTTGGTCACATGAGGTAGACACGGGTTACCATGGTTGCACATCTCCAACCGTCACCGAGGCTCTCAGGAAGTGATGACGTAAATTATCGCTCAGTGCATCCAAAAAAATACATACTGCTGTTTATTTACACAAAAGTATGTTGAACGATAGTACACATATCAATTATGTAGTGCAGAGTATGAGATTTTGCACAAAGCCAGAATGTGTGAGGGTCTAATATTAACAACACACAAACTATCTGAACCCCAAATGTGACGCTAACGTTAGCTGTGGTGGCTAACATGTAAGGGATAATGTACAGCAAGCCGGATACAAGACCCCACCGCAAAGGGTCTGTTTCACAACAATGACCTGCTAGCCGTACAGTATCTCGCTGATTACACAGACACTTACTGAAGAAATCAATAATTTGACACAAAAATGGTCCTCCAGAGTCCGACATCAGAACTGTCTCCATAGCAACGGTCTGTTACACATAGCAACAGTCTGGTACGCATAGCAACGGTCTGTTACGCATAAAAATGGTCTGTTACGCATAGCAACAGTCTGTGTGTGTGTGTGTGTGTGTGTATATATATATATATATACACACACAAGTATAGATATGTTACGATCTGTTAACTATTATAACTGTTTATATATATATATATATATATATATATATATATATATATATATATATATATATATACACTGTATATATATATAAAAGTATAGATATGTTGAGACCTGTTAACACCTTAAGATCTATTAACACCTTATTTTGAAAAGCAGACGTAGTCCCAGGTGTCCACTTCCTTCCTAGCCGTGATGTCTAGCTCTGCTTTTCCAAAGTGTTTCCCTCCTTTACTGGATGTGTAGTGTTTACCAGGCTGGATTTAACATGGAGGGTGGAGGTCGGATCCAAGCCCACCCTCCACCCTTTAATACTTTCTGAGGTTTGTTCTGGTTGACAGATACGTTACTCAGACTACCACAATAAAAGAGCTAACTTCCTTCTACCTCCACATAGACTCAGATGAAGCAGACAGATTCCGGTATTAAACAATCAATTTCAAAATTATAAAAAAAAAATTCAAAACACCATACACAGGTGAATCAATTTTCCCATCCTAAATGCCTTATACACATATACTTTACTCTATATAATGATAAATAAATAATATTTACATTATGAAAACAAAGAAAAAGATACCACGCTCCAAAGCTCCTCCCTCTATTCCTGCCTTTTATTTGGAGGGTGAATCAGCACCACACAACGTCTTAATGTGATCAAAGTATCTCCTCTAGTATCCACGCACTCTTTACCCTGATTAAATCAGACAAGACTCCAGATACCACTCCATTTCTTCTTCTCCTTCCTGGAAAGCTCAAGGACTGGCGTATAGCCTACTCACTCACTCCATCTCCCACGGTGCTGTGGGCTCAGGAGCTGCTCATCAGAATGCAAAACCTCGGCACCAAAATAAACTCCCAGAACGCTAAACGCCGCTGTGTGCTCTATTCCTCCCTTATCTTACTCAGCCGAGCGCCATCAACGCAAGCAAACCGATAAGTAAACTGGATGAGGAGGATGCAAGACTAACAGAGAAAATGCCTTTTGGTTGTGTGTTTGTATTATGCTTCCTCCTTCTCCTCATTTCACAGCCTACACACAGCAGTGGCATGCAGCCTGTTGTTTTCCACAGCAGATTTTAGCCAGCTGCCCTCCAGGCCCAGACCTAGAAGGCTAATATGATCAGGAATGCACTAGGCATTGCTCGGCTGTGTGGATCATATATTTGGCCTCTATCAACAGAATGACTCATGCCTGGTAATGGAGTCTGTGGAATTCAAAATACCTCTATCAATGTATTTTTAGGACCTTTAAACCCCCTCATATGATCAATACACTATAATCTATGGTTTATGATCATTAAAATTAGATATAGCAGTTACTTTGGCATGCACATTTTTATGAACTACACAAAACTGTAACAATCAGCGGGATGCATTATGATTTATCTTTCTTAGTGAAAATATTTCTTGCATATGCATATATGTCATGCACTTGCCTTGTTTCTTCTTGTTCTCTTACATCCTGATAACAGCAGCAAGAAATGTGACTGTAAAATGGCTGTAATGTTTTTAACACGGAGTCTGGTTTAGCTGTAATGTAACGTTCAGGTGTTTGTTAAAATGAGTGTTTTTAACACGGAGTCTGGTTTAGCTGTAATGTAACGTTCAGGTGTTTGTTAAAATGAGTGTTTTTAACACGGAGTCTGGTTTAGCTGTAATGTAACGTTCAGGTGTTTGTTAAAATGAGTGTTTTTAACACGGAGTCTGGTTTAGCTGTAATGTAACGTTCAGGTGTTTGTTAAAATGAGTGTTTTTAACACGGAGTCTGGCTCGGCTGTAATGTGACGTTCAGGTGTTCGTTAAAATGAGTGTTTTTAACACGGAGTCTGGTTTAGCTGTAATGTAACGTTCAGGTGTTTGTTAAAATGAGTGTTTTTAACACAGAGTCTGGTTTAGCTGTAATGTAACGTTCAGGTGTTTGTTAAAATGAGTGTTTTTAACACAGAGTCTGGTTTAGCTGTAATGTAACGTTCAGGTGTTCGTTAAAATGAGTGTTTTTAACACGGAGTCTGGTTTAGCTGTAATGTAACGTTCAGGTGTTCGTTAAAATGAGTGTTTTTAACACGGAGTCTGGCTTTGGCTGTAATGTAACGTTCAGGTGTTTGTTAAAATGAGTGTTTTTAACACGGAGTCTGGTTTAGCTGTAATGTAACGTTCAGGTGTTCGTTAAAATGAGTGTTTTTAACACGGAGTCTGGTTTAGCTGTAATGTAACGTTCAGGTGTTCGTTAAAATGAGTGTTTTTAACACGGAA
>CAMQGK010000650.1:6140000-6142500 GCA_947000775.1 Pterois miles
TCTTCACCACTTGGAGCAACATTCCTACAAGCCTTTTGGAAACACTCGCATCAAGCATGCCAACACCAATTTTTGAAGTGATCAACAATAATGGTGGAGCTACTCATTACTGAGTCTGTTTTTGAGACTTTAATTTCTGTTTTAGGGGTTTTTTTGAGCTATGGTCTTAAACTTTTGATCAGCTGATGAACAGCCTATTTCAGTTAAATTGTTCTTTTCAATAAATTACCTGCTCAAAACATTTAGTCTCTTGTTCTCATTTCTTCTTTTTGCATTTTGAAACTCTACTTAGAACCTTCTTAAGATACAACAGTGCAAAACGTAAATTCTTGCAATTTTTTAACTGGTCTTAAGATTTTGATCAGGAGTGTATTTGTGTGTGTCTTAAGATGTGTTTTACAGAAAATATAGTACACAGAAAGCTGCTGAAAAATGTAGATTTATATTTCTAATGAAACAAAAACATGTCATTCATGAATTAAGTGACAGGTATGATTTTGCAACTAGTTTAAAATAAATGAATGCAGTAGCATAATTATTTCAGAAATAAGTTGCTATTTGGGGGAGAACCAGAGAGGTGACAATGAAACACTTTTAATATACAGTATATGTATATATGTATGTGTATATATACATACAGAATATATACACATATATACATATATGTATATGTGTGTGTGTGTGTGTGTGTGTGTGTGTGTATATATACAGTACAGACCAAAAGTTTGGACACACCTTTTCCATCTTCTTTTACATTTACATTTCTTTTACATCTACATCTTTCTTTTCATGACTATTGACATTGTAGATTCACACTGAAGGCATCAAAACTATGAACTAACACATGTGGAAATATGTACTTAACAAAAAAGTGTGAAACAACTGAAAATACACTTTATATTGTAGTTTCTTCAAAGTAGCCTCCTTTTGCTCTGATTACTGCTCCACACACTCTGCATCCTCTTGAACACACTTCACTCCTCCAGGCTGTGTGAGGGCTATTTGACCAAGAAGGAGAGTGATGGGGTGCTGGACCAGATGACCTGGCCTCCACAGTCACCGGACCTGAACCCGATCCAGATGGTTTGGGGTGAGCTGGACCGCAGAGTGAAGGCAAAAGGGCCAACAAGTGCTCAGCATCTCTGGGACTCCTTCAAGACTGTTGGAGACCATTTCAGGTGACGACCTCTTGAAGCTCATCAAGAGGATGCAGAGTGTGTGGAGCAGTAATCAGAGCAAAAGGAGGCTACTTTGAAGAAACTACAATATCAGACATATTTTCACTGAAAGAAACTCATTGAATGAGAAGGTGTGTCCAAACTTTTGGTCTGTGCTGTATATATATGTGTGTGTGTGTGTGTGTATATATATATATATATATATGTATGTATATATATATATATATATATATATATATATATATATATATATATATATATATATATATATATATATATATATATATATGTGTGTGTGTATATATATATATATATATATATACACATATACACATATATATATATATATATATATATATATATATTATATATATATATATATATACACACACACACACACACACACATATATATATGATATATATATATATATATATATAATATATACAACATTTATGTATATATACGCAACACCTCTGTGTACTATAATGATTATTATTATTCCAATTTTTGTTTAGATCTACATTTATACATTATATAATACTATATATTATACTCAAGTATAAGTAACTGAAAATTGTACTTACAGCCTACTCCAGTGTGTTTGGGCATTTTTATAATATTTCATATCTGTTTAAGTCATTTCAAGGTTCTTCATTTGCCATTTGTCAGAAGAAAGTACAACACTGTTGATTTTCTAAGGAATGCAGTAAAACGTAATTTTTTTTATCAGTTTTGAGTCACGGCCTCTTGTTAACAGACCTTACAAAGAAGAGAAAAAGTGAAGATGGGTGACTAGTGGTACTTTCTGGAATCACAAATTAAACATCAAGTAGAGCAGACGGTGATTGGTTGAAACGAGTAAGCCTTTCTATGATTGGCTGTAAGTGTGAGTATCGCGAGATTTAATTGGCCCACTGCTGTACATCACCCGAGTACCATCTCGCTGCTTTTCTTGTCTAAACTCGTCCTACACAATCCTATCTTTGGCATAAATTACATGCGTGTAACCAGCATACACTACATTCGTGAAAAAATGGCAGCTGACGATTAGAGAGAAGTGTGTGGATCTTCACTCGAAAAAAAAGACGCCACTTGTAAGTTTTTCCTCAGACTAAATAATAAAGAGTTTCGGGAGAATGTGAGATGAAGCTACACGACCCGGGTTACATGTAATTCTTCCTGATAATGGGGAAGAAACTGCTCCCAGAGGGTTAACGCTAAGGTTAGCCAACCTAGTTATTAGCCAGCAGCGGTAGCTAGCAAACCAAACAGTCCCAGTTGTCAACATTGGGCCCAGACTATTACCTGGAACCGTTACT
>CAMQGK010000650.1:6147500-6165000 GCA_947000775.1 Pterois miles
TGCAACAACTAAAGGTGAACGTATTGCTTCATACGTCGTGATGGTGTTGGTTTGTGAGCCTTAGGGGCCGTTCACACGCCGCGGCTAAAACCTCGTGGAAAACGCCGGCTGTGCCGCTTTCACGCCGCTTTAACGCCACTCATCCTCTTATCCAAGGTGTTGCGCCTGCTGTTACTAAGCAACTAAAACCTTTGAAAACAAAAGATAAAACAAAGATAAATGGATTTCCAGTAAGGAAATTTTCTCATTTGTTCCTCAGACGTGATACTGATGCATGATTTTCTAAGCTATGAGAGAATCTATCTCTGTCTGAAGACACTGCATCAGAGATGGTCTTAGAAAGAGACGAGAGCTTTGGCTCACAATGTACTTAATAGTATAACCTTAAAAATCCAGCTTATAGTTACGTTCTGCTCAAGCATTTACTGGATTTTATGTAATCTTTCACAAGCAAAATACAGTTTTTCTGACATAAATCTTCCCTCCGATGATTAACCAGAAAAAGACTTGCTGAAGCAGTTTCCCTTTCAGTAGTTTAGTAGCAGTTTGGGCGACGGGGATGTTATTTCTGGGCAGGCGACCACGTTCCACTCTCAGACCTTCAAATACAGTCAACCTTTAGTTGACCATGTTACCACGGAGACAGTTCCACGGTTTAAGCGCTAATCTTATTTACTGGAACTGTCATTGCTTTTATTTTGGTCCCTGTGTTGTTATTGATGTAGCCATGTCTTCTTTTTATTGCTATTTGATTTTAGTTGTGTCTGCATTTATTGTATCTATCTCAGCACCATTGAAAATGAGGGATCTCCCTCATTGTGTTTTCTGAGGCTTTGAAAGAAAGAACATATTACATAGGTTGCATTAAACAACAATCATTGCAGGCAACACATTTACTTTTAGTGATTTTTTTGTTCAGATGCTTTCAGCTGGGAAGAATATCTAAAGGAAACGTCTTCTGTACCGGCTCCACCAGGTTGTTTCCGTCAGGTATGTCCTCCTCCTGATAGACCTATTCTCAGCCTTTAAAGCTGTAGTAGGCAGGCAACAATTTTTCCACTGGGCAAAAACTCCATAATAACTTTTCAGCATATTGTAATTCAAAACCAGACACTGCTCGTCCTCATGGCTCTGTTTACAGGATTTAAGAAACCTAGCTTGTGATGGGAGACTTTGACCAATCACAGGTCATTTCAGGGAGAGAGTGTTCCTATTGGCTGTGCTCTGGTCATGTGAGCGGTGCTTGGAGTCGCCTCCACGGATGTCAACATGGCTGCTGGGTCACACGCTTTCTCACTTTACAGCTAGACAGTAACTACAAGGTGTTTCTGAAAGCATCTGAGGAGAGAGATAGTCATTACAGTAACAGAACATTGGTTCACGTTTGATATAGTGACCATTTATAAAATAACTTGTTAAAATCATATTTTCAATCTCACCTAATTCAGCTTAAAGTATGTTTAAAGTAAATGGATAAGAGTTTGCAGAACTGTAGTACTGGATAAAATAGTGTCTTCTAGTTTATCTTTCCATTTTATGCTTTGAAAACCCACATTCATAGTAGAAAAACTGAATCTGGTGGTTTGTGGGCCCTGCTGACAATCAGCAAATCAGAGAGGATTTAAGATGTGATTAAAAGTTGTGCCTTTAAGTCTGTGCTGTAAGTAGGGATACAAATAACCATTATTTTAGTTGTTGTTTAGTTTCTTGATGAAACCATCAGTTGTTTGGTCTAAAAAATATCAGAAAATGATGAAAAATATTGATCAGTGTTTTCTCAAATGTCTTGTTTTGTTCAAAGATATTCAGTTTACTGTCATAGAGGAAAGAAGCCAGAAAATATTCACATTTAAGAAGCTTGTTTTTCTTAAAAATGACTCACTGATTTATCAATTATCAAAATAGTTGCCAATTAATTTAATAGTTGACAGCTAATTGATTAATTGTTGCGGGGCTACCTGTGAATACTGACGTCAGTAGGGCAACCATGCCTCTGTGAATTGCTGCCAGGAGTTGAACTGGTTTTGTTTGTTCTGTACTAATGACTTTGGATACGACACACTGCCCTACTGAAAGTACAATACTACCTGTATGTCCTGTACAGACTGTTAGCAAAACATTTTACCACTCAAATAATGGACAGATATAGGACATCATCTAAACCTGGCTGGAGCAATGAGTTGATTAAAGCCCCCCTCCAGTGTATTTTGCCATTTCTATATTTCATATTTATTTGAGTCATTTCCTGACTAAGTTTATTAGCTTCACTGTTTGCCTTTTTTGACAAATAATTTATTTTGGGCTCAAACTTTAAAAAAGACAGTTGTTGTTAAAACAGGAATATGACATCTGACACTAGTAGAAGCTGCAGGTCAAAGGTCGTCCTCCAAGCTACAGGAGCACTCGTCACAGTGCGAGTCTGAACAGCAGAGTGATAAATCTATCAATTTGTCTTTCTAGTTAGTTAGCTAGCTAATATGTTGTATTAGAGAGAGCGTCGGTGTGGTCTGATAAACAGTAAATTCATCTAAACTGGGTTGAAAAACAATGAAATCGGGTTGCCATGGTAACGTCTGACTATTGACCACACCCCCATTCTCTGTTTCAGAAAGAACGTTGGAGGGGAGCTTTAAGCAATGATTTGTGTGCAGTGCTAACAGTATCAGTATTTAACATGTTCCTAATATCTGCAGGCTCGAGTCCCACCCTCCAACGACTTCAAGGTGGGGATGAAGCTCGAAGCACACGACCCGCGCAACTCCACCTCAGTGTGTATCGCCACCGTGATGGGTTTAACTGGGGTTCGTCTGCGTCTCCGTCTAGATGGAAGTGACAACAGCAATGACTTCTGGAGATTAGTGGACTCCTCTGATATCCAACCTATCGGCACCTGTGAGAAGAACGGAGACATGCTGCAGCCACCACTGGGTAAGAGATCAGGGAGGTCGGACGGAAGCACGTTATCGTCAGTTCTAATCATTTCAAGACAGTAAAGGAAATATCTTAATCTTAGAGTTATGAAACCTGGGCAACACAAAAAGAAGAAATGTGGTTGACTGGTAAAATGTAACTGAAAATAATAATGCTGCGTTCAAACCAAGCGTGAAGTAAACCTTTCTCATGGTGCAATTACATACAAAGTAGGGCTGGGACGGTTCATAAAATTCACTGTTCGGTTTGGTTCACGGGTTGGTGTCACAGTTGTCGGTTTGGTTCGGTACAGCGGTAAACTATTTATGGTACAACAAGGAGGCCGATTTCAATTTGAACATCTTTTCATTTATTTGCCAAAATAAGTCAACTGTTTGCCTGAAACAACAGTAGACCGGGCTAACACGAGGAACAAGAGCCACTGTGTAATGTATTTAAAAATAATTAATAAATAAAAAACTAATTATCGGCTCAGTCCATCATCATAAAGCAAACACACTGATCCAGATCAGCTGTGCTCTGTTCATCCTGTCTTCATGTCCTTCTGCTTGAAGACCAGTTTGTCCTCATTCAGCCTGGACGTCCATCCGTCTGCAGTCAGAGCTACATGGTCTGGTGGACTCTTCTTTCACAGTTCATCGTCAAGTCTGTTCGTACAGGTCAGGATTCACTGCGTAGCTGATGAGTCTGCCAGACGGCAGGTTATAGCGCTGCTCCAGGACCCGAATCACTGCTGAAATCCAGCATCCTCCAGGACTGTCAGTCTGCATGTAGAGGCTGTTTAATGCTGCTGGGATCATCATAGTGGAAGTATCGCCATTAGCATTAGCCACACGTGTAGCGCAGCGCTGACACACAGTTGGTGTTTGAGCCACCACTATTTTCTGTCAGACATAACACCAAATCCGAAACGGTCCCACACAGCAGAGAGAAACGATGCTGGTGGGCTTTATCATGTCCACTCACCATTTCCTGTCTTGTCATTTTGGGATGACAGCCGGACTCTGCTCTTCATCGACGTCTCTGCCAACTGAGAAGTTTGAGAAGGAAGGAGGCGGGGTCACGCCTCATCAACGCCTCGTATCTTTGGCGGTACAACACATGCAGTAAAATCTGGTCTGCCCTCGCTGAAACTGAGCCAGTAACAACGCACGACTGCAGCTTCAGTTACGCTGCATGTGTTATACCTCATATTCCTGTCCGCCGTGTCCCAGCCTCTTTCTGTAGGCCTTGATTTCTAGTGTGACAATAAACGGGACGAAAAAAATACACAATCGGCCTATTTCAAATTAACCGAACGTTACATACACAATCCGAACCGCGACTAGTGAACTGAAGGGTTCGTTTTTTTACCCGAACTATGCCCACCTCTAATACAAAGTCAATGCAAAGAAGCAAATAGATGCAAATAGGCTCATTTGCATATTCATGCTGGATGAAATATGTCAGCTCTTTGCATTAAAAGATGAATCCCATTCACCTGATGGATATCGAATGAAGTACTCTATAGGCGTAGGTATCACTTTCACGATCAGTGATCTAAGATCAGTAACAACTGATACAGCACCCTTACACAAAATCATGGTGTGTTAACTCTGAATTTTGTGTTCTGAATTAGCTTATTGTACTTTTATTTTTATGTTATTAAATTTTCTCCCCCAGGATTTCGGATGAACGCCTCCTCGTGGCCCATGTTTCTGTTGAGAACCTTAAATGGAGCCGAGATGGCACCAGCAACAGCTTTTAAAAAGGTATGTGTCGGTTTGTTGCCAGTTTATTGGTAACGTATACTTTTATAAAGTTGTAATGTGGATGTTGCACTCTTTTTCAGGAACCTCCAAGGCCCCCCCAGAACAACCTGAAGCCAGGCATGAAGCTGGAGGCTGTGGACAAGAAGAACCCGTACCTCATCTGCCCTGCCACCATCGGAGAGGTGAAGGGCGACGAGGTCTTTATCATGTTCGACGGGTGGCGGGGTGCCTTCGATTACTGGTGCAAGTACGACTCCCGGGACGTCTTCCCTGTGGGCTGGTGTGCACTCACAAAGCACAGCCTGCAGCCACCAGGAAACAGTGGTAGGTGATCGTCCTCTAGGTGGCAGCACCAGTCTATACGTACAGTGACATCTGATGAAGCAGATGCTGTTTGTAGTCAGGAAACTGCAGCCACAGCTAGAATAATATAAACACCGTTATCATTAATCATCTGGTGTTGCTTCTTAGTCTGGCAGAGTAAAATATACACAGTCTAATCTTTAGCAGGTGGTGCACACGCAGTAAAAGAGAGCATGCGTTCAGCCTCTTGATCTAATAACACCCAATTAACACGTCTCCCAGAGGAGGCCAGGATGGAAACGTTTCTGGATTTGAAGGGGCATGAACTAGGGCCGTCACGGAGAAGGAATTTCCTCTGAGGTGATAATGACTGGCTCAGCAGCGGCTATTATTAAGTATATTGATCATTTTTAAATGACAGAGATGGAGGTTTTAAAACTAATTAGATACTTGTTTTTTGTTAAGAGCTGTCACTCATTGAAATATCCTGAAACATCACATTTTTTTTATTTGTTCAAAGATTACCATAAAAGGAGATCAGTCCAGTATTTAATCATCTTATCAACATGGAGTGGAAAAAAAGGCTCACTGGATTTTAAGGTGCACTATCAATAAATATCAATATCGCTGTCTTTTTTCATATATAAGGCGCACCGGATTATAGGCGAAACAAAACGGTCAGATAAGTCAAACTTGATTCTATTAATTTAACAAATCAATAACTTTAATAACTCAACATTTTTCAGTTGGAACACGAAATACAAAACAATACACTGACTTTCAGTTTTTTTCAGTTCATTCCTCGTCCACAGATCCATCAAATCCTTCATCATCAGCGTCTGAGTTAAACAGTCGCCCGAATCTGTTTGGTCATTATCCGAGTCGGTCTGGTTGCTGTTACTTAGTTGTTCAGTGATGATTCCTGCCTTCCTGATCCATTGGCAGATAGTGAAGGAACTGGCCCGGCGTTGCCTCCCTGTCTTGGTGAATGTGTGTTGGCCTTCTGTCATCCAACGCTCCCACGCAGCTCTCAGTTTAACTCTGAACGACCTGTCGACACCGATATCTAGCGGTTGGAGTTCTTTAGTTAAAGTGGCTGATTTTCATGTCCAGCGCTACTGCCAGGCACCTGACTATTGTCAGTAGTATTACTCCGCCAGGCGCCTGACCACTGTCAGTAGTATTACTCCGCCAGGCGCCTGACCACTGTCAGTAGTATTACTCCGCCAGGCGCCTGACCACTGTCAGTAGTATTACTCCGCCAGGCGCCTGACCACTGTCAGTAGTATTACTCCGCCAGGCGCCTGACCACTGTCAGTAGTATTACTCCGCCAGGCGCCTGACCACTGTCAGTAGTATTACTCCGCCAGGCGCCTGACCACTGTCAGTAGTATTACTCCGCCAGGCGCCTGACTACTGTCAGTAGTATTACTCCGCCAGGCGCCTGACCACTGTCAGTAGTATTACTCCGCCAGGCGCCTGACTACTGTCAGAGTATTACTCCGCCGGCGCCTGACTACTGTCAGTAGTATTACTCCGCCAGGCGCCTGACCACTGTCAGTAGTATTACTCCGCCAGGCGCCTGACCACTGTCAGTAGTATTACTCCGCCAGGCGCCTGACTACTGTCAGTAGTATTACTCCGCCAGGCGCCTGACTACTGCAGCCCAACGGGCAACATCAGCTGTCAGTGTGTCAGAGTGCTGACTTGACTAGGACTTGATCCAGACTGACTGGGACTATCAGAAAGTGGGCATGTCTGTAAAGGGGAGACTGGTGGGGACCCAGAGAACCCATTTACATTCACACATCTGGAGGTCAGACGTCAAGGGACCCCTTTGAATATGGCCATGACAGTTTTTCCTCGACAACATTTAGCATAAGTTTGGAGCGTTATTTAACCCTCTTCACTACAAGCCAGTCTGACCTGGTTGGTACCGATGGATCCATCAGGTTTTCTTCACTTTAGCTTCAACACTGAGCCCACTACAACCTCCGAAAGATCTTAGTGGCCTAACTTCTTAAAAACACACCTGTAACCCACCGTTAATTAACACAGTATCACGCAGCATAATATCGCAATATTTTCTTACACCGCTATTGATAACTGCTAGTAAATAAAACAATTTGTACAAAAGCATTTCTGACCAACTTAAAAAAAAAACCATTCATGTTGAACTCTGTATGAATTGCGGTTATTTTGGTATCAACTCCTTCCATACTAATTGTGCAGCTGTATGCTGTTATTACAGTTTCCCTGCCAAAGAGCATGCCGATCCTCCCGGCGTCGCCCTCCAAGCCCAGCAGGCGGTCCATGCAGTCCCCCTACAGACTCCCCAACCCTCTGCCTCCTCTGCCCGTCAGGAAGGGGGTAAGAGGCCGTCGGCCCAAGAGCGAGACCATCGCTCTGCTCAAAGCCGTGGCAGAAGCAGCCGCCGCCCAAAACGGGACTGAGCCTGAAAACACGCAGCTCGTACCACGGTCCCACAAGAAGAGAGGCCCCAAGCCTGGCAGCAAGGTGAGACCCAAACAAGGCCTGCTGAAAGGGGGTCACACACAGGGTCTTGGCTTATGGGGTATAACACCAGTAAAGTGTATCTGGAGCTGCAGTCGTGTATTGAGATTGGCTCGATTTCTCGATGAGGCATTGACGACGTGACTTCTCTTTCCACCTTCCTTGACCAAAAGTCTCTTAACTGCCATAATCCTTATGTTTAAGTGCATCTGCAAATCAATGTTTGTCTTTCAGAGGAAGTCCAAGATTCTCCAAAGCCCAGCACAGCTGCCCAGCATCCAGGTTCCACAAGAGAGCCCTGCCAGCCTCAGCTCTGTGGTTTCAACAGGTAAGGGTTGTTTATGAGCTCCCGAGTCCAAGCTATCATTAGGATATCATCTGCTCACTGTGTGTGCTGTGTTGTTCCAGTGTGTGTGTACGTGAATAAGCATGGGAACTGTGGCCTCCACCTGGATAGGAAGCAGATGCAACATCTGCCAGACCACTTTGGCCCAGGGCCAGTGAACGCTGTGCTCCAGCAGGTGGTCCAGTCCTGTATAGACTGTGCATACCAGCCTAAAGTCCTGCTCAGTGCTCTGCAGACTCACTCAGGAGGAGGAGAGGTTGTCAGAGGTAGAAACACACACAGACCATTGTTAATGGCAGTATCTCACCTCTGAAATAATAATTGAATAATGGCTTGTAAGTTTTTTTGTGACACGTTGTCGTTCCTCCCAGTGAGAACAGATGGTGGCGTTCGTGTGGTCAAACTGCCATCAGCCTCCAGTGCTTCCTTCGTGCTGCGGTTCTTAGAGACGATGTGCCGTCACCTGCAGTGTGACAACCTGTTCAGCAGCCAGCCGTTCAGCCACTACACTGCTTATGACAGGACCAAGTCAGGTAAACACCACTACTCTGTCAGGATCACAGGTCTGAAACTAAGAGCTTTCTGGTCACAGCTCATCCTTGTCCCTGTGTTTCAGTGAAAGAAGAGGCGCTGGACGCTCCGTCTCTGGCTCGGGGGAGTAAACGGAGTCTCTCCGGCGTCTCCCCACCGTACGCTGCCCCTCTGTCACCGAAACATTTACGTACCGAAGCTCACCCTTCAGAAGGTACAGCTCACTTCGCACATCTGTTTATATTTGTAATACTACCTGTATTAGGCCTGTCAGTTGATTAAAATATTTAATTGGGATCAATCACATAATTGTCAACAATACAAAACAATGACATATTGTCCAGAAACCCTCACAGGTTCTGACTTAATCAAAAATATGCTCAAATTTTAATATGTATGATACAAAGCTAGCTAACCCTAACCCTAACCCTTTCTCTGTAAAAGTCTGATGTTTAATTAATCAGAAGACGCGTCTGATTTTCATACATTCCTTTAATGGCAGATGAGAGGACCTGGACACTATTTTACTGTATTGACTGCAGTCAGAGGCAGTAATTTACCTTCAGTCTCTCTGTTTGAACAAACATCACTATGCAGTGTAGCGGCAGCAAATCATCTGATGTCTAAATCATGCCAGAGAAGAGATGAGGAGTTTTGTTTTGAAACTAAATGTTCAGCTGAGCCATGTTGGTTTTGAAAAAGCAGACTGTTGAGAATGAACCAGATCACTTTCCTAACCCTAACCCTGCAGCCCAACAGGCAACAGTCAGTGTGCTGACTTGACTAGAACTTGATCCAGACTGACTGGGACTATCATAAAGTGGGCATGTCTCTAAAGGGGAGACTGGTGGGGACCCAGAGAACCCATTTACATTCACACATCTGGAGGTCAGAGGTCAATCCACCCTTTTGAAAATGGCCACGCAGAAAATTTAGCGGAAGTTTGGAGCGTTATTTAGCCTCCTCAGCAACAAGCTAGTCTGACCTGGTTGGTACCGATGGATTCGTCAGGTTTTCTTGTGTCATATGACACCAAAAACTGATGAATTAGCCTCGTGTAGCTCTTCTACTCTTACTTGGTTTAGTGGTGAATCACTGCATCTCAGACCAGAACAGCACCAAGGCTGAATTTCCTCTGATTATATCCTGTCACTGCTTTGATGCAGAATTGTTCGTGTCAGCATCTTACTGCAGAATAGAGACACGTCCAGACCTCTAGTCATAAAAGAGTGGAGTTATTGTTTTACGTTTGTTTTTTGCCTTGGTATCAAGAATCATGGATATTCACTAGTATTGGTATTGACAGTTCTATTTCTAGTCTTGTGACATCCCTACATGTACATGCTGGACGTTGTCTTAAAGGCAGATGAGAGTGTGTTACAGAAAGAATGACGTCTGAATGTGTTTGTGTCTCCAGCAGAGACCCTGCCTCATGAAGAGAACGGCCTAATAAAGGAGCAGCGCTTCATGGACTCAGCCTCCAACTCCATGACCCCTCGACCCCAAACGGTGCGCAGTTCCTCAGAGTACCACTCCCACACCAGCAGCCGTTACCACGCTGGCAACGCCACGGCCATGCGCCGTCTCTCCGCTAACCCCTCAGAGCTCAGCTCCACGCAGCCCCTCAGACGAGTAGAAGGTACGGTAGGAAGCTGTGGAGGTCCAATAGATGGATGGAAATGCTCTCTAAAAGCTCAGTGTGTGTCTTCTTCTTTGGTAGCAGCCAGCTCCACCACAGGTCCTGAGGCTCTGGCGTCTGAGCTGCCCAGTAAAAACCCTTCCTCCTGGTCCATTGAAGAGGTGATGCAGTTTGTGAGAGACGCTGACCCCACAGCGTTAGCTCCACATGCTGAACTATTCAGAAAACATGTAAGTTTACTTTTACTATTCAAAAAGGTTGAAGGAGCACCACGAGTGCTTTAGACAGATGCATAGCTCACACTGCACAGCTTTAGCTCTGGTTGTAGACTGAAGACAGTGAACGCAGCACCGTGGCTGCTACAGTAACTCTGCTGACGGTGAACCGGAGACAGTGAACGCAGCACTGTGTCTGCTACAGTAACTCTCCTGACGGTGAACCGGAGACAGTGAACGCAGCACCGTGGCTGCTACGGTAACTCTGCTGACGGTGAACCGGAGACAGTGAACGCAGCACCATGGCTGCTACAGTAACTCTCCAGACGCCGAACCGGAGACAGTGAATGCAGCACCGTCGCTGCTACGTTAACTCTGCTGACGGTGAACCGGAGACAGTGAACGCAGCACTGTGTCTGCTACAGTAACTCTCCAGACGGCAAACCGGAGACAGTGAACGCAGCACCGTGGCTGCTACGTTAACTCTGCTGACGGTGAACCGGAGACAGTGAACGCAGCACCGTCGCTGCTACGGTAACTCTGCTGACGGTGAATCGGAGACAGTGAACGCAGCACCGTTAACTCTGCTGACGGTGAACGGAGAAGACGGTGAACCGGAGACAGTGAACGCAGCACCGTCGCTGCTACGGTAACTCTGCTGACGGTGAACCGGAGACAGTGAACGCAGCGCTGCATGTGAGGCACAGATCTTGTCTGTTAATGGTTAATAATCAGTAAACGAGGGTCGGTTTTCAGTTAAAAACCTTTTCTTCTCTGGTGCTGTAATGATTGTGTTCTGAGGTGAGTCACACAGATACTGACTGAAAACAGCTTTTTATATTGTAGACTGTTGTTTTTGAAACACTGTCAATAAAAAGGGAGTTGAGTTCTCTGTTTAAAGGAGAATATTAAAGGGTAAGTGATCTGTTGATCTTAATGAATCAAGACAGATAGTCTAACAAAGGCATGCTTAAATTGAAAATCAAAGTCTTTGTTTCTACAGGAGATTGATGGAAAAGCTCTGATGCTGCTACGGAGCGACATGATCATGAAGTACATGGGTCTGAAACTGGGTCCTGCACTGAAGCTGTGCCACCACATAGAGAGGCTGAAACAAGGCAAACTGTGAGAGGAGCCGGCCGACCACCGTGAGCAATAAGCCCTGCAGGAGCCGGCGTCAGGACTCATGGGCGTGCAGGGGCCCACGTTAACTCTGGACTCCACCTCGACGGACTGAACAGGTGTCACAACTTCATCCCGACTTCCAGAGTGGAGAAAAGACACATTACCTCATCCCTCCATCAGTGAACGAAAAGCTGTTAATTGACTTTGAAATCCCAAAGGAAAAGAATCCCGACAGTGTTTATATTGCGTAGCACATGTGGACGCGTTTTTTTAACGGAGATCTTCTGATCCTGGTTTTGGATCCCCAAAGATGGAGAATGTTTCTTCTTATATAATGTTTTTATCCTTGTTGAATTAATAAGGAATCTGTCAGATGTTCTTCCCCAATGCTCTCTGACTGACTCTCTCTCTCTCTCTCTCTCTCTCTCTCTCTCTCTCTCTCTCTCTCTCTCTCTCTCTCTCTCTCTATGTCATTCCATTTCGCTCCTACAACGCTCGCCAGTTTTCATGTGCTTGAACGTTCTCAGTACCATGTGCGGATCATGTTGTATTCTGACAGACTTTCTCTAAGCTCACATTTTCAGATCCTGCAGGATCTCCTCTGCTGTGTGGCATGATTGTGTCTTATGGTGCGTTCACACCAAGCACGAAGCAAACTTGTCGTGTGCCGCAATCGCATACAAAGTCTCTCAGCGTTGAGACGCTTCCTGTGGTCACTGACATCCTAATGCTGTTCAATCAGAAATGGAGGAAATACATCTCGTGTGAGCTACGATAGTCCATCAGATCTGTCTACGGTAGAAACAACAACGTCTACATGACTTTGTGTTGAGTGTTGATGCAGCAGCTGCAGAGCCTGGCTCTGATCCAACCAGCCTCCATTCAGAAAACAAGCATTTTAACGGTTGTCTGCTTGTTGTCGTGGTAACAGACCTGACAGAGCATCAGCTCAGACTGTTTACTGATCAGCATCATGATGGAGTTATTTCAGCATCATTTTGATCTGTTTATTGATATTAAATCACAGTTTATTTTGGGTTCAAACCTCAGTGGTGACGTCTGGCTGCTAGATCCAGTCTGTTTAATGGTACTAGATGTGAATACAGCTCGCGGCCAGATGATGGTATGAACCCAGACACAACGGCGTATGGTTTTCCTTCTCTAACCCTAACCCAGACACAACGGCGTATGGTTTTCCTTCTCTAACCCTAACCCAGACACAACGGCGTATGGTTTTCCTTCTCTAACCCTAACCCAGACACAACGGCGTATGGTTTTCCTTCTCTAACCCTAACCCAGACACAACGGCGTATGGTTTTCCTTCTCTAACCCTAACCCAGACACAACGGCGTATGGTTTTCCTTCTCTAACCCAAACCCAGACTTCAACATGAATAAAGCAGCTACAGTGGAAATACTCTTGCTTCGCTCTTGGTGTGAACGCAACATTAGCTAGCCCTTCGTCGCCTCCCACTGACCTCCACGCAGTTCTTATCAAACCGTTTGCATCCCAAGCAGCTGACGGTTTATCAATTTCAATAGTTGTTCAGAAACACATTTCTAAGGGCTTTCTTTGTTTAGTTTTGATGTAGTATTTTATCATAATCACATAAGCTCGCCGGTCCGCCTGCGGCCTCAGTGTTGTCACTCTTGACCGTTACAATCACTGTTAGCAATGAAAACAGATGTGTACAGTTTTATGGGTTTAACCATGAATATCAGCGACAGAATGTACATTTTGTAGAAAAGTAATATTTTAAGGAAATCATTTACATAAGTTAGAAATGTGAAGATGAAGGGGATGGGGACAGTGGATTCCATTCTGCTTTTTAATACTTCTTAACACAGCGCTTTTAGTTGAAATACTCCAGTAATAGACTCTGCCTTGCTTTACCTATATGACATTTCTCAGGTTTATGTGGTCTTTGTTAGTACGAGCTTTTGTAGCATACTGTTTATAATATACGTAACAGAATTTTGCTGTTATTCCCTTCCTCCATTTAAAAGACGTGTGCCATATGATATTCAACACAGGACAGAAGTGCTGTTGACTTCCCTCTTGCATCTTCATCAGACTACTTGAAAAATATGTGTTGCTAAAAGTCACTTGTCCATTTATGTCACACCAGATAAACAATGTGTGTTTATGATGTTGTGTATTTCCTTTTTATAAACCTACCAAAAGCAGAAAGATGTGTGTGTGTTGTTCCTGACGTCAGACCGACGATGGAGACGCTTGGCTGCTCGGCTCTGCATCACAAACCGGAGGAGTCGCTTGATGTGGAGCTGTTTAGAAAGTTTTTAGATTTATCAATCATTAATCATCACCATCTGGTGTCCTCAGGGGACAAAAATGTCTTAAAAATGCTCAAACATTATATATTCATATTATATTCCACTTTCTTTTAACCTCATCAGTCCTGATCATAACTACCAAATGTCCATTCACTCTCAGAACTTTAACCCCTGAAATGCCAGTTTCTTTGAATTCTGTTCTGTGTACTGAACGTGAGTCTGGGATACGTCAATGATGCATTTATATTCAGATTTATTGAGCAGTATAACATTTGCTTTTTAAATCTCCCTCTTGTCACCACAAAGACATCCCCTATCTTCCTAAAACTGCTGTAAAACTGAAAAAATAAATGTATTTATAGCTATTATTTTCAAATAGCTATTAAAGATTATAACAAACATCAGTTCTGATCATAACTAGCAAATACATGTTCAATTTCAGAATTTTAACCCTTTCAATGCCAATTTGTTCACACAATGCCACTGTTGTTTATAACACACACACACACACACACACCTCTAAGGTAATAAGGGAGGACCCTTATTACCTACTAAAACCTCTATAAAATACTATCTAAATTATTGATATCTTTTGTTTATTTTAATGTTATTCTTTATTATTTTTATTTTACCAAATACTCATCATTACAGAATTTTAAATATTTAAATGCCAGTTGGTTTCCATTATTTTCTGTAGACTACATGCTCAGAGGGGGGTATTTATTTATTTATTGATTAATTTATTTATTATCATAGTGTGAGATATGTTGATGATAAACAATGTTTTTTAATCTTTGATGAAACACATTATGTATTATGTGTCTGTAAGTGAATTTATGCTAAACTGTATGTTTAATGTGTAATGTAGGAACCTGAATCAGCTGTACTGAAAACAAATTCCACCAACCTGGCAATGTGGCCAATCAATCAATCAATCAATCAATCAGTCAATCATACCTCAGAGGACATACATGTTACTACTAAAACTGCTATAAAATGATATATATTAATATTATTTTCCAGACTTTTCGCCGGGCTGAGGTGAGGTGTCTGTGGGCTCACCTGTCTCCTCGGGTCCCTGGAACCGGTCCGGTGGTCCGGTTCTGTTCCGTTAACTGTTCGTTAGTTGACGTTGAACACGCGGACAGTGACCTGAAAACACGGCAGAGTTGACAGTGGAGGACAAAGAGGACAGTGGACGGTCCTCCGCGCAGACCTTTCCTCTCCCACCTGGTTCTCGTCACTCCGACACGCCCCTTTTCTAACTTCCGGCTTTGTGATGGGAAGCCCCGCCCCCTTCAGGCCACTTTTTGAAATGCATTTACTCATTTTCACATTTCATTAAAAAAATAACTGTAAAATAAATAAATAAATGTAAAAATTAAAACACAAAATAAAAGTAAATGCAAAAATAAATGAATAAATAAATGTATTTATTTAAATAAATAAATTAAATGGAAAATTAAACAGAAGAGTAAATAAGCAGTGTAAGTAATTCAAAGGTAAATAGATAAAAAATACAGAAATACACATTTATGTCACATTTTATCAATTAATCAATAACTAGATTTATTTTTAATATTTTTGCTACTTATATATTGATTTATTTAGAGTCATTTATTTATTTCTGATTTTGTCACGTTCCGTCCCCCATACACAACCAGATGTACAAATGGTAGGAACGTCTGATTGGTTTTGCTGGATGAAATATTTTTGTCTTTTTCATGTTGAAATACTATATAATAATATAAATAGACCTCTTTCAGACTTCTCTAATTGATCTTTAATGAGAAAGTTCTGACATTTTCTCTGATTTCAGACCATCAGACACATCTGAGATGAATGTGGACTAACGTTGATGAAAAGGCAGCGACACCGTCAGACCTCAGAGATTTTAGTTCACGTCCATATAAAAAGCACACACACTGTACAGTAAGCAAACATTTAACTGCCAGCACATCTCAATCAGAATAACGAAGCGAAACGTGCTTCAGGAGGCCGAATGTTACAAAGGAAATGGATTTTTAATATATCCAGACCCTCCAGTATATATACAGACTGTATAAATAAGAGTTGTACAAAGAATAAATTAAAATCTGTACAGCCAGTGAGCTCTCTGTTGACATGAGTTAAAGGAACATGTACAGCTGCTAAAACACATCAATATAAATAACGAACAGGTATTTTCCGTCCATTCTTCATTCGCCCAGACAGCCTGCGGATGGCTGCTGTCATTCACAGGCTGCAGAGACGCTCTAATCACAGTTTTAGCTGATCAGAGTCGGGAGGACACCCTGTAAGGTTTAAAACTAAACTATGGCAAAGTGCACTCAATAGGATAAATAAACCGACACACAGCAGTACTCTCACATTCAGATCAATATCATGGGACAGACAGAACACCGTGATCCACAAAACAATAAAAAAGGAGACCTATAGTCTCTCACCAATACTGATTCTAATAACAGACTAGTAACACACTAAACACACACCAACCACATTTTCTCCCACTGACATCAAGAAAGAAGCCCCAACCTCACACTGTGAGTTAGCTGGTCAGATCGATAGGAATTAACCTGATACCCGACTTCACCGTTAGAGCCAAAGCTCCAGAAAAACAAAGGAATCCATGGTAGCACGGCAGGAAAGAGGAGACATAACGCTAAGTTTAGGAGAGGAAAAGCTGTCATGTTCATGGCCAAAGCCTCCAGACTTGACCTCTGACCTCCAGATGTGTTGATGTAAATGGGTTCTCTGGGTCCCCACCAGTCCCCCTTTACAGACATGCCCACTTTATGATAGTCCCAGTAGAGCTGAGACTCTGGTGGATCAATGAGTCCAACTGGATCCATGTGTGATGATGTTAGTCCCCATAGGAGCCATTTCATTGATCACTGTATGAAATGACCTGTGGTGACCTCTAGGATACTACTACTAATACTACTACTACTACGACTACTACCTCTAGGATAATCACAGCCTCTACTACTACTACTACTACTACTACTACCTCTAGTATAATCACAGCCTCTACTACTACTACTACTACTACCTCTAGGATAATCACAGCCTCTACTACTACTACTACTACCTCTAGGATAATCACAGCCTCTACTACTACTACTACTACCTCTAGGATAATCACAGCCTCTACTACTACTACTACTACTACTACTACTACTACTACTACTACTACTACTACTACTACTACTACTGTTTTTCCATACAGAAATCTCCAAATGTGAAAAGTTGTTGATCCCAAATCCCAGCAGGTCTTCTTCTGTGGTGTTACTCCAGGCTTGGTGACTGAATGTGGTATTCTGGAGGATTATTGATCATTTTTATCAATTGTTGAGCAGTAATAAATGGTAACATTTAGCACCAAATTTGTGGAAAAAATGATACCAACTAGGACTGTCAATCGATTAAAATATTGAATCGCGATTAGTCACTGGGCAGCATATTTATATGCTTAATGCTTAATATGAATATATATATATATATATATATATATATATATATATATATATATATATATATATATATATATATATATATATATATATATAATTGTAAATCAACAACAACACTAATCAATAACAGATATTGTCCAGAAACCCTCCCAGGTTCTGACTTTAGCATCAACAATCTGCTCCAATCAGAACATGGCAAACTGCAGCCCAACAGACAACAACAGCTGTCAGTGTGTCAGAGTGCTGACTTGACTAGGACTTGATCCAGACTGACTGGGACTATCAGAAAGTGGGCATGTCTGTAAAGGGGGACTGCTGGGGACCCAGAGAACCCATTTACATCCACACATCTGGAGGTCAGAGGTCAAGTCTGGAGCC
>CAMQGK010000650.1:6167500-6177500 GCA_947000775.1 Pterois miles
GATCGCTCCAGGGGATCGCTCCAGCGGATGGGATCGCTCCAGTGGATGGGATCGCTCCGGGATCGCTCCAGCGGATGGGATCGCTCCAGTGGATGGGATCGCTCCAGGGGATCGCTCCAGCGGATGGGATCGCTCCAGCAGATGAGATCGCTCCAGCGGATGGGATCGCTCCAGCAGATGGGATCGCTCCAGCGGATTGCTCAAGCGGATGGGATCGCTCCAGCGGATGGGATCGCTCCAGCGGATGGGATCGCTCCAGCAGATGGGATCGCTCCAGCAGATGGGATCGCTCCAGCAGATGGGATCGCTCCAGTGGATGGAATCGCTCCAGCGGATGGGATCGCTCCAGCGGATCGCTCCAGCAGATGGGATCGCTCCAGTGGATGGGATCGCTCCAGCAGATGGGATCGCTCCAGCGGATGGGATCGCTCCAGCGGATGGGATCGCTCCAGCAGATGGGATCGCTCCAGTGGATCGCTCCAGTGGATGGGATCGCTCCAGTGGATGGGATCGCTCCAGCGGATCGCTCCAGCAGATGGGATCGCTCCAGTGGATCGCTCCAGCGGATGGGATCGCTCCAGCGGATCGCTCCAGCAGATGGGATCGCTCCAGCGGATCGCTCCAGTGGATGGGATCGCTCCAGCGGATGGGATCGCTCCAGCGGATGGGATCGCTCCAGCGGATGGGATCGCTCCAGCGGATGGGATCGCTCCAGGATCGCTCCAGCGGATGGGATCGCTCCAGCGGATGGGATCGCTCCAGCGGATGGGATCACTCCAGCGGATCGCTCCAGCGAGCTGCTGATGAAGACGACGGGCCGTTTTAACAGTGTCCGACTGGCGTCCTGCTGGGACACACCGCTCTGCTCCCAGCAGTTTAGGGCTTCAGCTTCACTTCAACACAGAAATTCCACGTAGAAACAACCCGCGATCTCAAACGGAAAGATGGAGCTCGAGTGTCTCTGCTGTAATTATAAAGTTAAAAAGTTCCTCAGCGTCTCCGATTTATAACGACAACCTCCAAAAGCACACAAAGAGCCCATTAAAGGGATAGTTCAGTTGTTTTTTCCTCTTCTCCATAGTCAGTGTATTTCCTCCACTCAGGGCTGTCACAGTTAACATGCTTTAACGCCACTAATTTCTTTACTGCATTAATGCAATCTAAGATTTTTAGGTTGTAGCTGCTCAGATTTAAAGCTGAAGGACGTTAAAGAACTGACGCTACATTCTGGGGAGGAAAAACTGTCCTGTCCATTTCCAAGGGCTCCAGGCTTGACCTCTGACCTCCAGATGTGTGGATGTAAATGGATTCTCTGAGTCCCCACCAGTCTCCCCTTTACAGACATGCCCACTTTCTGATAGTCCCAGTCAGTCTGGATCAAGTCCTAGTCAAGTCAGCACTCTGACACACTGACAGCTGTTGTTGCCTGTTGGGCTGCAGTTTGTCATGTTCTGATTGGAGCAGATTGTTGATGCTAAAGTCAGAACCTGGGAGGGTTTCTGGACAATGTCTGCCATTGATTAGTGTTGTTATTGATTTACAATAATAAATATATACATACAATTACATAAAGCAGCATATTAGCCCACTAAATGTCGATATGACTTTGAACAGATAAAATGTGTGATTAATCTGTGATTAATTGAGATTAACTATTTTAATCAATTGATATATAACGATATCAGCCAACTTTATATTCAAAAAACCCTCCAGGTTGGGAGCCAGTGGTCTAAAATGTGTTTTGTCTCCAAACTGGAGGCATGCCGACCGTCATCTACTATAGGTAGCACGCTGACTATGAATACAATATCTCATACAACTCCACTGAGGAACATCCCAACTATCCCTTCAAGCTGCCATACACAAAGACATTTCTGCTTTAGTGTAACGCTGTAGAGTAGTGCATTACAGAAACACACAAAACAAAGGAAAGCATTGTGCATTTGTGGAACTACTGCGTCACACCGTCAGACATTCACAAGCCTCAGTCGATGCAACATTTGGAGCCAAACTCTGGACATGTAAGTGTATGAGTTTGATTACATAACATGGGTTTTATGTTTAACACTCCGGAGGGATCACCAGACAGCGGTCCAAGCAATTCATCCCCCTCCCTCCGCCGAGCACGTTCACTTCCTGGGCAGCAGCGCTGCAAGTCTCTGCTTCTTCATGGGAAGAAAATGGATCTCCTGTGAGCTGACCTTCTTCAGTTTGATCGCTCTGTTCTTCGAGACCTTTTTATGTGGGTTGTCGCGGTCGTGCCGCTCACCGCGGGACGCCGAAGACACTCCGTAGAGCTGCTGCAGAGACGCCCCCTGGCTGCCGTCCCGCTTGATGGAAAAGTTCTTGGTAGAGACTCCCGAGAGGCCTTTTATCTTCCCACAGAGGATGGCGGGGATGGCATCGTTCACCGAGACGATGACCTTGGCCGTCTGCGAGGTGCTGACAATCTCAAGGTTTCCGGCTCCGCTCAGAGTCGCCTGCTGACTCAAAGAGCTGGACCCACTGGCGCTGCTGTCCACCACCCACTTGTGCTGCCGGCTGAACTCCAGTGAAGCCAGACTGCCCAGCAGTTTGGAGTCTAAACTCTGAGTGCATTCAACGCCCAGAGACAAAGACGTGCCGCTAGTATCTAAAGCTATTTCTCTGTTCAACTGACACTTTTTCCTCACAGCAGGCATCGACAAGTCGAGCACACTGTCTTGCTGAGGGCTAGGGTATTCCTGTTTTAGTTCAACAGGACACGCTCTGACAGAAAGGTCTAGAGCTTGTCCATCAACAGGAAGTGAGGATGGGGACACATTTTGCGGCAGCACACATCTGTGTGAAGACAACAAAGGAGAGGTAGTATCTTTAGAGGAAGTCTGAGTGCTTTTACTCACAGTGCAAACTGGTTTTGGCATGTTCCCCTTTGAGTCCTCGGTCTGAGGGATTGGAATGGGGATGGGAAGAGGGACGGGCAGAGGCACTGGCAGCGGGATGATGACCGGGTAGGGGACGAGAAGTGTGGCAGGAGGGACTAGCGGGGCCAGAGGGGCGGTGTAGGGAGGAGTGAAGGGAGGAAGTGGGAAGAAGGGAGAGCCTGGTGACGGACAGGTTGATGAACCTGCCTGGGACGGGAAGAGATCCTGCAAGATGGCCGCAAACGCTGGATTCTGCAGGAGAGAGAGCAGATTGGCGTCCTGCGTCGGTCCGGCCGACTTCTGGTCGACAGCTGGAGGTAAACCAAACATCAGAGGAGTCGGACACAGGATGTTGTTCTGGAGCTGAGCGGTCTGAGGAATCACAGAGGGGTTCATGTGCTGGAGGACCTGCTGATCCAAGACCAGGGGAAGCGAGACCGGGCTTTGGCTCGTTATCAAGTACGGCGCCGCCCCCATTTGGCCAAGCTGCGACCCGGCCGATCCGGCCATCTGGAGGTGAATGGGCAACATCAGCGGGCTGTCTCCCAGGCACACCGGATGTAGCACCGTGGTGGCAACTTTAAGCGCCACACCTCCTGGAGATTCAGCCGCAGGACTCACGATCGGTGGTGCAGGAGGCTCCACTAGGTCAGACAGCCCCCCTTTGCTCAGGCCTGTGGCACTGCTGTCACAGGAATCAGCAGGACTCACTCTGTCCTCCACTTTACTGGGGGTTTCTCCTGCTCCCACATCAGACAGGGACTGAGTCACGGACATGTCGTCGCTGCTCTCCATTGGTCAGTTTGAGGAGTCAGATCTTCATCCAGTGCTAGTGATGAGTCTCATCCATTATTCCTCTTTGCAGCCCTGAAACACAGAAACACAATGTTTAAACCCCCTCCAGACAGTTGCACAACCGAGAGGTCCAGCTTTTGGGGATGCTTTGGAGGTTCACCGACACCACATCAGGCTGCTGATGCAAAATGCTGATGTGTGAATACGTAAAAAACAGAATACTCAAAAGTCAGATATAGTTGTCGAGGTAGGGCAGTGATATTATATTATGACTAGACTACACTTCATCATGCCCTTTGATATCGTATTGGTGCGTTCAGCCTTCTTTCAGCTGCATTGTCTCCGACGGTGTGAAACAGACTTGACAACAAGTAAAAAAAAATGAATATACAAACATAATTCAAAGTGGTAAACACCCACAGCATCCAGCCAGCCTGCTGCTGTCACAGGTTGATGAGTCCTTTAGGAAGACACACAACCCCAAATTGCTCCCACCATCGGTATTCAAATGAAATGAATGGGTATTTAGATTAGATCCTGATGGGCAAAGTTGGCACCTTACATCTGATATCAGTGTATGAAGGTGTGTATCATACCATCTGCACTCTGAGCTCTGATTGGTCAGTCGGCGGTGCTTTTATACAAGCTGAATGTAACATGCTCCGGTGCAGTTGGTTCGGTATCACTCAATCTATCCCAGTAAGACGTGAACCACGTTTGTAAGACTGACCACCCTGCAGGGTTAAACCTGAAGTTGCCTCGCTGACCCTGAATCCTGCTTCGTACTTCAGGCCTCTGACCTCAACATCTGAACTGGTCTGAGTGCCATTATGCTGTGTTTCCCTGATGACAGACATACTGTAAAATGTTTTTTCATTTGCCCATCTTTCCATTCTTCCCATCCTCCACTCATCTCTCCCCAGTTGAAGAGGTTAAGCCTTCAGGAATAATAAGCCACATGCAGCTGAAGAGACACAAGCTTTTCATTTGCAACAACAAGGAGGCCTCGAGCTACAGCGTCTGCAGAGGAAACGTTTTACTGGAATAAAGCAGCCACTTTATAATTGATCCATGACCCCAGGACAGCATCCCAGTTGTTCTCATGCTTTTCTAAGCCCACTGTGTGTTCACTACACGACACTTCCACACAACACACGTCCCGCCTGCTCTGGCCGTCAGCCCTCATCCATCTGTAGTGATAAAACATCCCTCGGGTGCCTGGAGATACAATGCATCCGATGTCAGCGAGGTCAATTATTCATACCGCGGGGAACACTGGGAACAATATGTTCACCTCTCTTTAATGCAACAACAACATGTCCCATACCGTTTAAATGAGAAACTCTATTAAATGTACACATGCACTTCCAATTTTCTAGCCAAAGCCAGACACTTTTTTCTTTCTGAGCTCTCTTCATGTGGTGTGGGGTTGCTCCATCCCCCCGGGCTGGTGTTATATTGTTCTGTAGCATAGACGAGACCTTGTAACTCGGCTCTGATGGATTACACAGAGGATCTACAGCCAGACGGCCGGCAGATAACCGTCGCTGTTTCACACATGGGAAAGGTCTGGGAAGTGTGTGTGCACTGCGGGAATACAAACACTTCAACGTCATCCCAGTAAATAAGGTTTTGTGCATTTATAGCTTCAGGCTTCTGTGTTCATTACCAACACAGTCTGGAGTTGGTGGGCATTTAAAGGGGTAGTTCAGATAGTTTGAAGAGGGGCTGTATGAGGTACTTCTTCATAGTCAGTGTATTACTACAGTAGAGTACCAGCAGAGCAAAGTGATGTACTGCTGTGGACGAAGGCAGCAGCTAAACAGTCTGGCGGCTTTGAAGAGAGCGATATAACGGCTTTAGTTCCCCGTCAGAGAGGGCTGACAGCCAAGTAAAGTGGCTGAGGATATTTAGCCTCCTGACTGATCGATCGAGGCAGCGGTAGACCAGCAACTCCCCCATTCTGTTAGATAAAATGATTATGTATCAGTATCTTACGATTTATCGATAACCAACATTAAGAACTTCAACCGATTAACGGTATCGGTTAAAGGGTTAAAATAAATATTAACAATTAATTAAAAAGCTAAGAAAAACTCAGAGGAGCAGCTCGCCCCTTTAAAGAGGAAAGCTGGTCCACCTAAAGAGTCCACCTTAAGAACGAGTCAGTGCAGATACAGGAAGTAGCTCTGGACTTCCAGCTGAGGAGTTGTAGCTTGTAGCCTCGTAGTATTTATTCACCGACAAATAAACTGAACACACACTGTCTGCTACAGCTACACTCACAGCTACAACACCACCAACACACACACACTGACCACCACCACACACTCACCACCACCACACACACTCACCACCAACACACACACTGACCACCACTCACACCCAGTCTGTCGGAAACTAGCACACACACTGATTGTCAGACAATCACTATCATTAATCCAACAGACACACAGCTGAGACCTGCTAAACTAAACCAGATGTGGTGGAGACTTTTACTGGGAAAGTGGCTGAATGACCACGACAGTGAACGCAGCGCCGTGGCTGCTACAGTAACTCTGCTGACGGTGAACCGGAGACAGTGAACGCAGCGCCGTGGCCGCTACGGTAACTCTGCTGACGGTGAACCGGAGACAGTGAACGCAGCGCCGTGGCCGCTACGGTAACTCTGCTGACGGTGAACCGGAGACAGTGAACGCAGCGCCGTGGCCGCTACGGTAACTCTGCTGACGGTGAACCGGAGACAGTGAACGCAGCGCCGTGGCCGCTACGGTAACTCTGCTGACGGTGAACCGGAGATGGTGAACGCAGCGCCGTGGCCGCTACAGTAACTCTGCTGATGGTGAACCGGAGACAGTGAACGCAGCGCCGTGGCCGCTACGGTAACTCTGCTGACGGTGAACCGGAGATGGTGAACGCAGCGCCGTGGCCGCTACGGTAACTCTGCTGATGGTGAAATGGAGACTCGGTTGTCCGCTGCATGTGAGGCATAAATATTGTCTGTTAGCGGTTAATAATCAGTTCACGAGGGTTGGTTATAGGTTAAATTTTTTTTTTTTTAAATCAGCATCCTTACTCAACTCAAAGAATATCATAAAAGAATATCTGAAAAAGCTGAATCAACTGACTGCAATAGTGTAAAAACAAAAAGACAAAAGATCATGCATGGTATACACTTCGGTCCTCACAGCGAAGGTTCTACAGGTCATGGGACCACAGGCCAGACTAAAAGGACTCGGACAAACTGTTGACACTAGAATCAGAGCTAAGGCTTCAGTCTCACATATATACTGTCCGCATGATGAGCAAGACGCTTCCAGTAGATTTTCCTCTCAACATCCTCATTTTTTAATCCTCTTTCTCAAAGAGCAAATATGGAAGACTGGATCTAAATTCAGGACCTGAACAGGAAGTGCTCTGGCTGCTATGGTCTCACTTGCTTTCCAGGAAGTTTGAGACAAGACATTTCCGGTTTGATAACACGGTCACAAGGACTTTGACACGTTAACGCCTGAAAGAAGTCTTTCTTTCTCCCCGACTGTCACAGACTCTGAAGGTTTGTGCACAGTGAGGAATTGTAAATTTCTCCACTGTGGGACTAATAAAGGAATATCTTATCTTATCTTAATTAAATAACCCCAGATAAAGTGAATTATAAACTGATGTTAGCCCAGCGGTCCGGGTGAAATAATGAGCAGAAATAAAAACAGCAGAGCATTACTTGAGATCACGTTGCTGGTCTCTCCCCTCCAGCTCTCTGAATTATGTGACAAGAAGAAGGAAGTTTAACCAGCCAACGTCCACCGAGACCGCCGTCGTCATTGTGCTTTGTCTTTGTCTTATCACGGACAAGGACGGTCACAGAGAGACGTCACGTCAACAGCCAAATCTTCATCTTCACTTTTCCCTCTACCTCCTCAGTTAATGCTGACTCAGTGAATTCATCATCAAGGTCAAAAATGAAGCGAGCTACATCTAAATGTAATTCATATTTTCTGTCCATCCATGCGCCGACTGCGTGTTTGGTTTCACACAAGAGAGATGGAGCGCAGCTAGCGAGCTAGCACATCTACCCACGATGCTTAGCAATAAAATTATTATTATTATTATCATTAGGACGTATGTTGAGTAACAGCCCTCTCATTTTTTATAATGAGGCAGATATGCATTACAAAAATGTAAAAAGGAATGTATAAAAAAATTATACATGAATTGGGCATAAATAAATGAAACATGCAAAATTACAGAAATGAATTAAGAATGTATGAAAAAATAAAAAATAAAACTTAAACGGCAGAGTAAACATATGCAGTAAAATATTTAATACATAGATAAATAACAAAGCAAATTAGAGCAGAAATATCAATTTATGTCAATGGCAAGATTTATGTTTTATATTAGTTTTGTTACATTTAAAATAATATAAAATAAATAAAATATATATGCTAAAATAAATAAATAAAATACATGCAAAATTGAATACAATATGTTCAAAATAAAAAAATAAAAATAAATGCAAAATATATAAATGAATTTAAAAATTAATTAAACAATAAGGGAAAAATAAATAGACGCATAAATAAATAAAAACTGGGATAAATAAAATAAACAAGATAAATAAAGAAGCAAATTAAAACAGAAATACTAAAAATATGCAAAAATAAATAAAATATATGCAAAAATAAATCAATTAATTAATAAATACAAAAAATCAAAAGTAATAAATAAACAGAAATGTAAATACATTGAAAAACAGTGATAAATAAGATAAACAAGACAAATAAAGAAGCAAATTAAAACAGAAATACCACTTTATTTATGGCTACATTTATTTTTAATATGTAATTACATACTATTTTTTTATCACGTCATTTATTTTTGCCTTCCTGTCTCGGCTCTGTCCTTATGTCACTACAGACTACATGATGTGGTAATAACATACCTAAAGCAGGGAGGGCGCGCTTATTACATGTTTTTGCCTTCTGCGTTATTGTGTCATTCACACATTTTTGACTGGAGCGTGGATCGGGAAACGAGTACACAACCAGCACAAACGTGGAAAATATGTCCAAGGGTTAGCACCTTTTCAGGAGCCCGGTCAGACCAGAGTCCAGCTGTAATCAGGCAGAAACTCAGAGTACAGCGTCTATATAGAGATATGATATGAAACACGAGTAACTTCAGGTTGACTGTATTAATCTTCCTAAATCCAGCTTGTTTACCGCGTTCATCACTTCCTCAGGACAGAACAGTCTGCAGATCCCGTTAATATTTCATGCTTTAACGTTTTCATGAAATATGAGCTAATGTAAGAAACATGCAACAGAAACAGAGACTGATGAGAGCAGCAACACGTCGTCTGTTCGCCGGTTCGAGTCCAGCAGCCAGTAACAGCTCAGTGAGTAAAGAGGAGTAAAGAGGAGTAAAGAGGAGCTAAAGAGGAGCTAAAGAGGAGCTAAAGAGGAGTAAAGAGGAGCTAAAGAGGAGTAAAGAGGAGCTAAAGAGGAGTAAAGAGGAGCTAAAGAGGAGTAAAGAGGAGCTAAAGAGGAGCTAAAGAGGAGTAAAGAGGAGCTAAAGAGGAGTAAAGAGGAGCTAAAGAGGAGCTAAAGAGGAGTAAAGAGGAGCTAAAGAGGAGTAAAGAGGAGCTAAAGAGGAGCTAAAGAGGAGTAAAGAGGAGCTAAAGAGGAGTAAAGAGGAGCTAAAGAGGAGCTAAAGAGGAGTAAAGAGGAGCTAAAGAGGAGTAAAGAGGAGTAAAGAGGAGCTAAAGAGGAGCTAAAGAGGAGTAAAAAGGAGCTAAAGAGGAGCTAAAGAGGAGTAAAGAGGAGCTAAAGAAGAGCTAAAGAGGAGCTAAAGAGGAGTAAAGAGGAGCTAAAGAGGAGTAAAGAGGAGCTAAAGAGGAGTAAAGAGGAGCTAAAGAGGAGTAAAGAGGAGCTAAAGAGGAGCTAAAGAGGAGTAAAGAGGAGCTAAAGAGGAGTAAAGAGGAGTAAAGAGGAGTAAAGAGGAGCTAAAGAGGAGTAAAGAGGAGCTAAAGAGGAGTAAAGAGGAGCTAAAGAGGAGCTAAAGAGGAGTAAAGAGGAGCTAAAGAGGAGTAAAGAGGAGCTAAAGAGGAGCTAAAGAGGAGTAAAGAGGAGCTAAAGAGGAGTAAAGAGGAGCTAAAGAGGAGTAAAGAGGAGCTAAAGAGGAGTAAAGAGGAGCTAAAGAGGAGCTAAAGAGGAGCTAAAGAGGAGTAAAGAGGAGTAAAGAGGAGCTAAAGAGGAGCTAAAGAGGAGTAAAGAGGAGCTAAAGAGGAGCTAAAGAGGAGC
>CAMQGK010000650.1:6182500-6245000 GCA_947000775.1 Pterois miles
CGAGCAGCTCGGCTCAGCCGCTTCATCTGCTGCCCTTTAATTCTCCCAAAGAATCCGGTTCATCGTTACTCACCTACCGAGCAGAGCAGCGTCGGCGGAGCTCCGGTACCGCCGCTCCTCTCCGGTACCGCTCGGTGAGATCCGTTAATACCGTAAATTATCACCTATAACGCCTCTATTGATCTCCTCTCAGCGGCGGCGGAGCGACTCCAGACTGAGGCTGCGCGCGCACTACCGTCAGCGGGTCATCCCTCCTCCTCCTCTCCCTCCTCCTCCTCTCCCTCCTCCTCCTGCTGCTCCTCCCTCCCTCCTCCTCCTCCCTCCTCCTCCTCCTCCTCTCCCTCCTCCTCTCCCTCCTCCTCCTGCTGCTCCTCCTCCCTCCTCCTCCTCCTCCTCCTCCTCCTCCTCTCCCTCCTCCTCCTCTCCCTCCTCCTCCTCCTCTCCCTCCTCCTCTCCCTCCTCCTCCTCCTCCTCCTCCTCCTCTCACTCCTCCTCCTCTCCCTCCTCCTCTCCCTCCTCCTCCTCCTCCTCTCTACACCCATTAAATACAAATAATAAATAATAATAGACATAACATTAACAGCAGCATTAGATGTCTAAAAGATAAGTCTCAAATATATATATATATATATATATATATATATATATATATATATATATATATATATATATATATATATAGTAGTAGAGATAATAGATGATCCGTGTGTTGGTCTAAAATATGCAGTAGAGATAACGGTGGTTCTTATAGGGACATGAAGACAATATTTAACTGGTACACTTCCAGGTAATTAAACCCATTTAGTGTAACCTGAGGGTCTAAAGTCTAAAGCGTCTGTGAGATTATTAACAAAACAGGAAAGCAGGAAATTAAACCGAATCTCTTCTACACACAGTGCTGCTCATTTTTACATCTGTTCGTTTGTTTCCTGTGAGCTGCTGGATCACACTGAGGATGAAGCGTCCATCATAAATCCGAACATACTGCAGTGAAAATAAGGCTGTATGGAGGCTCCGAGGTCAGTAACTCTCAGGAATAATTTAGGAGCGATTTTATCGTTTGTAGAGAGCTGGACAGGTCTCCAAACAGTATTTTATTGTTTATCATTATTATATTTTACTGTCCACACTCTCAGCAGTATTATCCTGGTGGGCGTCTGATGACAGAAGCAGAGCAGAAAGGAGTTTGGCAGCTGTGGGTGAAAGCGTGGCAGTAGCAGGCCCGGCTGAGCAGGATCCCCTGGGTCTCCATATCAGTCCCAGCCAGCCTGGGGCTCTGCCTCGGGGCCCTTGGGCCCCTCATTGTTCCACGGGGAGGCTGTTTAATGCACTATAATGAGCCTCACAGTATACCCTGGTGGCCTGGTGGTGACTTTGGTGTGGTTCCTCCCCCACCCCGTCTCCACTCAGTATTACTCACCTGGCTCAGACCAGGACTCAGTGTGCTGCACTTCTAAGCCAGAACTACAACCACGAACATCAGACGGTTTTACACCTAGTGAGGACAGATATCTCTGAGAGGTGATAATATACCGGTTTACCAATTCATCATGTTTCACCTGCTGTTAAAATCCGAGGCCGAAAGACCCAGAACTGAATGACCCTCAGATCCCTTCATATGGACCGGACACAGCAGACTCCTAGACCTAGAGTCTCCACTGACCGTGACACACCCTGAGTGGGATGATGAGGGCTGAAGTGCAAAGAGAAAATCATGCACTAATACACAGACAAACAAATGCATAAATACTTACTTGTGCATAATAAGTACATACATTTAAAAATAGATAAGTAAAAATAGAAAAGAAATAAAAAATAAATGCAAAATTAACAAATGCATAAATGCATGAAGACATACACATGCAAACAGCTCAGACTAAAAATAATAAGAAAAATAAAAAACACATACATATATACATACATACATACATAAAATAAATGCAAAATTAATAAAATAAAATACATGCAACTACAACTAAATAAATACATTTAAAAATAAATACACTAAATAATAAAAGGGAAACTTAAACAGAGGAGTATATAAGGAATAGGAATTAATACAAAGATAAATTAAAAAAGAAGCAAATCAAAACTGAAATTTCAATTTATATCACATTTAAAAAAATAATAAATAAAACAATAAAAAATACTCAAAATTAACAATATGTCTCAAAAGAACACAAAGGTAAAAATAAATACACAAAGTTAAAGTTAAAATAATGTTAGAATTCTGATATATAATAATTCAATCTATTTATATGTACAGTATATATACATATATAATTTATTTTAAATTATTTAGCTATATTGTTGTTGTATATATTAATTGTATTCTTCTTCTTCTTATTATTTTTATTATTATGTTGTTACTACTACTACTATTATTACTTTTTAATTATTACTTGTTTATTATTATCTCTCAAATCTGCTGTTTACAAACACCAATATTTTTTGGAAAAAAAAGAGAAACTAAATAAGGGAATAATACAAAAAAGGGAATAATACAAAGATAAATAAATAAAGAAGCAAATTAAAATTGAAACTAAGAAATAAAAAGGCATACGATTAACAACAGTATGTCTCAAAAGTTAATTAAATTAAATTAATGAATTCATGACTACATTTATTCTTCATATTATTTTAAATATTACATTTTTATTTATTTATTGAGTCATTTATTTTTCTGTCAGTTTCCATCCTCCCTTCAACAGAAAAATAGAAATCTGGCCTCTGACTGCCGTCCATCTTCTGATTTTCATTCAGCCCGTAGATCAGCTGACAGCCGTGTGCTCCTTTGAACGTCATCATTAGGTCCCGTTCATCAGACGAGCATAAAAGTCCTGTACGATATCTACTGTCCACAGAGCCAGAGGACAAACACTGAGACAAAGACGTCCTCCATCAAAGCTGTCCCTCGTGGTTACAGCTGCTGCTTTATTCCCAGTCTGGCTGATGTGATCCATCCCATATCTCTCTCTTCTCATGCCAAGTCATCTGGTCTCCAGTGTTAATGAAGGTCAGGGGTCATGGTCTCTGAACCCTGATGGTTGCCCACGGGTTGATATCGATCAGGGCGTTTGGTCTGGTTGACGTTATCCAGAGCAGCGCTGAGATTTCAGTCTGACTGGAGCTGGACACAAGACTCAGCACAGAGATGACGCGTTATCATGTGCATGTGCATTCAATTACCCAGCATCCTCCTGTGGATTCAGCTTAGGAACACCCTCTAGTGCTCATCTCAAATTCATGTTGTTCATATTACATTTTTTTTATTTTTTAAATGTAGCATTTTAATGTATATATAGGTGAAAAATAATAAAATAATGGTATATAGACATAATGTATAAGGCAAATGATGCTGATAATAATAATAATAAACATTATTCTTTAAAAATTACTACTACTACTACTACTACTACTACTACATAACATAATGTTTATTTGCAACTGTTTGTATGTATGTTTAAAAAAACATATAGAAACAACTGGACACACAAAGTCTATGTGCTTAAAGTCATGACAGTCTAAAAATATATAAATACTCTCAATTTTGTTTATAATCCAAAATAAAAATAGGATTTGGATTTAGATCTATATTTCTTTAATACACTTGATTTCTATGGTGTTTTCCCGCCATCCAGTGGAGCTGTCTGCTTTTGTTGATGGCGCCATCCAGTGAAGGCAAAGCTGCACTGCGGCCCCGTCCAGTGTTGGTGATCAGTTCATGGGGCGACGCTCTGAGATGGGAGCATGTTGGAGGTTGAGGAGAAGATAAGCTTGGACCCGGTGTGTTTTTATTCCAGGGCGACACATAAAACAGATGAGTAGCTGCACACCAAAGACCGACGCAGTGTTCTGTAAAACAGACCAAGCGTTGCACAAATAATCACGAGGTTTGTCGCAGAAAGACAGGCTTATATATGAAAAGAGAACCAGGACAAATGGTCTGCGGACCATATGGTGCCGTCGTGAAATGTATGAATCTATCGGACGACGAAGAGGAGGTGGAGGAGGAAGGAGTGCTCACAATATGGTTAATCTGTTTCATGAAGATAATGAAATACGGTTTTACTAGTTATTTATTCTAACAAGCTTGGTGAGTTTTGTTCATTTGTGCTGCTGTGTGTGTGTTTTATTTCTGGAGAGAGTTTTTTTATTTTTATTGATAGTGATTATTGATAGTGGTGAAAGGAGGACACAGAGGGGGCGGCACCCAGCAAAGGGCCCCAGGCAGGATTCAAGCCGGGGGCCACTGCAGCAAGGACTTCAGCCTGTAGCACATCATATCAGTGCTGCTGTCACACCCAGATTTACCCCCTGAGGATCAATGAAGTACTATCTTATCTTATCTTATCTTATAAGAGAAGAGAGAACCAGACACAGGATGAACTATTCAGATCATTTATTGCAGGGCCAGTGTGAAGCATTTAGGGGCCTACTGACAGAGCTGGATTCGGTAGCTCCAGACATGGTGCTGGTTACCGTGTTCATCCTCTCATGTCGTATCAGAAACCTCGTCAGTGAAAGTTTCTGAAAGCTCAGAGTTCACAACTTGTGACGTATTTGTTAACACTGTCAGAAATGGAGGAGCCCATGGAAGTTCATTTATCGCTGCATGATATCTTCATATATTGTAATCTTAGTAATATATTGTTTATCTTTGGAATTTTCGTAATTGTCGTTATGTCTACATTTCCTGCATCATGTTGCTCACTAGCTAGCTTGCTGAACTGTTAGCCTCTGTGGCTTCCGGACGTCGACAGTTAATGTTGCCGTTACTTGGCAGCAGCGTTATTCCCGACTTCACCACATGAATGTACCACGTCATGTTCACGACTTCCCACGTTGTGAACACGCGTTCACAAGATTCATTTGAAGGCAGCATTTTGGTGTTTAGGAGTTGGGCCCACATGAACGCCCCGTTCATGTTGTATGGTGCCTTCAAATGGAACTCGTGAACCCGTGTTCATGTAAGTCATGAACATGACATGTGTGTAACACTGCTAGCGTTAGCCTCCAGTCTGTGGTTAGCCTCCAGCTAACACTGCTAGCGTTAGCTTCCAGTCTGTGGTTAGCCTCCAGCTAACGCTGCTAGCGTTAGCCTCCAGTCTGTGGTTAGCCTCCAGCTAACGCTGCTAGCGTTAGCTTCCAGTCTGTGGTTAGCCTCCAGCTAACGCTGCTAGCGTTAGCCTCCAGTCTGTGGTTAGCCTCCAGCTAACGCTGCTAGCGTTAGCCTCCAGTCTGTGGTTAGCCTCCAGCTAACGCTGCTAGCATTAGCCTCCAGTCTGTGGTTAGCCTCCAGCTAACACCATCAGAGAGGATCTATAGCACCTTTAAAATAAGATCAGCTAACATCAGATTCATTTTGAAGGCAGTCACATTTATTCGTCTTCTTAAACACATCTGCTGAGCAGCCTGTGGAGCTGCGGTAACACTCGTCCATGACGGGATCTCTGTGGGAGTCCCACAATGCTAACTACAAAATAAATACACAGGACAACAAGTTCCACAGCTCAAAAATATACAAAGGTCTGAAATCAATGTAAACTTTGAAAACATCTGCTTGTTTTTTACATAAGAAACAGTTCAACAACCTTTATGACAAGACCAAAAGTTAATGTATTTACAAGTTTGTACAAAAAAATACAAAGCTGATACTACAGAGGATGAACTGCATCTAGTACCAGAAGTTACTCTGTCGACGTCGACGGTCCTCTTTAGGTTTGTTTCAGTCAAGTAAACGAGAAGAGAAAAATCAGTCTGATGAAAACAGTCCCGGCCTTTGGCAGAAGCGTCCTAAAGTGTGTAGATATTACTGTAAAGATCTATAAATATCTGCAAGTACAGCAAGAGACTGATGCAACTTCACAAACATCACTGTATCAGTGCAAAATATTAAAATAATGAAAGAAAAAAGGTTGGAATGAAGGTTCACAGACAACCTATCGCGTACCCTGTTATGTGACATTAGTACGGCGTATCATTAATATCATATCACATCATATCAAAACGACACTGATATTTAGTTTATATATTTTCAGATATTTATTTCAGTGTACCTGTAGATTAATATGATTACATAGACTGTCAGCTTTGCATAATGGTTCAGTACCGTCACTGCAATAATACACTGATAATATCATTGTGAATATGTGGGACAAAATAATGAGTGCGAGGGTTAAAACTAGGGCTGCAACTGATCATTTTCATTGCTGTTGTCTCGATCAATCAGTCAGCTGTTTGTGGGGATGCACTGGGCCGATATCAATATATTTGTTGTTCTTTATTTTGTTCCAGCGAAACAAAGAGCTCTTGGTCCGACCTGCTTTAAGTTGCTCAGCATTTCATTACAGCGTCTCTGATTGAGCACAAAGTTATGAAACAACCTTTAACACAGGGCCCATGGGCCACATACTGCACAGCCCAGTTTCATTCACTTAAAGCATGGCATCAAACCAGTAAATAACAACACCTCCAAATCTCTCGCTGTCTGTAATGTGACAAAGCCCATTCTGATAACGGTCACAAATAATGAGCGATCCATTTACTCCGACTCTGCTGTTCCCTCAGACCTGCTAACAACCCATTTATCTTCAGTTGTCCTTGCAAGTCCTTTAATTTTCCACCATGATGAGTCTGATAATAACGCTGAATATTATATTCCCTGAACACACCACGCACACCGGCTTCCCATTCTGGTTCATTCTCGTCCACTTTTTTCCTTTTTGACCTTTTCCAGCGGCGGGTCGTGAACAGTAGCCGAGCTAGCGTTGTGCCACGTAGCCTGGACGTGAGCACGCCGGGTCTATAACAGGGAATCCAGCATAGCATTGTAATAAAACGGAAATGTAAGCAGCGCTTCCCCACACTTAGACGGTACTTGGGTGGACACTGCCATCGGCGAATGTCAGCTGATACGATGTTCAGCCAATAAATCGGAGCATCCCTGAATGTTTGGTCTATAAAATCAGAAAATGGTGAAAATGTGGATCCTCAAATGTCTCGTTTTGTCCAAAACTCAAAGATATTCAGTTTACTGCTATAGAGGAGTAAAGAAACCAGAAAATATTCACATTTAAGAAGCTGGGATCTGAAATTTAACTGTCCGTCCTTACAAAAAGCACAAGCTGATTAACTGATGACTGAAGTAGTTGCCGATTAATTTAACAGTTGACAACTTATCGATTAATCGTTGCAGCTCTAGTTCAAACCTCTCTTGTAGCTTATGACGCTTCTTTTAATGACATTCATAAATTCCTAGTTGCCTCTGCAACCAGTGTCTGAATTTAAAATTAGTCTCTTTTAAAAATAAAATCTGAATAAAATAAGTTATTAATTCCAGCAATTCATTGAATCTAAAGGTTTAGGTTATTTAACCAAATCAGGGAGCAAACGCAGTTATAAAAATAAATATATTTAGATTGTTGCAGGTTATATTCTGATGGGGAGTAAAATAGACATTTGGTACGAAATAGCAGCAAATGTCACATTGATAAATTCATAACATGCTTCGTTGTCATCACAGATTATAACCTGGCTCCATATTTAACCCTACGTATCAAAACCTGAAAAATCTCACAAAATCACGTGCTGAAGCTGCTCCGTCACTTTCCGTCTCTTGCTGAGAGTAAAATAAGGCATATTGATCCTCCTTTCAACAGCTCATAGGCACACGGTCAGCACACCAGAAATGACCTGTTCAAAATCAAACCCATGACCTCCTCGTTCTCCTGCGGCGCTCCTGTTTCACCACCTCCGACTCCTTCATCACTTGGTCTTCATGTCCCACCTTATCACCTCCTCGTCTCTGAAGATTGTCGCCTCTAATCACTTATTGCGTGAGAGTTTTAAAATCTCTTTGATTGAATTTACAATACGCTTTTAAAAGGACTGAGTAAAATATACAAACACATCACTAGATGCTTTGAGGCTTCATGTATCAAAATCATTTGTGGCTTGAAGAAATGTATAATCTAGTTGCATAGGTATTCACAGAATACGAACACTTAATCCCGTGTATTTCTACAAGATCAAAATGCAGCTCCGATCGGACATTAAAATGTGAAGTCGGGCTGAAGGAAGACTTCGGCTGATGTGCAATAAACTAACCAACCAATCAGAGTCCTGCATCGAGTCGATTACCCGCCCGGCGACCCGCTAAACAGGTGATGTGCTGGTGGGTAATTTTATTTACAGGCTCGGTTCTGGGTCAGGTCTAATGTGACACGCTGACTGACATTATGGTGAAAACCAATCCATTCATTGCTATAGCTGTCATTTCTATCTTTTTAATATTTGTTGTTATTTTCAGTAATTACCACAATTATTAGTAAAATAATATAAATAACAAAGTATTTTATCATTATTATTTATTAGTATTTTATTAATGAGTCTTTTGTGGGAATAAATTGTACTGTTCTTTCACATTTGAAAACTTAAACTCAAAAAAAATAAAATACAGAACATATATGTTAAAATAGGCTATTAAAATAAAACAAAAATAATTTCATGTTTTGTTTAACGTTTTAATGGTGTGATTGCTTCGAGCGTGTTGGCTCTTAGTATCCTGCTGGATTATCAGAGCTGCGTCAGTAACACCAGGCAGGTCAGCGGTGGAGGTTCATTCAAAGGTTCATCTTATCTTATCTTATCTTATCTCAGTGTCAAGAGAATTAGCACAGAAATGTCATTTAAAACGTATTTCCTGATTTCCTTTGTTCTAAAATGTGTGAAATGGTCTCAAGTGATGACTCTAAATGTGCTGTGTGACCAGATTATGTGAAAAGTATTTTTAGATGGATGGAGGGGTCGACGGGTCCCGGGTTCCGGGTCCCGGGTCCCAGGTCCCGGGGCAGGTTTTAAAAACTGGACCCGCGCAGGACTCTGATGTAAGCCTGTTGTTTCCCTGCTTGTCATATTCATCAGTTTCTACAGAACGCTAAACAATCTGTTTCTAATGTTCATATCAGGAGGATATTTTCACTGAGGGTATAAAACATTTCTGAACTCAGCCACCACTCGTCGGATCAGTTTCATACCTCTGTTTTCTACGTGGAGCCCTGTGAGGAGCCGTCGTCGTGAGGACTCCCGTCCGAGTTCTCCGTCTCGCCCTCAGAGATCGCCTGCATGGGCACCGAGCACATTCTGCTGCGCACGCCGTACCGGCTGCTGTTGGCGGGCGGCGGGATCCTGGAGCGGCCCTGCCTGGAGGCAGCAGATGAGGGGAAGGATTTTGGGGAGAAACCCTCGGCGTTGGCATTGGCTTTGGGGTAGAGGCTGGAGAGCTGATCTGGTCCCGACTGATGCTGCAGGGGGGCGGTGGGCTCTTCAGGCAGTCTGGGTGACTCCATCAGCAAGTCTCCAGCAGATTTAGGAGCGACGGGGCTCTTGAGGATCTCTGTTGCCGACATGCGGTAGCTTGACTCTGAGCGGCTGCCTTTTTTGAGCAGCAGCAGTTTGAACTCCTCGTTGGAGGTGCTGGACTTCTTGGCGTTTCTGTAGATGGGCCCAGAGACTCGGTGCAGGCCTGGCGGGGTCACAGCGGCGGAGGGCGACGCCACCGAGACCGGGGAGCTCACGGTGCTGCTGGGTGGTGCGTTCCCCGATGCAGCGCCGAGGCGGTTCCTCACGTTCAGCTCGGTGGAGTCCTTCCTGCCCAACACTTTCCTCTTGGACCTGAAAATGAGGAATCCAAACTGAGGATGTCTGTAACCTGAAGGACAAAGAGACGGCGATCCAGACGACCTACACTACCTGTGAATCATAGCAAACAGGTCCTCGGTGGTCCGGGTCTTGGTGGGGGACAGAAACACGCTGTCGTCCTCTGGCCGGGACTCATCACTCAGAGGAGACACTGTGTTTTCACTGGCTGGAGAGTCTGGCAACACAAATCAACATGTGAACATCGGACAGAAACTCCAGTCTATAGTCTGCACCGGCTCTTACTCATGATCAGCCTCTTACTTTGAGTTAAAAACATTATTTTTGGTTTGGATTATTATTATTAATTATTATTAGATGTGTTTGTGAAGGTTCTCAGTCACCAGGTCATAGTATCCGAGTAGAGGCTGAATCAGCAGCAACTGGACTTCAGGTATCTAAACCAAGTCCAGCTGCTGCCGGTTTAACCTGTACTCAGGTTCACATGACAGATTTATGGATTTCTTTATTATTCTCTGCTCTCTTCTGTGTAGTTTTAAGTTGGTGGGACTCAACTGGAAAACTGTGATGGCACATCCTTTAGTGCATGAATCGAGGCTACTGAGGGAGGCTGGGACACCGTGTACCTGGAGCTGCAGAGCTGGAGGCTCTGAAGAAAGAATAAATAAATAACATATGCACAAATACAATTTCAAATCAATAAGTACCAAAAACCTGGCTGACCCTGCTGACCTGCTCTGGTTCCTGATGGTGCCCCGCTGCCTCCCTCCTGACCCTACCACTGTTAGACCTGTTATCACTACTCTATTTTTTTATTTATATTAATTCTATTATTAACAGCATTAATTATGTTCCTAGTTCATTTATTTATTTGATTAAAATGTAGTGATTTCCCTCATTCATTTCATTTTTTTTAATTAAGTCGATTAATTGAAAAATTAATTTATTAATTATGTTCCTTGTTCATTTAGTTTTTTTATTTTGTGTATTTATGTGTGCGTACACACACACACACACACACACACACACACACACACACACACACACACACACACACACACACACAAACAGACAGTAGTATCAACCAGGTCAGACTACTACTACTACTACTACTACTACTACTACTACATCCTGGTCTCATCTGAAACTAGAGAACCTGATGGATCCATCGGTACCAACCAGGTCAGACTACTACTACTACTACTACTACTACTACTACTACTACTACTACTACTACTACTACATCCTGGTCTCATCTGAAACTAGAGAACCTGATGGATCCATCGGTACCAACCAGGTCAGATCAGATTTTTGATGCTAAAGTCAGAACCTGGGAGGGTTTCTTGACAATATCTGCCATTGATTAGTGTTGTTATTGATTTCCAATGATAAATATATACAGACATTTACATAAAGCAGCATATTAGTCCACTAACATGCTGATCAGAGGATTAAATACTGGACTGATCTCCCTTTAAGGGACATTTAGAGCAGATAAAAGATGTGTGATTATATATTTCATTGATTGACAGCCCTAGTTTATTTTATTCATGGTCTTTCAGAACTGTAATTGGCAGCACATGTCAAATGTTGAGCTCATTAAGTCTATTGAGAGAGAGAGAGAGAGAGAGAGAGAGAGAGAGAGAGAGAGAGAGAGAGAGAGAGAGAGAGAGAGTATAAAAAGTATAATGAAACGAATCAGAAACCTCAAAATCAGCTGTTTTGAGTCTGACTGGTCTGATTGGTCTGACTGGTCTGATTGGTCTGATTGGTCTGACTGGTCTGATTGGTCTGACTGGTCTGACTGGTCTGATTGGTCTGATTGGTCTGACTGGTCTGATTGGTCTGATTGGTCTGACTGGTCTGACTGGTCTGATTGGTCTGATTGGTCTGATTGGTCTGACTGGTCTGACTGGTCTGAGTGGTCTGACTGGTCTGACTGGTCTGACTGGTCTGATTGGTCTGACTGGTCTGACTGGTCTGATTGGTCTGACTGGTCTGACTGGTCTGATTGGTCTGACTGGTCTGACTGGTCTGACTGGTCTGATTGGTCTGATTGGTCTGATTGGTCTGATTGGTCTGACTGGTCTGACTGGTCTGATTGGTCTGACTGGTCTGATTGGTCTGACTGGTCTGATTGGTCTGAGTGGTCTGACTGGTCTGATTGGTCTGACTGGTCTGATTGGTCTGACTGGTCTGACTGGTCTGAGTGGTCTGACTGGTCTGATTGGTCTGATTGGTCTGACTGGTCTGAGTGGTCTGACTGGTCTGATTGGTCTGACTGGTCTGAGTGGTCTGACTGGTCTGACTGGTCTGATTGGTCTGACTGGTCTGACTGGTCTGAGTGGTCTGAGTGGTCTGACTGGTCTGATTGGTCTGACTGGTCTGATTGGTCTGACTGGTCTGACTGGTCTGACTGGTCTGACTGGTCTGACTGGTCTGATTGGTCTGACTGGTCTGACTGGTCTGACTGGTCTGACTGGTCTGAGTGGTCTGACTGGTCTGACTGGTCTGAGTGGTCTGACTGGTCTGATTGGTCTGACTGGTCTGATTGGTCTGATTGGTCTGATTGGTCTAACTGGTCTGACTGGTCTGACTGGTCTGATTGGTCTGGAACCTCTGCTGTACATGACCACGAATGTCTAGATCAACATGCATCAGTGATAACGTACCTTTCCTGAAGCAGTCCTCGCTGTCTGCTGTGGACTCCTTTCCGTCCTGAGGGGCCCTCTCAGCTGAAGCACCTGATGGCTCATCTTCCTGTTCTTTGCCACCTCCATCACTGATTGGATTCCCTTGCAACGCATCCAGTTGGCTGTCAGTAGCAGGCACTTTATCAAGACTGTTGGATTTCTGCGGTGAACCTTGCTGAACGGAGGGCGGACGACCTGCTTCTTCTTCTTCTTCTTCTTCTTCTTCTTCAGGTCTTTGCTGTGGTAAAGGCTCTGAGTCTCCAGCTTCTACTGCCTCTGTGCACGTCTCTGCTTCATGACTGCTGGTCCTCTCGGAGACGTCTAATCCTGGAGCCTCTCTGTCGCTCTGACGCGCTGCTTCTCCGCCTGCGAGCTCTTCGTTTGAGGTAAACACCGATTCACTCGCCCCCTTGGAGGGCGCGTGATGTTGATATAACAGCTGACTCTGGAGCTCCACAGAGTCACTGCAGGAAAGCGTGCTAATTAAGCTCACAGCGGGACATTTGAGTCTGGAAGTGTCCTCATGGCTTCCTTCCTGTGCCTGAGAGACGGGTCGGAGCTGTACTGAGTGCAGCACGGTGGGGGTGATGGACATGGGATGGGCGTTGAACACTTCTGACTTTGGTGGCGCTCCAGGTGGAGCTTGTTGTTTGTTTAGGTGAAGAATCTGAATCTGGGTCCTGTAAGCTGACGCCTTGTTGCCGACACTGTGAAGAGTACTTAAGTCGAGGTGGGAGGGAGGGATGATCGGCAGCTCCAGGTCTCTCTTCGAGGTGGCTCCGAGTGACAGTGATGAAAGAGACGACTTCCTCTCTGGGACTTTGGGCTTCCTCTTGCTGCTGGAAGGCGACAGCGGTCCAGGAAAGAAAGCAGAGGGGAATGAGGAGGTGGGGGTCTCTGACTGACTGGAGTAGCCGCTGGACGGGCTGGCCAGGCCCGCCAGCTTCTCTGGAGACGTCAGCTTGAAGTCTCCCTCCACCGATGGAAGTGAGGGGGTGGTGGCTCTGGAACCAGACTGGGACGTCTGAGACTCGGAGCTTTCCTGTGACTTGATGCACTCGATGACTGTGGTACCAGTCGCTGTGCTAGAGTTTGACAGAGAGCGGTAAGGATCGCTGGATTTTAAATCGTTCAGGAGCCACAGATCTGCATAGTCTGACTGTACGACCCCCTCGTCCTTAAATGATTGAGGGTCTGTGGAGCTAAACACGCCTAAGTCAGGTAGGTCAGCTGAGCCCTCAATGCCCCAGACCACCAGGGGTTCTCTGGCGAGTGAGGAATGACTTGGTGAGCCAGACAAAACCAGCTGCAGCTTCCTCTCCTTGGAGGACAGCTGTTGTCCACAGGTCATCTTTGGTTCTTTGCTGTCAGGTATGTGTCCCTCACTGCATATTTTTCTTAAGGACGAACTCCTCTTAGGCGGACACGGCTTTGCCTTTGGTTTTCTTAAAGAGAGGCAGCGCCTCCCTAGAGTCATGTGACCACTGAGGTCACAGTCAGGCCCAGGGGCTGCATAGTTATACGTGAAGCTTCGGCTACCTTTTATACCACAGTCAAAGTGCATGGATGTGTAGTAGCCTTCAGTGTCTACGGAGTAGTGGGAGACGGTGTCGGCTTTCTCCGACGGCGGCTTGTCGGAGAAGCTGCTCTCACAGGTGGCCATGCTGCTGAAGCTGGGGCAGCCCAGGCTGCTCTCGGCCTCCCTGCTGGGCTCGGGGCTCAGGTCCTGGGAGAGCGGAGGGTCTGTGTGGGGGTAACTCCATTCCCCCTCGATGGGAGTGCTGACCCCTGCTTCCTCTAAAATGTCCATAGCTGTGGAGGAGAAAGAGCCGGCCCGCTGGGTCCTGAGACCCTGGTGGTAGTGGTCCAGCATGAAGCCGGTGTGGTCATCGTTGGTGTGCGTGGTGGCATTTAGCGAGAGCTCAGAGTCACAGTGGGAGGAGCCTGTCAACGGGGGAGAGGCTGCTGGGGGGATTGTCTCTGAGGTCTGCGAGGGGCAGGTGGAGCTACTCCCGCTCCAGTTCCCACTTGAGGACTGGTGGTCCTCTTTATGGTCCATCTGCACCCCGGCGGCAGAGACAGAGTGGACGGGGCTACTGAAGGTGTCCGAGCTGGACGAGATCTCACAGCTGCCCATGTCGACCTTCCTGGGCAGCTGGGATCTGGTCCTCTCCATCCAGCTGTGTTCCGGACTCTCCGACAGCTGCTGGTACTTCAGGCCCAGCTCGTGCTCAGACATGGCTTGGCCGTCCATGCTCTCCTCGCCATCCTTCAGAATCAACTCCCCCGGTCCAGGCAGGAAGTCTTCAGCATCGAAGGGGGACAGCTCCTCCTCATCGTCGCTGTCGTTGCGCCCGTTGTCCATCACCCGGCTCCCGTCTCTGGGCAGACTCCGGGAGCGCAGGCTTGCGCCCACAGAGGCGGAGAACATGGCTTCGGCGCTCTCCGACAGGCACAAGATGTTTCCTGCAGAGTGGGATAGGGAGACTCCCTGGCCTCTCTGGGCCCTGATCCTCCTCCGAGACGGCACTCCTGAGATCAGAAAGTCTTCCGTCTGGCAGCCTGATTCTCTGGTGCTGAGCTGGCTGGCCAGCTCCTCGCTGGAGGGACTGATGTTAGGACTGGCATGAACTACCACGGTGCGCTCTCTGGAGCCAGGAGAGTCGTCGGAGTCTGGGAGGAGAAGGAGCACAAGCTCAGCTTCAGATTAACACGTCAGGATCTCTCCCTCCCCTCATTTCCTGTCATCTCTCTGCCGTCGTCTGGCTAATAAAAGCATGAAATGCCCCAAAAATAACACTGAAAATACGCCTCAGTGGTTGATGTCTCCCTGACTGATGCTGATATGCTCTAAAGCTGTTAATTCTGCTCGTCTTCTGTAACAGTAAAACACACATAATTGCTTTGTAGTACTATTGGCATCTCTATGATCATAATATCATAACGTGGTTTCAATATTTTTTGTTGAAGTGACACCATATGAAGAACATTTTATTTTACTTATAACAGCAGCAATCTGAATTGAATTCTTTTTTTGCAATCAAATTTGATTGGTTTTAAAGATATGCATTAGATATGATTAATAAAATAAATCTAATTCAAAACAAAACATTGATTGAAAATAGGATATGGAATAGAAGAAGAACAACAAGAACAAGAACAAGGAGAAAGATAAAAATAAATATAAATAACAGATGAATAAAAATAATATTAGGCTTTGTATTGATGATAATAAACACTCCCAAATTACTAATAAAAAATACAGAATTTAAAACAAAACATTAGTTGATGATGATAATAATAATAATAATAATAATAATAATAGAATCAAAAGAGATCATGTAATACACCTATTTTCTGATACAGCTAAGTTACATAAAGTCTGTCCGGGATACGGCAGCTGTCTCTTAGCACCATGCGTCCCAGAGACAGTGCGCTGAGGCACATACCTAAATCCTGCTGCAGCTGTCGGGGGACGCCGGCGACGGTCCTGCGCCTCCTCAGCTTCCTCCTCCTCTGAAGCACAGACTGCGAGTGGACGAGCGAGCAGCGCACACTAGCATCTCGGTCGAAGCCAACGCCTGCAACAGGGAGAGACATGTGAGGGACCTTTGACTGACGTCCTCCTTTAACTCTCAGGCTGTCACACTTGGCTCAACCAAACCAGACGCTGCACAGAAACAGCTGTCAGGAGTGGACAAACTGGAGTAAGAATGTGGAGCAATTTACCACCGAATGTGATGTCGAAACTGTCAGATACATAGAGAAATACAAGAAGCAGGAGTCCGTATCAGATCCTGCTTTCTGCTTCAGTGTTGTGGTGTTTCCTGCCCCCCCCCATAATGACCATCATGTGATAGCAGGTCAGGCCTTTCAGCTCCATAGCAATTGCTGGACTTTGCTTACAATGTGCATTTTTTCCCGTCAACTGTGTTCGACTCAGCCAGCGTTGGCGACGTACAACTCTGCTTTTGACTCAGTGAGAGTGAGAGTAAATTACATGAGGCCTTTTCATGAGGTCTGGACACAACTAATTGGCATTCATGCCACAGCATCTCCCAATCACAGCCACAAAGAAAGAAAGTTAACGGGCATGGAGCATGACTCGCACATTAAGAGGGACTCTGCTGACGATGACGAGGTCTTATAGTTATATTTTTTTAAATTTTTATAGTTTATATATATATAGGAGAGGAGAAGAGCAGTAGTGTGTACATTCATAGTAACTCACTGTGTCTGTTAGCTGCTAATAGTGAATGTTATTAATAATAGTTTGACATCTTGGGAAATGTGCTAATTTGCTGTTTCTACAGGAGTTAGCTGAGAAAATCTCAGTTTTAAAAATGATGTGAAAGCAAGAACTAACTCAGCTTTTCACCAACTCAAAACCAAACATTACTGGAACATTATAAGGTTAATGTGATGCATTTAGTGTTAATAGTTAAAGTGCTTTCCAGTGTTATTTGTGGCCTATAGTCGGGTATCGTTCAGGTCCCAGTCAGGAGACACCTTCTGAATAGATGACACTAGCAGATACCAGGTTTGGGGGTCCTCCTCCAAGAAAATGTGAAGGTTTTTGACTTGACTGTGTAATTTTATATCATTTTTGGACCATTATTGTTATTAGTAAAATGATTATTTTATTATTTACACACACGTCACAGCCTTCATCTGAACATTTGAAATGTTTACCTAAATGAGCAGAGTCAGAAAATAATAATAAGTAATGTTTCATTAATTATAGGGCAGGAAGAGTACCGGCAGTAAAGCCCTTTGAATTGCTGATGTGTATGAATTATGCTATATAACTAACCTTGCCTCATGTCTGTTCACTAAATAGGACGCTATGGCCAGATGATAGTTAGCTTAGCTTAGCACGGAGACTGGAAGCAGAGGGAAACAGCTAGCCTGGTTGTTGTTGGTCTACAGCTCATTAATTCACATCATGTCTTGTCTGTTAAACCTGTACAAAACAAGAAATAAGGTGCAACTGGTCGGCATAGATAGGCTGAAATCAGTGTCATATTTTAAAGGTATAAGTTGAAATTTTGGGAAGTAACGCTTGTTCTTTTTCCTGCTGAGACTTACATGAGGAGATCATAGCAGCACCGTTGAAGCTCATTAGTTAAAATCAGTTAGATCTAACTTGTTGAACACAAACAGAAAAGTCAAAAGCTCAAGTTAAGCACACCTTGTCATTTATAAAAAACACAACATCTTGTCTTATTACTAAAGTTTAAGTGTCTTTGTGCTGAGCCAATTTAACCATCTCCAACAAAGTGAGCTTGTTTTCTAAAATATCAAACTATTCCTTTAAGAAGAGCCAAAGAAACTAGCATTGCACCCCTCCTCTGTCCTGCCACAGTTAACACATATAAACCATAATGCTTTAAATTTACCAGTCACATTAATGGGGATGACACATGAGGTGATGACTTGTGAACTGGTTTTCATTCTCTCCTCTGGGGTGGGCAGCGGCAGCGCTCTGGACCAGTTAGTCTGCTTGTCCAGGGTGGAGGGGGTGTTAGGGATGGGGAACCTGGGCCGGTGACCTAGAACCACCCCGTCAGCGTCGGGGTCAGAGGGCGCAGCCTGCAACAGATGGATATTTGCATGGTCAGCTTGTTATGGTTAGTTAGCATTACATGAGAAATGTGAGTTAAAAAGGATCAAACTCAGCTGCAGAGAGGGGGATGAAAGTGTGATGTAGAGGTTAGTGTTTTATTCATCTGCTGCATGATTATATGAAATACATGTTTGAATACTAGAATCAATATATCTGCTTCATCTGAGTCTGTGTGGAGGTAGAAGGAAGTTAGCTCTTTTATTGTGGTAGTCTGAGTACCGTGACGTCATATCCGTTCGGTATCCGTCAACCAGAACAAACCTCAGAAAGTATTAAAGGGTGGAGGGTGGGCGTGGATCCGACCTCCACCCTCCATGTTAAATCCAGCCTGGTAAACACTACACATCCAGTAAAGGAGGGAAACACTTTGGAAAAGCAGAGCTAGACATCACGGCTAAAGCTGCACGCTAACTCCGTCACGGACGGGAAACGTCATCGTACGGCGGTAACGTGCGGTCCGGCCGGCCGTCGCTCTCGTCTCCGTGGTCCGACGGGCCGACGCTACGACTGTAGAGCTCCATATACTGACATTTATGTTAAATGCATTCAGACGGCCCCGATGGAGCTGACCATGGATGGATAAAGAGAACGGAGCTGACGGAGAGCTAGAGACCACCTTGGAGGAGTTAGAGGAAGTAGACACCTGGGACTACGGCCGCTTTTCAGAATAAGGTGTTAACAAAGGGAACTGGATCTACAGAATCCATCTATGGAAATCAGACTGATGGATTATATTCAGCAGAGTAGAAAACATTACATGACCCTGATAGATTAAAAAGAAAATCCCACTAATCTGTGAGGGAAACGGCTTTATTCTCTGATTTCTGGGTTGATGGATAAAAACTGTGATCAATAATTCCTGACAATGATCCTGATAGATTTGACTTCAGGACGTCTCTGACTACAGACCTGCTGAAAATCAAACATTTTACTGGATTCATTCAGAGATTTTACAAAGTAAAAGTGTCTGATTCAACTTTTTCTCATGGTCTAGTGGTAAAACATATAAGAAAAAAAAATCACAATAAATTTTAATAATTACAATTTTAACATTTGCGATCACTGAGCCAGCAGCCAAGTGTGGTGGAAGTACTGAATCAGGAGCCACATGCCCCTCGAGGAGCTGAGGTTCACACTGGATTCATTAAGTAGTGGAAATAAAACACAAAAGGCAGAAAATGGAAAGCACGAAACCTGCAAACAAGTTACTAGCACCGACTGTCCGAGCGTCACGCCAATGAAAAGTTTGGCACATGATGATAGAAAGAGAGACGCCTCCTTCGCTCAGCAGCTGTAACGGAGTGAACGGTCATTTCATCGGCTCGGCTCACTCTGACAACCTACCGTGACTTAATACCAACCAGTCTCTGGAAATATCCTTTTCCCAGACGTTCAGACTGACACCTCCATGACAACCCTTACCAGACAGCTGCGCTACTAGTATACTTCTTCACTTTTTATCTACTTATCAGAGATATACTTAACAAAAATATACCTGGCTCATACTGACAAGTTTACAGAAAAGTCTAAGTCGACTTGACTTATATTTATACTTAATCTTTAGATCAAGATATACAAGTCAGAATTCTTTTACTTGGACATAGCCTCTGTAAACATAATGTGTATAATCACTTAGTCCCATATGGACATAGCTCTATGAACTGTACATAACCTCTCTGTGTGTACACAGAAATATAACTCCGCCTGTATATGTAATGTTTTCTTTATAATACTCTTATACAACAATAGTTAGAATATATACTTATACTGAACTCTTATTCATCAGAACACAACACATTGATTCTTTGCACCTTAACTGCAATCTGTATATATACTGTATACACTATATGTATATGTGCAGACAGCACATCCTCATTGTATTCTATATTGTCGTAATCAGCACTTTACTAGTTTGCACTCTGGTTAGATGCAACACTGCATGTCGTTGTACTTGTACTATACTACTACTATGCAATGACAAAAGAGTTGAATCTAATCTAATCTAATTTAATTTGCAGTATAAAATTCAAATATTTGACTAGTAGTTTATTGAGTGTACTTTAAAGTTTACTTTCACGAACTGAAAGGGGCTACAAGTATAAAACTAGTAAACTATCAGTACAAAGAATTATAAACTAATAAGTGTGCTAATTTAGTACCTAGAAGTATTTAACTAGTACATTTACAAGCATAAAACTATTAATCTGTATGTATACTTATAGTATAGTTTCAGTACAAAGTAAGACTTTGATGTAAACTAGTTGTGTAAAGTAAACTATTCTTACACTTAAAGTACACTTAAAAGTACACCTATATAAACTAGTAAGAGGACCACTTTAGTCCCAAGAAGTATTAATGCGCTCTGCTTTTAAGTATACAACTAGTACACTGATATTAGTATACTTACTACATAAAGTATACTTGGGAAATATATACTTTACTTAAGTATACTTGACAAAGAAACTGGAAGTATACTACTTTTCATTGAAGCGGTGAAGTTCCTACCTGGAGGTTCGTGCAGACAGCCACATGTGAAACTGGGAGGGATTCTGGGCTGAGCTGGTTCCCGCCTCCTCACCCCGACAGCCTCCCACCCCCATTTAAAGCCAGCTCTTTGTGCTCTCTGTTCCCAGCAGGCCAATGAAAGAAACCGGTTTCCTTGGAAACTTCTCCCAGCGAGCAGGAGAAAAGCCTTTCCAGCTGATGTGTTTCAGGAACAGGAGAGGACGGATGAACGAGAAGAAGAAGGAGACAGAGAGAGAAAGGGACGAACATGCAGGATGAGAGAGAAAAGAAGAAGGAGTGGCGGTGTTTTGGTGGGGATGTCAGCTCTCTCAGGGTGCAGAGAGGAGACCGCAGCACAGAGGGATCATGGGTAATCACAGAGCCTATCATTAGAGAAACCCCGGCTGCTGGCGGCCGTCGCTCGCATTCCTCACATACTGCACATGAACTCCCAGCAACCGTCCATGTGTGACGTGTCACGGTACGAGTCCACGGTGGCATTTTTTTATCGCAAGGGATCGCCTCGCTTTATGGGCTACCACGAGACGCAAGGCCCCCGCCTGAATGAAAACCTTCCCTCGTGGGCTGCTGCTCCCAGCTTTCAAACCCAAACAACATTTCTTCTCTTATACCAGGAAAGTAGTTCACCAAAACAGTTTCTATGAGAAACAACCCATGCAGCTGCTGAATCGGACTTGATTTGCATAAAGTAGCCGAGACCTCAACATTAAGTAAATGAGGAGCGGGCATCAGCGTGGCAGTCCGTCTCTTGAATCCCATCGCCACACTACCAGAATGCATTGCACGGCTGCTGACATAGACAATGAATGGGAAGCGTGGAAAGGACGGGTGCTCTTCTTCGGGCTACATCCATACGCATACATTTTAAAATGCTCAACTTTTACTACGTTTCTGCCTGAGATGTTTGAAAACGGCGCTGACCCGGTGTTAGCTTTAAAACTCTGGGGTTGCGTTTGTGTCGAGACGGACAGGAACCGAGACCTTTGAAAACACAGACGTTCACTTCTTCTAGTCTTTTCCCAGGAGACTCTCGTTTTTCATCGCTCTCTCCCTGTTTCCTCTCGGGTCACAATTCTCCAGCATTTCACCCAATTCATGGTCATTTTTCACACCTTTTCTCCTTCTTGTTATCTGAACCTGTCTCTGGCTCTGTACAGTGTGTATAATACTACACCTACTGTCTGAACAGTCCTTATCAAACCATTAGGTCCTATAAGTTGTAAAATGCAGCTGAATCAATAGTTACTGATCTATACATCCCAGCGACGGCCGGGAGGCGGAGTTAAAGAAAACACTTCAGTGCCTGCTTCATGGGCCCAATGGATGAGGAGGATGATCCATGTACTTTTCCAGTCAGGAGTCATATGAATGAACGGGAGCCTCCAACGCTGGATCCACTTCTCTTTATTCGTCCATGCATCAAGTGACCTTGTTGTTGTCGCCAGCAGCTGTTGTGCAGTTAAATTCTGCGTTTTATAATGCTGCTACTGCCTACGTGCACAGGAGGGAAGATTTTATTTGAACGCTTTGCATCAATTCCTGTATCCAGTGCTACATGTGATGTGTGTTCAGGCTCAGTAGTATGGATGGAGATTCACTCTGAAGCGTCAGTTTCGCCTCCGGACTGGTTGGAGCAGGACGCTGACTGCTGCTGAGAGGAGCATGCATTTAAATAGAGACTCGTTATGGAAATTAGAAGGAGTCAGACAAACGAGAACAGCTTAGGAGTTGTGAAATAAAGTGTTGGGAGGAGCACACAGGAGGAGGAGGAGGAGGAGGAGGAGGAGGAGGAGGGACCACTACCTTTCTGCTCCAGGGGGAGAATCGGCAACATTCGGTCGGGGAGGAGGAGCGGGTGGATTCGAACTGAAGTTTGGGTAAAAACACAACAACATGGAGATATTGAATATGAACAGTGAACAAGATGAAGACCAGAACTCTGAGGGACCAGAGTCAGGGCTGATGGAGGCTGATGGCATAAAACAGAAATATCAAGTCACATCTGTCCACGTTCCCAGCACGTTCCCAGAATGTTCCCAACACGTTCCCAGCACGTTCCCAGCTGGTTCCCAGCACCTTCCCAACACGTTCCCAACTGTGTTGTGTATCAAGAAAGATAATCGACAAACAGAAAGAAATATACAAGATTCTATCTGAGCGACCAGGAGGAGAACAAACCTAAACCAATGGGTCTGTCCTCAAATAAAGACTTTTTGATTTATATCTATACAAACCAGTATGGAGCGAAAATATGGAAATACAAGGAGAAATAAACAAAAGAGTAAATACATGTAGAAATACGAAGACAAATAAAACGTAAAAGAATTACCGTATTTTTCGCACTATAAGGCACATCGGATTATAAGGCGCATTAAGCGAAACAAACGGTCAGATAAGTCAAAGTTTATTTAATTTAATAACTCAATAACTCTCAATATTTTTCAGTTGTAACAAATGAAATACTAAACAGTACTCTGTCAGATCACCAAATCCTTCGTCATCAGAGTAACAGCTGGGAGATTTCAAGTGTTTTCATTTATTTTCATATACATAGTTTATTATTTATATTATCTTTTTTTAATTATGTATTCATTATTTTTGTATTTAAATTACTCAATATTTTATGTATTTTTTGTTATTTTAGTTTATTTACTTATACTATACTACTCTTATTGCTTTTGTTATTCCTTGAAAGGCCAAGCTGTCAGTCAGCGTCGTATTAACTACATGCTCTAGGAAGTACTTTATATGCAAAAATATAAATAAATATATAAATAAATACATATCAAAATATCATTAATCATTCGTTAATATCTTATTATTTGTCTTTTCCACATTTATTTTCATATTTTCTTTTATAGATTATTTCTTTTTCTGCCACTCCTGTGACTCCATAGATAATGGCTAGATGTGGGACAGAAACACTTGTGTGTCATAATTTTCTTAGCTTCGACATTCAACATCCAGCCACAAATATTAAAACAATAATTTGATGTACGTTTCTCAGAAACGCCCTTCTTTGGTTGAAATTTGTTTATATTTTTATTTTTATTTCAAATGAAAAACGTTTTGTTTTTGTGCTCTATAATTCCATTGTAACAGCTGAAAAGATGGATTATAGTGTAAACGTATCCGAGTACTACGATGACTGTGGGAATGTAATATGGTCACAATAGTAAAATATTGCTATAATAATGAAGTGAGAGTCTGCTGATTGAACCAAAGCACACTGACTGGCTTCCTGACGTCCTAAACTTCACATTGAGAGTTACAGCATGCAGAGGAGCCGCTGATCTAAACACCGATAATGTCATCTAATAATCAATAACGTTAGTGGTCTCACCATTGTCAGGTTGGCGTCCCCGTGTTGTTGCCTCTGGATGATGTGGGGCGAGGGGTACATAGGGGGCACCGGCGAGGTGGAGATGGTCACCCTCCGATCCCCGCTGCCTGATCGTCTCCTCTGGTGATCTGCAACAACAATCATGTTAAACGATGACCGAACGGATAGTTGAACTCAAAGCCGTATCCACACGGACAGAAAGTGTCTCAGTAAATGAGCAGAGTCTGGATCTGTCCTTTAACCACAGACTGGAGGAACAAGGACGGAGAGCTGCTCATAGTCAGCAGTGTGATAATGGATTGCATTAAAGGGACAGTTCAGCTGTTTCTCAGTGTGGTTGTATGAGCTCCTTCTCCTTAGTCAGTGTGTTACTACAGCAGGTGGAGTCAGTAGAAACAGGAAGTACAGTGATGTACTGCTGTGGACGGAGGCAGCAGATAAACACATTTACAAAACTTACTAAAAAAGGTGTATCATGTTCATACATTTTATGTGTGAAAATGAATAAAAACAGTACTGTGAGTTGCTGGCCTGCCGCTGCCTCCATCAGTTAATGATTGCAGAGCTGTGCCCAATACAACGTTCTGGGCTTTAAAGCTTTGATGAGAAATATTTGAAGGTATTTGAATCTTTGCGGCGCGCCGCAGGAGGCTGATAGGTTCTTCTGTCTGTCTGCATTGTCATTTATTTATTATTTTTTCTATTTTGGCAGGTGCTGTCCTCCATCTATAAGTACTTCATACAACCCCACTTCAAAAAATCAAAAGTATCCATTCAGTGCAACCAACAACCACACAAACTATTAAATAATTAGCAGATAATAATGAGGGACACAAATAAAAACATTATCAGCCTCATAAAAATAGGATTGACTGTAGTTATACTGGAACATTTTCGGATTTTGTCATCCATCTACTGCTGTTGGAACCAGGGTGCAGTAAAAACACAGTCCACTAGAGGGCAGGACAACATCACCGTATGAACAAGGAGCTCTTCACAGAACCGGCTCTCAGAGGTTACCGTTTCAGAGGTTAGCGTTTCAGAGGTTACCGTTTCAGGGCAGAGTAAATGGAGCAGCGGTGCTCAGACTGAGCCTCACCTCGTCGCTGCAGCGCCCACAGGTTGACGCTGGCTTGTCTGTGGAGGTCTACAACACATGCTGGCCGTGTGGACGGGTGGAGGACGTTCCTCTGCTGGTGCCAGGGAGCTCGGTAATGTGCTGTCAGCTTACTCTCCACATCCAGGTCAGACACCGCTGGGAAACAGAGACAAACCGGGTCAGACAACAAGTGGACCCAGCTACTGGTGAAAACAGGTCACCAACATCCCAAGACAGTAGTTCTGGACTAATAAAGATAAAAGAAAGAAAGAAAGATATTCCTTTATTAGTCCCACAGTGGGGAAATTCAGTTTTACACTCTGTTGTTCACACAGTACATATACATGTCAATGGAGAGATGTCAGAGTGAGGGGGCTGCTCCTGACAAGCACCCAGAGCAGTTGGGGGTTTGGTGCCTTGCTCAGGGGCACCTCGGCAGTGCCCAAGAGGTAAACTGGCACCTCTCCAGCAACCAGTTGGTCTTGGTCCATGGGGGATTTGAACCCGGGTCCTCCACATCCTAACCCAAGTCCTTACGGACTGAGCTACTGCCGCCCCCAAACGAACAGTGGCCCGTACGGGGATCGAACCCGCGACCTTGGCGTTATTAGCACCACGCTCTAACCAACTGAGCTAACCGGCCATAACCGGCAATAACCGGCAATAAGCTGCTTTATGTAAATGTATGTATATATATATATTATAGTAAATCAATAACACTAATCAATACCAGATATAGTCCAGAAACCCTCGCAGGCTCTGACTTTAGCATCAACAATCTGCTCCAATCAGAACATGACAAACTGCAGCCCAACAGACAACAACAGCTGTCAGTGTGTCAGAGTGCTGACTTGACTATGACTTGATCCAGACTGACTGGGACTATCAGAAAGTGGGCATGTCTGTAAAGGGGAGACTGGTGGGGACCCAGAGAACCCATTTACATCCACACATCTGGAGGTCAGAGGTCAGCATCAATCACATAGCAGTAATGACAACACTGATGTCCCAGTTTTCTTTCCGTATCCTTAATACTTTCTTGCCAGTATGGACATGAAGTTGGTCTTACATTGCATTCATAATGGTTTCTAAAAGTCTTAAATTTGACTTGTTGAAACCTGCAGACAGCCTGTGTTTGTTAATGCAGTTTTATGAATGACTGTATGGAAATGACCATGTATGCTCTCATTTCATGGTCCTGAATTTCCCTCCAGGGATTAACAAAGGTTCATCTTATCTTATCTTATCTTACTTATGCAGGTCGTATAGAGGCATCAGGATTAAACTGAAACTGTCTCATAACCAGTTAAAAGTTCCTCAGTAACTTTAACGGTCAGTTGGTGTGTTGTCTTGAATTTTCAGATATCTGAGCAGCTCCTTTAAACTCAATCTTCTCCTCTTGGTCCATGTTTGATGTGGTAACTGAGCTGAGCGTCTCCCCTCTGTAACCCGAGAAGGTGTGAAGGGGACCAGTGGGGTACTGGTCACTGTTGAGAGGATGAAAGTCACTGTATCAGGTTGCATTAATGCCTGTTGTTTGGCTGCAGGCGTTAGCATTGCATTAGTAAACAGGCTATTGTCCTGCTGGTCTGATTATCCTGCTTTTCTCTCTCAGACTTCGGCTCTGAAGATGAGACCGGCTCTTCAAATCCACCTCAGCTCTGCTCTCGTGGCACCACGTGGTCTCTATGCTGGAAAGCTCATTAGCTGCATTTGTCTGAGTTCACCTTAATGATGTTAAACAGCGCATCACCACAAAGTGGAAATTTAAAGGTCTCCTGAGCAGGCTGCGACCTGTGATGGCTGCTTTTCCATTACCTCTGTTGGCATGCTCAGTGTCTGCAGAGGATCCAGGGTCACTCGCTGTACCTCATTTATCAAGAAAGACGTTAATTGAAGGCGTAAGACGGGCTGAGTTAGTGACTGAACACAAGCTGGGCCCAGGTTCAGTCACTGGGGTTGTCCACTTAGTAAAATGCCATGTTAGTAAATCTAAAAAGACTAACACATAGTTTTTTCCACTGCTGGTGAAGGAAGTGCTAAAGAGCGAGTCATCTTGTTTGCTTCTCACCTTGGTCACATGCACAGTACAGCTCGGGCACTCGCAAGAAAATGGCGGTGGGTAAAGACGAAAGGCTCTGTGGAGATGAGCCACGATCACCGGCGATCGCCGTGCAATGCACGCCAGGTAGATTTGTGTCCAGCTTGATCTCGACTAGCTCTGACGTCATGCATACGTAAATGATGACCTCTCAAGATTGAGGCGGCTGCAGATTTTAGAGCCAGACTGACCCAGGGCATGATGGGAAACGCCTGGCTGTCCCTGATCAAAGAGCTGATTGGCTCTTAGTTTGGACAGTCTGACCTTTCTGTGTAGTTTAAATATTCAGCACTAGACTGAAGGTTGGTAGTGTCAGGTTCATCTGTGAAACACATCCTGTGTAGCTGATAAGAGTTATAATAATGAAGGTTATTTATAAGCACTAATCAAAGCAAGTGATCATCACAAAGCGCTTCACAAGGCAGATATATAAAAGTAATAGAGGTCAGGTCACAACCAGGTCAGACTACTACTACTACTAAAAATAGAAAAGAGAAGGCCAAACCCACTACTACTACTACTACTACTACTACTACTACTACATCCTGGTCTCATCTGAAACTAGAGAACCTGATGGATCCATCAGTACCAACCAGGTCAGACTACTACTACTACTACTACTACTACTACTACTACATCCTGGTCTCATCTGAAACTAGAGAACCTGATGGATCCATCAGTACCAACCAGGTCAGACTACTACTACTACTACTACTACTACTACTACTACATCCTGGTCTCATCTGAAACTAGAGAACCTGATGGATCCATCAGTACCAACCAGGTCGGACTACTACTACTACTACTACTACTACTACGACTACTACTACTACTACTATTACTACTACTACTGACAGACTGAAACATCTGTCTGACCCCACGTCTGCTAGAGGGAAGCTGAGCTGGCTCCAGTTAGCTTTGTAGCACAGCCAGAGGCTCAGAGAAGACGACTTCAGCTAGTGAAGGTCACGAAGACCCGGCTGAAGCTGAAGCTGAAGCTGGGCCGGCTGCGGATCTACTGAATCCTCTGCATGCAGGGCACTGAGTCTAGCTGTTCCTCAGAGTTAACCTGATGTATGGTGATGACCTGAAGACCCGGCGACCTGAAGACCCGGCGACCTGAAGACCAGCTCTGTGCTGCGTCTGCTGCTCAGCAGCGGAAGCTGGAGGTGGACGTTTACTGGTACATGTACAGACTCATTTACTGACATTTTATCCTACTAAGTATATGGTGTGATTCAAACAAACAAAATCAAAAGAAAAACTAGGGCTGTCAATCAAATTTATGTTTTCGCACTATGAGGCGCATTGAGTGAAACCAAACGGGCAGATAAGTCAAACTTTATTCATTTCATTTAATAACTCAATAACTCTCAACAGTTTTCAGTTGTAACACATGAAATACTAAACAATACTCTCACTTTCAGTTCATTCCTCGTCCACTAATCATCAATTCCTTCATCATCAGTGTCAGTGTGTATCAGCTGAGCCTTATAGTGAGAAAAATACGGGAGTTTAATCACAAATTAATCAGTTTTTATCAGTTCTAAATGAACCTTAAAGGGAGATGAGTCCAGTATTTAATCTCTGATCAACATGTTACTGGGGGGTCAAACAAATACTGTCAGACGTGACCTCTATTAATCACTACAGAATAACACTGTTGTTCTGATTGATCAGCATTTATTCTACTGGAAATCACTGCAACCAGCAGATTATTAATAAAATGACATGAAATACAGGAGTCTTTGAACCGTACAGGACTGACTGGTTAGGGCAGGAATGTTTCATTAACCCTTACATTTAACATTTACCTTAACATTAACACTTACATTTAACATTTACCTTCACATTAACCCTTACATTTAACATTTACCTTAACATTAACACTTACATTTAACTGGGGGCGGGGGGGGGCGGCAGTAGCTCAGTCTGTAGGGAGTTGGCTTGGGAACCGGAGGGTCACCGGTTCAAGTCCCGACATGGACCAAAAACTGAGTGTGAACTGGTAGCTGGAGAGGTGCCAGTTTACCTCTTGGGCACTGCCGAGGTGCCCCTGAGCAAGGCACCAAACCCCCAACTGCTCGGGGCGCTTGTCAGGAGCAGCCCCCTCACTCTGACATCTCTCCATTACTGCATGTGTGTGTGTTTGTGTGCATGTACCATGTATAAGTTAAACAGAGTGTAAATTGAATTTCCCCACTGTGGGACTAATAAAGGTAGATCTTCTTCTTCTAACATTTACCTTAACATTAACCCTTACATTTAACATTTACCTTAACATTAACACTTACATTTAACATTTACCTCAACATGAACCCTTACATTTAACATTTACCTCAACATGAACCCTTACATTTAACATTTACCTTAACATTAACCCTTACATTTAACATTTACCTCAACATGAACCCTTACATTTAACATTTACCTCAACATGAACCCTTACATTTAACATTTACCTCAACATGAACCCTTACATTTAACATTTACCTCAACATGAACCCTTACATTTAACATTTACCTCAACATGAACCCTTACATTTAACATTTACCTCAACATGAACCCTTACATTTAACATTTACCTCAACATGAACCCTTACATTTAACATTTACCTCAACATGAACCCTTCCCTCTCCTCCTGTTAAAGTCCTCCATCTTTAGTATCTCAGCCAGCAGCCCCTCGGCTGTCCTCTCCTTCTCATCTCCAGACAGCTTTCTGGATCTTCCTGCAGGTTTAGTCTCAAAGTGACGTTCTAGTTGGTTTCTCTGAATACAGACATGTTTGCTGTAAACTAAGCTCACAGCTTTACTGCTTCACCATGTTATTATCGCGTCAACTTTGACAGCCCTGAAAAAACATGAAGTCTGACACTTATCTGCTTTGCTGCTGAGAGTCTTGAAGAATCAGTGATGTTATGTCTTCCTGTCTGTTTACACTAAAGTTCGATAAAGATCGATTGAGGATTTGCCAAATCGTTGCTGTCCACACACGATAGGAGGAGGGCTGTTAAATCTAACACGTCGTCATATACTTGATAAATCTGCTGGTGTGGGCCGGCCTTAAACCCTCTCCTGGCTTCAGCTCCACCATTATCTCCCAGACATCGGTGTGATCTCAGTCTTCTGTCTTTAATTTCATTCATCTGGGTGTTTCCTTTCATTCCTCACTCATCTTGATGTGCCCACAGCATGTCAGTCGCTGAGCTGAAACCAGTGATGTTGGGAGATCTGAGCCCTCTGACACCGGCTGTCCTCTCCTGCCTCCCTGCTGAGATATGAACTGTTGGCCCTGCTGTGACACCAGCAAACTAAAAACCCATCTGACAACAACAACAACCAGGACACACACTGGGCTGCCCTCCACTTCACTTCCCTACTTCTGTCTTTAAAACACATCAGTACCTTCTGTCACGCTGCTCACTGACATCTGTGACTTTCAGTTAGTGAGGCTGTACGTTAACAGCAAGGCACGAGAGGCCTTTTAACCTGTCAGGAGGTTTTCATGGATAAGGGTAAAGATAATCCTTTATTGTTTATTTATTTTACTGATTAGCACTGTCAGTCAATTAAAATATTTAATCATGATAAGGGAACTTTTTCCAGTATTTAATCTTGTCAACATGGGAGTGGACCAATATGCTGCTTTCTGTCAGAGTATGTATATCTGTATTATTGGAGGTCGTTTAACAACACAAAGCAATGACAGATACTGTCCCAGCTGTGACGTGAAGCGGCAGCAGAGAGACCCGTGGCTGAAGCAGTCACATCTATGTATTATTTCTTGACCTCATGACATTGTCCATCGAGGTCAAGGAGAAGCAGTCAGGAAGAGATGCTTGGATCATTTTGGACTTTTCGACCACAGCGCGCCCCCAGGAACCATCCTGTGAACTTTCTCGTAAAGGTGAGATCAAGCTCTACATTATCTCCACCGTGACACTGCCTATCAGTGTCTCCTCCTCCTCCTCTTCATCTGAAGCAGGATCATCCTCCAATTTCTTCACCTCCCTGCCAGCCCCGCCAGTAGGCCTGCAGGCCAGGAGGAGGAGGAAGAGGAGGAGGAGGAGGAGGAGGAGGGATGAAAGCCTGGATCCTCAGACTCCCTCTGCTTTGTAATTTACTGAGCACCGGCCCAGACAGGAGCCAAACCCTCCCACACCCACAGTCAGTCTACACACCTACAATTTGCCGGCGGCCTGGGAAAACACAGCCACAGATGTCAGTCATTAGGTCACACTTTGATACCATAAAGACAGTCAGCTCTGTGTGCTTTATTCAAGAAAATGAAGTGGGATTTTTTTATTTCCTTTCCAGACATCACAAATCAAAGTTTTGTGCCCTGCAAGGCCTTTGCAACAATGCAGCAACAAGTGGGCATGAAAGCATGTTAGGCTTCCCCTGTGTTCACTCTGTAAAACCAGTTCAACTAACCAAACGCCTCCAACACGAGCTTCCACCTCGTGCATCTTGTGACAACGCTCAAACAAAGTGCAGACGTGTTTGTCTAACCGCTGTGGTCGAAGCTGTGCATGCAGAGCAAGAAGAGATGAGAGGTAAATGCAGCTCAGTAAATTATACAGTACCTCTGGATGTGAGTGCAAGGCAGCATCCTCCAGCCATGACACGCTGGGCGGTTTGAGACATTAAATCCGATTGAAAGGTTCTCTGCAGCGACGTCCCTACTGCCACACTGACCTCCAGCTCTGCTGGAACATCTGCCCCCCCCCCCATGTCCCCGTCCTTCCCCACCCAACGCCAGGGTCCAGATGGTCTGGCCAGGCCCCAACTCCAGCTACCGCTAATCTATTTACAGCCTGCTACAGGAGGACAGAGTGTCAAAACAACACTGACCGCTTAACCCACAATGGAGGATCATGGAGGGAGCAGAGGAATGCCAAAAAACCATAGTGCCAATATAAAAATAGATTCACCTACATATTGCGATTTTTTTGTTTTTTTTTGCCAGAATTTGTTGCCAGAATCCATCTATCTGCTTCATCTGAGTTTGTATGGAGGTAGAAGGAAGTTAGCTCTTTTATTGTGGTAGTCTGAGTACCATGTCAGACTACATGCATTCAGAAATGAAATGAAATGCATTCAGACGGCCCCGATGGAGCTGACCATGGATGGATAAAGAGAACGGAGCTGACGGAGAGCTAGAGACCACCTTGGAGGAGTTAGAGGAAGTAGACACCTGGGACTACGGCCGCTTTTCAAAATAAGATGTTAACAAAGGGAACTGGATCTACAGAATCCATCTATGGAAATCAGACTGATGGATTATATTCAGCAGAGTATAAAACATTACATGACCCTGATAAATTAAAAAGAAAATCCCACTAATCTGTGAGGGAAACGTCTTTATTCTTTGATTTCTGGGCTGCTGGAAAAAAACTGTAATCAATAATTCCTGACAATGATCCTGATAGACTTGACTTCAGGACGTCTCTGACTATAGACCTGCTGAAAATCAGACATTTTACTGGATTCATTCAGAGATTTTACAAAGTTAAAGTCCCAGAGGCAGAGCCCTAATATCAATATCAAATATCAACTATAAGTGTGTTATTGTCATTCAAAGTTTGGATAAATCACAGAACAACACTGTGCTTTATATCAAAGTAGACTGAAGAGACAGTGAACAAAATACGCGACAGACTATGTGAAAGCATCGTTTCACATTCACAGAGCGATGGAACAATAAATGCTACTAACCTGAATCAGGCAACAAACAACATGTACACTCATCAAACAGCTGAGAGGATTATCTGCATTTTTCCTGAAGCCAAAAAGTCTAAAAGCAGAAGAAAATAACGGAGCTGAGAGTCGGCAGTCAGCTGCTGGTGAAAGTCCCCTTCGAGGTCTGATTAGTAAAACACAAAGAGCAGATCACCGTCTCCCTGGTAATCCGCTCTGAGCCCACATCCTGCCGGCTGCAGCTGACCGGCTGCTGCTGACTGACTGCTGCTGACTGACTGCTCTGCTGACTGACTGACTGACTGACTGCTGCTGCTGACTGACTGACTGCTGCTGACTGACTGCTGCTGACTAACTGCTGCTGACTGACTGCTGCTGCTGCTGCTGACTGACTGACTGACTGACTGACTGACTGCTGCTGACTGACTGCTGCTGACTGACTGCTGCTGACTGACTGACTGACTGCTGACTGACTGACTGACTGACTGCTGCTGACTGACTGACTGACTGCTGCTGACTGACTGCTGCTGACTGACTGCTGCTGACTGACTGACTGACTGACTGGCAGCTGCTGACTGACTGACTGACTGCTGCTGACTGACTGACTGACTGACTGGCAGCTGCTGACTGACTGACTGACTGCTGCTGACTGACTGCTGCTGCTACAGCTGACCGGCTGCTGACTGACCGGCTGCTGACTGACCGGCTGCTGCTGACCGACTGACTGACTGACCGGCTGCTGACTGACCGGCTGCTGACTGACCGGCTGCTGCTGACCGACTGACTGACTGCTGCTGACTGACTGACTGCTGCTGACTGACTGCTGCTTAAATAAAGTTAAAAACTACAGACAACAATACAGTGAAACTATTTATAATATACCTATATAACAGAACAAGTCAAGAAATATTGGAAATAGAAAAGAAATTAAAAATAAAATAAAAATGAGAAATATACTGTATATAAATAAATAAATGTATGAAATAAATAAATAAAAATACAAATAAAAGTAAAACAAACAATGAAAAATAAATATAATGAAAATATCAATAAAAAAATCTAAAATTGAATATCATACATAAATAAAATTAATTAAAATAATTAAAATAAAAACAATTAAAATGATAATTAAAAATAAAAATAAAGAAAGAAAATATATACATAAAAAATGAAGAAATAAATATAATAGAAATAATAGAAAGAAAAGCAAAAACGCTAAAATGAAAAATAAAGATAATAAAAACGAATAAATAAAGCCAAACCCAAAACCAATAAAATTAATAAAAAATAAAAACAGTAAAATAATAATAAATAAAATATCAATCACTAACTGGTTTGTGAAGAAGGAGCACCACATTAAAAAAGCGGCTCTCTGCTCCCCAGTTTTCTGGCTTTATAGGACATCATGGAGGAGGGGCAGACTAGTACAAGTCAACAAGTTCAGTTTTACTTTACAAGTCCATGTCTGGAGAGATGCCAACAATGGAAGTCAAAGGATTTGGCTCCAAGGTTTCTGAAACCGTTTGAAAGACTGATGTCCAATGAGCAGTTCATGTGAAGGAGTGAGTGCTCTCTTACATTCATCACACATAGCGTCCATAAGATTTTAGTGATTATTGCTCAAACCTTGCACAAAGATTTCGCATCTGCCCTCGAGCACAGGTGCACTTTTTAGCAAGCAGAACTCTTCCTGTACGTCTCAGATGCCTTTCCAACAGACTCACCTTCACCTCACCTGGAGCTTTGCTGTGGGACAGCAGGTGGGCCCCGTGACCTCTGCTGGGGACGCGATGCTGGGGGCCAGGAGGCCTGCAGGGGGCTAAATGAGCCACTGTTGGTGCTGCCTGCTGATACCACAGCAAAGAGCTGCCAGGCTGGAACCACACCACTGGTTGGCTTCCTAAAGTGCTTGACTGTCCCTCAGCACCACTCATTTAATTAGCTGGTTAAGAAATGAAAAACAACCCTCCTATTATTTGAGCCAGATCTATTTCTAGCCTGGTCTGACATTATTTATCTATTCTCTGAGTCAACACAGAGAAACATAGCGAGAGGATGACATCACTGCAACAGGATAATGCAGGTGTGTGAGACGGTCTGGTGTTTAATTGCAGCGCTCTAAAGTCTGCTTGTACTTCCCGACTCTGAGGTCAGGACGTTAGCATGCGCTGGCAGTGCCGCAAGCCCACACACGAAAGCTGGTCTGGTGGTGAAATTAAATCGAACTGGTGCTGCAGGAGACGCTGCTTTGTGCTCAGATGTTGGATCGACGCCTGGAGGCTGGGGGTGAGGAGGGAGAGAGGGAATCCCATCTGATAGCACAGTTTACATTATTATCATTATTACTGCCTCTGAATGAACACAACAAGCTGCAGCTGCTGATGGCAAATAATGTTACACTATAGACAGTCAGTACAGCTGTGCTTCCCACACTATTTTCCTTACAAATCCTCAAAAAAATCATCAATTTGAATGACAGTGTATCAAATGAGTCAACTTTCTTTAATAAACAGAGGCTGATGAATCCATCAGTGCTGCCCAGGTCCGACCAGCTTGTCGCTAAATGATGCTCCATACTTGCACTACATTTTGTTGAGGAAAAACTGTCATGTCATTGTGTATATTCCCCCGGGCGCCGTGGCTGCAGAGGCGAGTGACGCCATCAGCTCCACCGTCGCAAGATTACAGACCAAACACCCCGACGCATTGATAAACCTCAAAAACCAAGACACTAACCAACTTCACCCAGTATGTAACCTGTAACACCAGAGAAAACAGGACCCTGGACCTGCTGTATGCCAACACTAAGGAGGCCTACAGCTCCACTGCCCTGCCCCCCCTCAGAGGATCAGACCACAACCTCATCAGGCTGGTCCCCAAATACAAGCCTGTTGTTATGAGACAGCCCGCCACCATCAGGACTGTACAGCAGTGGTCTGCAGACGTTGAGGAGGAGCTGAGGGAGTGTTACAGGACTACAGACTGGGGGATGTTTGAGAGGGTCCACGGTGAGGACATCCAGGGCCTCTCTCACACCATAACAGACTACATCCGGTTCTGTGAGGAAAGCATCGTACCCACCAAAAAGGTACGTTGCTTTCCCAACAACAAGCCCTGGATCACAGGGCACATCAAAACCCTGTTGAACAGGAGGAAGAGGGCTTTCATGGCCAGGGACACAGAGGGGACCAAGGCTGTCCAGAAGGAGCTGAAGAAGGAGCTTCAGCTGGCTAAGGACGCCTACAAGGACAAGCTGGAGGGGAAAGTACAGGCCAGCAGCTCCAGGGAGGTGTGGGGAGGCTTCAGGAGGATAACGGGCTACAAACAGCCAGGCCCTGCAGTGGAGGGGACGCTGGAACAGGACAACCAGTTAAACCTGGTCTTCAACAGGTTTGACCATCCAGCCCCCAACAGCCCAGCAGGACATCCTGAGCCTCCACCCACCAACTCTGGAGCCCCCCCTCCCCCTCTCCCTTCTCCCCCTCTTCCTCCTCTCTCTCCTATCCTAACCTCTCCTCCCCCTCCTGCACCACCCTCCCTGCCCCCTCCTCTCCCTTCAACCCCAGAACCTCTCACTACTCCCACCCACACCCCACCACTTTCCCCACCCTCCTGCCCTCACCTCTCCCACCCCTCATCCCCCTCCCCCTTCCCTCTCAGCACATCAACACCAGCACCATCCCTGATCATCACTTCTAGCCAAGTGATGAAGCAGCTCTCCAGGGTGAACACTAACAAGGCCAGGGGGCCTGATAACATCAACCCCAGGGTGCTCAAGGCGTGTGCCGGGCAGCTGGCAGGAGCGTTCCAGCACCTCTTCAACCTCTCTCTCAGGCTGAAGAAGGTACCACAACTCTGGAAGACCTCCTGCATCGTCCCAGTGCCCAAGAAAGGACTCCCTAACACCCTCAAGGACTACAGGCCAGTCGCTCTGACGTCACACGTCATGAAGATCCTGGAGAGACTGGTCCTGCAGCACCTCAGGCCCCTGGTGAGTGACTCCCTGGACCCCTACAGTTTGCATACCAGGCAAACATCCATCATCTACATGCTCCACAGAGCCTCCACACACCTGGAGAAGCAGAGCACAGTGAGAATCATGTTCTTCCACTTCTCCAGTTCATTCAATACAGTCCAACCACACCGGCTAGCTGAGAAGCTCTCAGCTATGCAGGTAGACCAGGACCTGGTGGACTGGATTAGGGACTACCTCACCAGCAGACCACAGTATGTCAGACTGCAGGGCAGCCTGTCTGACGTGCTGGTGAGCAACACCGGTGCTCCCCAGTGAACTGTGCTGTCACCGTTCCTGTTCTCCATCTACACCTCCGACTTCTGCTTCGACTCCCAACATGCCTCCTGCAGGAGTTCTCCGAGGACTCCTCCATCGTCGGCTGCATCACAGATGACAACGAGGAGGAGTACAGGACCCTGGTGGAGAACTTCGTGAGGTGGTGCGACACCAACCACCTCCAGCTCAGTATTGGTCAGACCAAAGAGCTGGTGGTGGATTTCTGGAGGAGGAGGAAGATCTCCCCTACTCCCATCACCATCCGTGGGGAGGAGGTGGAGGTAGTGGACAACTACAAGTTCCTGGGAGTTCACTTAAACAATAAACTGGACTGGTCCAACAACTCCGAGGCCTCTACAGGAAGGGAGTAGTAGTAGTAGTAGTAGTAGTAGTAAACTGGACTGGTCCAACAACTCCGAGGCCTCTACAGGAAGGGACAGAGCAAACTATTCTTCCTGAGAAGGCTGAGGACCTTCAACGTGTTCAACAGGCTACTTCAGATGTTTTACCAGTCTGTAGTAGCAGCAGTAGCAGTAGTAGTAGTAGTAGTACATGTGCAACAGGCTACTCCAGATGTTCTACCAGTCTGTAGTAGTAGTAGCAGTAGTAGTAGTAGTAGTAGTTTTAGTAGTAGTAGTAGTAGTACATGTGCAACAGGCTACTCCAGATGTTTTACCAGATGCCACCAAACTGAACCAACTGGTGAGGAGGGCTGGGTCTGTGGTTGGATGTGAGCTGGACAGTCTGGAGGTGGTGGCAGAGGGGAGGACCAGGAGGAGAACCCCTCCCACCCCCTCTATGACCAACTGGTCCAGATGAGGAGTCCATTCAGCCAGAGAAAGGTGCCTTCAATTTCCCTCTATACAAACTAAATATTAGGAGCAACGACAACAGATAAAAACTAACTGGTACTTGTAATCAATTATGGACAACCATGCAATTAAGTGTGATTGAATATTTCTAAGCGATTCACAGCCCTAATTTCTATATCAGTCGAGGTGATTTATACAGTAATTGCTAAGTATGTGTGATAAATAAAATAAACACAGGAGTAAAGAATGATCAATAATCTCACTCCCCAAGAACAAATCCATCTCTCTTTTCCGTTGTCACACACTAAAGCTGCATGTACAACAGCTAGAAGAAGGAATGACAGCATGGAGATCAGAGCACTGTCAGATAACGAAGACAGACTCGGTGAGACAACGTCTCCACATGTGGAGGACGATCCGGAGGAAGGTACAGATGAAAACAATGTGATAATAGTGATTAAATATTTGATTGACAGCCTTAGATTGTGGTTATACATGAGCAAACTTAATCTTGATCTTTGGCGCCCCCTAAGAGGGTCCCGTTCCCCAGGTTGGGAACCCCTACAGCCCAGTATCTGAACCCTAACATGGTGAAAATAGCTTGGGTACATTTCAACAAGTCAAACCCACATGACTACGAGGTAAACCTCAAGGCCTCCCTCTGGTGACACTCTCTCCAACACAGCTGTGACATGTCCGAAACACACACTCACAGCTCCTAAACAACTCCAAGGCTTATTTTTGGATAATATCTGAAACCGCGCTGCTGCACACGGGACATTTCCTGACACTTGAAATCGTCCTGAGTAAGAGGAGCGGTGCACGACTGAGGCCTGTTTTCTCAGCTGCTTCAGATTACCACTACAAAGTCCAACAGCAGGCTGCGGTGACTGAAATACTTTCCATTTTAAAACCAGAGCAGTACAGTACATAACAGCGGGCGGCATGACGCCAGCGACCTCGCCGAGACAGCGTGCAGATTCTGGAGGTTTAGGACAGACGACGGCCGCGTAGAGCGACGGTTAAAATGTGTGACGTGCTCAGAGACATTTCCTTTGTAAAGATTTAACAGCACTTGGAGCATTCATGGGAGCGTGTGGCGTGTTTTACAGCACAGTAACGAGTCCTAACGTATTTATGTGACATTAACATTATATTCGTCCATGTTTCTGAGTTTGTACATGTAGTAAAATAGGACCGGGGAGATCAGGAGGAACAAACACTGAAAGCAGATTTTTCAGTAATGCTGAAAGAACGTGCACCTGATGCACAACATGTTCGAGGCTGCATTCATTTTATATCAATCCTAAATCATTACATCATAATGTAAAGGGTCGTTCATGGTGATGAGCATCACCGGATCCACAGTTCCCTTCTTCTTTCTCCAAGTTTTGGTTGACAAAACATCTTTAACAGGGTATATAATATATGAGAAAATTCTTGCAAATTAGTGTTTGGTGGATTATTTCTCTTGCTAACGGTCATTGGATTTGATTTGGTTAGAAAGCCTGTTTCTTGACCTCCACAATGACGCCCAGTTTGTAACGATCATGTATTTAAGATAAGATAAGATATTCCTTTATTAGTCTCACAGTGGAGAAATTCAGTAAAATTAGCCTAAACTCTCTCCCACTGTTAAACAGTGTGTTCTCCTGTTGGTACCAGACCGATCGGACCGGACCGGATTGGACCAGACCAGACCAGACCAAACTCATCTCTCCTTCGACATGATTTAGATCAGATGATTTGCCGCCAGCCGGTACCGTCGCTTCACTTCTGAATAACCTCTCTGCTTCTCTGCACGGTGAACATCCGTGACCCCGTCCGGTCAACGCTACCCGACCTCGTTTCCCGGCTCCCGCTCTCTGACTCGCAGTGAAAAGGAAAGCTGCCACCAGCTGACGGCCAGCTGCAGAGGTCATTTCATGTCCTTATGTCACGGCCTGCGCTCAGCAACCTTTTACCTCCTGACCTGCAGACACCTCATACTAGGTCTGCACTCGGACTGGGAGGTCAGCTCACGTCAGCAAACACTGAAATAAATCACCGATTCTCTGGCTTATTCACCTGATGGCTTCCTCACTATCACAGAGACATTTAAAAATGCTTATCGAACTTTTCTACATTAAAATATCTAAAAACAACTACAACGAAATTAAATAAGTCGATCCCCAACAAACCCAGAGAAATCTGAAATTTTAATCAAGGTGATGTCTTTCTTTTGGTCGTTTGTGTGTTGTCTGCCAGAAACTGTCACAAATTGACTTTTTATTCACCTCCTGAATGATGAACACTGAAGGAATCCTAACATGAAGACAACAACTCCCATGATCCCACGCTGCTTCAGGGTGGGTCCATTATTATTCTGTAGCTTCCCAGTGGTTCCTCTTGTATTCAAATAACATTCAATTTTGTGGTCAAAGTACGACTGTTTCAGCATCAAAATGCTGTTTTCCCTTCAAGCCCTTCTAAACAACGTTTTCCACATGACCTGATGTAGGTTTCTGCATGATGACCTTCAACACATACACACATACAGTCCATCCTTGTCCACAGTCTGTATTATCTACAGTAGATGTGTGTGAGAGAGAGAGAGAGAGAGAGAGAGAGAGAGAGAGAGAGAGAGAGAGAGAGAGAGAGAGAGAGAGAGAGAGAAACTGAACGAATAACTGTAAAAAGCAAAGGAAAAACACCAAACCCCCTTAAATCAGCAAGGAGTTGGTTTTACAGCCCCGTCCTCCTGATTGGCTGTGGAGGCCTCTGGGCGGCGGCAGCCCACCCTCTCATATCACATCATTTAACGGTCCTTGAGGTCACAGCTGCCTCCTATTGGGCTGTAATGGCTCCCCGCTGGTCCTGGCCCGGGTCCCTGCTTTCCTACACCTTTGAAGTGCTAACACACACTTTGCCGCCCGGCCCCAGCAGAGGAGGAAGGGGTGTGTTCGGGCTGGTTTCTGCTGACAAGAGGCTCTCTGGGTCTCCATACCCTCCAGGTACACCTGGCCTATTAGTCTCACAAATGAAAATGTGTGACCTTTGACCCCTTGCTTTTGTTGAGGCTGAGCTCCTGTCTCGCAGGCATGCCAAGAGAGGCGGGTAAAAAGAGGAGAAGAGCTTGTGGCTTTACTAGCTGTAAGGAGAGTGTTAACCGCGATAATGAAAAACCAGGACAAGGGGAGAAAGTAACGTGAGCAGCCTCTGCTCGGGTCGACGTGAGCCCGACAGCTTACAGAGCTCAGCTCAGAGCGTCGGCCTGACAGAAACCGGCCGATGAAAGATTCATCTCTGCTGCTGTTTCCAGTTTTTCTTGGCTTTGTCGGCGTGGAAAAGGTAAATTCGCCCCCGGGGCGCTCATGCTGTCTGGCCACAGAGAAAACACTGCTGTCTCACCTGTTTAAACGCAGTCATAGTCCTTCACTCTTCCTGTGTGTCACTCATACAGAATAATAACATTTGCATCACGCTGCCTTTATACTGTACACGTTATGTGATATCAAAACAACACCATGTGCACGACACTGCAACATGAGACATGCATATTTAAATGCACATTTAAGATAAGATGAGATAAGATAAGATAGCACTTTATTGATCCCCAGGGGGGGAATTCGGGTGTTACAGCAGCACTGATATAAAACAACAAGTAGTACAGTGTAAAAAGTTAGAACAGCTAAAATAAAAACAAAATAAAATAAAATAAGAATAAAATAAGCCAGACAGCCATTATACAAGCCATGTTAAAGGGAACGCCTCGGGATCCCCCAGTCAGAGCTGGTTAATGTGGCCCAGGAAAGGGAGGTTTGGGTCCCTGCTGGAGCTGCTAACCCTGAGACCCGACCCGGATCAGACGTTGAAGATGAGTGAGAGTGATTGTTACACTAATAGTCAGAAGTCATGTCTATAATGTTAAATCCAGCGGGACATGTCCACCAGATCTGGTGAGGACACCAGGGGACGCTCTGCTCCACACGTATCCTATCGGATGCCCCTGATTGGTTCCTGGTTTTCTGTGAAACAACATGGCGTCCTGCTTGTAAACGTCCTGTTATTCAGCCTAAACAATCCACCCTCTACCCCGGAAAACATTTTAAGTGAGAAATAGTTGAAGCCGCTGCTGGATCCGGTTTCCTTTTAGGACTAGATCGCCTAGTTTCACAGCTTGGTCTCAGTCTTGTGAGCCAGATGTTCATGCTTGACGGGTTCGTTTTCACTTCTCCTGCTCTCCGGAGAAAATGAATGGAAAGCAGTGAGACGCTCTGTCACTGGATCTGGTGGACGGCGCTGACAGAGGAACACTCACTGACACGCCACCCTACAAATGTAAACAAAGCACTGTTCCCGCCTTCGTTTTGCAACAGCCAATGAGGAAACTGCAACACTTGGCCGATCAGTCCTGTAACTTCATGACTTCAGCGTTTGTAGGGGGGCCCTCTGTGGTCCGGCCAAAAACTATATCTGAACACTGCGACATATTACAGAAAGACCAAGGAAAAGAAAAAAGACAGTTGTCTTTGTTCTGGCTCATGAAACTAGGAAACTGTTTATAGATTCATGGTGTTTCATCTTTTTTATTTTCCTGATATTAAAAAAGCTGGGCAGGATGAGCAGAGTCAATAAGACACTGTTGTCTGTATAAACACATTTAAAGCTTCAGCAACAGCAGCAGAAACACGTCCAGCCTTTTGTGCTGCTGCTCATTCATCAACTTGTAATTCAGTGTGTGAAGGCTGAGAGGTCAGAGGTCATAGGTCTACATGGCAGTCCGGTCTCAGGTCGCGAACGGAGCCACAACGGTTATGAAACCGTGAAGCGATGGACGTACCGGTGAACATACATGTGCATGTGTGCACAGTGAGATTTGGACAGGGGCTTTGTAACCTGGCTGAAGGTGCACCACAGCATGCAGACTGTTATATAAGCGTCTGAGCAGCTTCATCACTGAAGGCTTCCTGTGTAAACACTGCGGTTCACTCAGCGCTCACGAGGAGGACAGTAATCAGAAGAGACAGACTGAAACAGAAACACGACGACAGGAAAAAGGAGGGCCAGACACAAGGGGAGGTGTGGTTTGGGAAAGAGACAACGAGGGCAGAATCTACGCCGGATGACTGCAATGGAAACCTCTGCAATGGAAACTGGCCAGTCTGGTCAGACTGAGGTCAGATTCAGAGGCTGGAAAGAGAGCTGCGTATCTGTGGGAAAGTCATTAAGACGGAGTGGCATCGGGCCCTCATCGGGCCCTCATCGGGCCCTCATCGGGCCCTCATCATTCAGCTCACAGACAGAACCAGCTGGAGGCCTGGCTGCTTCAACACAAACCAGGAGCTGGCAGGAAGGATGGACAGGCAGGGAGCAAACCCAGCAGCCGAGGATCAGGCCACAGCACTTCCTGCTGGTTTCCACCAACACACCCAAACAGCCCCAAACACACACCGTCCATGGGGAGGACAAACCTCCTTCAACTGCTGAGCGAAGGTTTTACATCAAGGCTGATGATAGACATGCTCCAATTACGCTTGTTGCCACCAATGCGATTTCCGATCGTACAAATCGTCGATACCAATGTTTTTTTGTTGTTTTATTGTATTATAGCAGCTGGTAGACCAGGCACCAGACTAACTTTGTGTTAGTCATCCTGAAGTCACTGTAAACAGTCAAAAATTGTTATCCTCTTACTTTGTTATTGTCAGCTTTAGTGGTTATGTGGATAAAACGCACAATTCAAATGATTGGAAAATTAAATATTGTAGTTTTATTTAAATATCTACTTTGATTTTGATTGGTAGTGGTAATAATTATATATTATAAGCTGCTTACGGCATCTTGGATGGATTTATTCAAGTTTCTCACCAAAAACTGCATTTTACAAGGTTACATTTGAACACACCATGATAACATTAGACTTTACTCAACACTCATTACTTCCATTAGTGACAAGAGCTTGAACACGTCATAATGTATCGCCGTTAACGTTAGCGGTTAGCTCCAATATTTCGACAAGCAGGACTGTGCTGCCAGCGACTCCTCATGCCTAGAAGGGAACCTGCAAACTGGGAAAACTCTGCTGCCCAACAACCTAATTTATTCTTAACTATTCAAGGTCAGTGCCGAACCTGAACCACCTTGAGTTTTGCAATTTGTATGTTACCTTCTAGACATCCCCCCGTAGATGCTAACAGCTAACTGCTAACATTAACTAGCTCTCATCCTGCTGATTATCTGTCTGTCACTGCAGATGTGTTTAGCTTTGTTGTAGTAGTGTATATTAGGTGTATGATCAGATATTATTACTGAATATTGGCCAATGACAGTCGGCTGCCGAGCAGTCCTACTTGATGAGGTAAACAGATGTCACCGTGGGAACAAACAGCTGCTCTGTCCTCATCTGTCCTCCCAGGATACCGTTGTATTGTTAGCCTCTCTGAGTCAGCACCACGCTGCAGTGCACGTATACAACCACACACTGTTGGAGATGCTTCTGCTAACGTGGTGACCTGTAACTGTCCAATGAAACAGAGAGGTGAGTGTTTACTCGCTGGCACTTTATAAGCTGAGCCAATCACAGCTGACTGACAATAAAAGGACGCCATTGTCTGTATTAGTTTATACTCTGTGTCTCCATGGAAATGGGCACATGTGCACGGAGACGTGCACTTTCACAATGCATCACAGCTCAGCTGTGGAAAGAAGCTCCGGTCCATCGTCTGAACACTGGGAAAAATAACCAAATGTACAGCAATAAAAAAATAAATAAAAATGTTTAAATGCACATCGATCAATTGTTTTTGACAGGTTTCCACCAAAAGTTTAGTCCCAGGAACTACTTTTCAAGGAACTAAAAGGTTCCTTCAGCCCATCGTTGTCTGCATGTCCACCGCGGTCTAAAGACCAGAGAAGATCAGGTACATTAGTCCACTAATGGACTAATCAGCTGTCAGCTGCCTCCATCTCATCCTGTCTCCTTTATCTTCTTCTCTTTCACCAGCTACCTTCATGTCCTCTTTCTCTCCATCCAGAAACCTCCTCTCTGGTCTTCCTCCAGGCCTCCTGCCTGGCACCAATATACTGACTATCTGTCCTCTGGACATGTCCAAACCATCTCAGTCTGGCCTCTCTTTATCTCCAGAGGCTCTACCATGTGCTGTCCCTCTGATGGACTCCTATCTGATCCGGTCCATCCTGGTCCCTCCCAAAGAGAAGCTCAGCATCTTCACCTCCTGTCTTTTCCTCAGGGACACTGTCTCTAAACCAAACAGCATCGCTGGTCTCACCACAGTTTCTACACCTTTCCTTTCATTTTAGCTGAAACTCTTCTATCACACACCACACCTGACTCTTTCCTCCACCCGTTCCAGCCTGTACTCACTTCTTCACCTCTTTTCCACTCTCTCCATCGCTCTGGACTGTTGACCCTAAGTACTTAAAGTCCTCCACCTTCTTTATCTCTTCAAGGTAAATTAGTCCACTGATGTATGAAAAAGCACCGTGACGTGATTTCTTAAGTAGTTTTGCTGCCTAAACCTAACCAAGTCAATCCTGTCCTAAACACGACAAAGTAGTTTTCTTGCCTAAACCTAAAACTAACCAAGTTGATCATTTCCTAAACCTGACTAAGCAGTTTTGTTGCCTAAACCTAACCAAATTGATCCTTTCCTAAACCTAACTAAGTAGTTTTATTGCCTAAACCTAAAACTAACCAAGTTGATCATTTCCTAAACCTGACTAAGTGGTTTTATTTTGAAAAGACTGGAGCAGAAATTTACATGTAAAAAAATATGTTGTTGAATGCCAGAAAAAAAGGGAAATCCGTGTCTATGAACATGAATCAAATAGAAACACTTTGACTATTTCACAAACTGCAGTGAGTGGCATCATCACATTAGCTGCTGCTCAGACCAAGTCCTATCGTCCACTGTGTGTCGTGAGTCTGTCCCAACAGGGACCAAACATGGCCACCTCTCATCTCTGGAGGGTTGCTCATTGACTTTACAGATGCCGGACTCTGACGGGACACGGTCCACGTGTCGGCATCCTGGTTCTGATTGTGGCTCTATCCTGAGGGAGTTCGGTCGGTGAAACATTAAGACACGGTCCTGGTCAGGGAAGGAAAGTAGGCTTGACTCCTGAACAGCCTGCTGCCCCTGGAGGGCTCTCTCAGTAAGTGCTGCATGAATGGCCGGCCCTGAGGACTGGATGCCAATAAACACTGAAATCATGCTACAAGGACGGACACCGTCAAGCTGAAAGAGCACATATTCTTTGTGGCTATGAAGCTGCAGCTAAAAAGCAGCTATGCCCTCTAGACTCAGTCTTTTCTATCAAATCCACCAGTTCCTGCACACTGCTCCTGTCTTTCTCTGATGCCCAACTGGACCCACCACTTAATTACAGTTGCAGCATTTGGTAATGATGGGTCCTGTTGTAATGTCATGATGTAAAATTAGTGGGTGCAGCCAATGACACGGCATCCACGACACACTCGGCTGGGTATGTGGTGACAGTTTTACGCAAGTCTGAGTCCACGGGAATGTAGGCCAATCTTCCCTCTCCAGCCAGTACAAGACAGAGCAAAAAGATGACGCAGTCTCACCAAATATCTCAAAGTCCGCTGACCTTAAAGGGACAGTTCTGTTTATAATGTACTCGTCCATAGTCGTCCATCCCCCAGCCTGGAGAGACAGACAGCGCAGGACAGCAGCGAAACACATTTAAACACCTAAATTATCACTTTTGCTGTCCGCTATAGAATATTTTCACCACTTTACTTGGCTGTCGGCCATTTCTGATGGCTGCTCTCCTCACAGTCACCAGACTACAGTCACAGAAACTGTTATCTCAACTGCTGGTCAAACGCTGCCTCGATCCATCTGGGGTGTATATGAAGATGGACTCCATGACAGGTCCCAAAAGATGAAGCCAAAACATCTGGATCGCCCCCCTGGCGGCTGGCTGTGGTATAGGTCATAAACCCCGCCTCCTCCATGTTAGCGGAAGGGACGAGCCAAAATAAAAAGTCAAAGTTCACGTCAAATAATTTGGTTTCTGTCATTTTCGGTAGTTCTTATCACGCTGATGTGTGTTCAAGAGTTCATATTTCTGATCAGTCTGGCTTTAAATAGATATTTGATGCTCGGCTCGCCGTTAGTTTGGGCGGGTGACGCCGACTCTCTATATACAGGTTAGTTTGTGTTACTGTGTGACTTTGGTGTTTTAAAGTTAGTTAGTTAGTTCAGATTCACCAAAGTCACACAATAACAAGCAAACTAACCGATCGGTGCAGAGGACCAGAAACTCCTGTGTTCTGAGAGGTAAAATTACAGTTTTTGTAAATGCAGTCTGGTGGTTTTGAAGCGAGCACAGATAACAGCTTCAGAAAGGGCTGACAGTCAGGGAAAGTGGTGTAAATACTCTAAATATCACTTATCCTCCATCTACAGGTAATACAGTGACTATGGAGACGTACCTCAAAGAACACACTGAGAAACACTTGTACTGTCCCTTTAAAAGGTGCACTGAGCGCTGAATCATGTACTTTTCAATAGTCAAACTTTCTACACTCAAATGGCACATTATGCAGATTAAAATGCTAACTGTGGAGCACAATTAGGACTCAAATTCATTCATTTCAGACAGAAGCAGACATCCCATCTCTGCTGACGACTGTCAGTTTGGCTCAAATGAAAATGGCAGATTTCATCAGCTGCAGCTGGCTAGCTAATTAAGCTAACGTTATGAGCTGGTTGAAAAATGGCGTCTCCAGCTGACTTTTTAATGTTTCAAGCTGGTATGCCTGAAAGTGACAGCCCTGTAAAAACAACCCCATCAGCACACGGCCTCAACATGTGGAAGACTGTCCTGCTGCCGGTTACGGTCGCTGAACGATGATTGGACAGTTTGGACTGTTGGGCCACTGACTGCCACGATCAGGATCAGTGTTGGAAACACTGTACTGATCCCGGGCGCTACCGGGCGCCACCGGGGGCCACTGGGCTATGACACCGCCATCCTCAGCCTACTGCCGTAAGATTCAAGCCCTTCATCCTAGTTTTCTGAAATAGAGCACTTCGAGCAAAGATGTGAAAGATAACTGGGTCGACATAAGAAAACACAGCGCTGACCAATGCAAACCTGATGAAACAGGTAAAAGCACTTTCTAAAACCTACAAGTTACTCACCTGACAGCATCCCCAGAGGAGATTAAATACACATGCACACACACTAATTACCTGGCCATGAGACGTCATAACTGACCGACCAATCTTTAAAAAGTTAAAATAAGCATAAAGAGTAGACGCACATGTCGGACGCAGACCGAGGACTGCTCACAACTCTGGGTGTGGACCCTCCAGTCACTCTGGGTGATTGCAGGCTGGAGACCACTGGCACACAGCAGAGCTGGTAAAAGGAGAAGTCTTCTTCATCCACTCAAACTGTTTCTAGTGGTGTCCAAACTTCACCAGACGGCTTTTTCCTGCAGACTGCCGACCACAGGGTGAGTCAGAGTGACGCTAAAACCGCTTTTAAGATAAGATAAGATAAGATACTCCTTTATTAGTCCCACGGCGGGGAAATTCACACATTACATCAGCAAGTGGATAGTGCAATAAAAGACAAGAAGCATAGATTTAAAAACAGTATTAATACAAATAAAATAAATTTGTATATACATAATAGAAAAGTAAAGCCAGAAATGTGTCTATCATATCAATAAATAATTGTACAGTTACTATGATTTGAGCAGATGATATAATTGTACATGAGTCCTTATTGCACTTATGTCTGGTGAGTTTGTTGTGAATGTAAATGTGTATGTGGTTTACTTGGAGCAGTGCTGGTTGTGAATGTGTATGTGGTTTACTGGGAGCAGTGCTGGTTGTGAATGTGTATGTGGTTTACTGGGAGCAGTGCTGGTTGTGAATGTGTATGTGGTCTACTGGGAGCAGTGCTGGTTGTGAATGTGTATGTGGTCTACTGGGAGCAGTGCTGGTTGTGAATGTGTATGTGGTCTACTGGGAGCAGTGCTGGTTGTGAATGTGTATGTGGTCTACTGGGAGCAGTGCTGGTTGTGAATGTGTATGTGGTCTACTGGGAGCAGTGCTGGTTGTGAATGTGTATGTGGTCTACTGGGAGCAGTGCTGGTTGTGAATGTGTATGTGGTCTACTGGGAGCAGTGCTGGTTGTGAATGTGTATGTGGTCTACTGGGAGCAGTGCTGGTTGTGAATGTGTATGTGGTCTACTGGGAGCAGTGCTCGTTGTGGATGTGTATGTGGTCTACTGGGAGCAGTGCTGGTTGTGAATGTGTATGTGGTCTACTGGGAGCAGTGCTGGTTGTGAATGTGTATGTGGTCTACTGGGAGCAGTGCTGGTTGTGGATGTGTATGTGGTTTACTGGGAGCAGTGCTGGTTGTGGAGTCTAACAGCTGCAGGCAGGAAGGACCTTCTGTAACGCTCCTTCGTACACTTAGGGTGTAGCAGCCTGTCACTGAAGGAGCTCTCCAGAGCTCTGATGGTGTCCTTCATGGGGTGGGAGTCCTTCTCCATCATGGATGACAGCTTAGCCATCGTCCTCCTCTCTCCCACCACCTGCACTGAGTCCAGAGAGCATCCCAGGACAGAGCTGGCCCTTTTGATAATCTTATCCAGCCTCTTCCTGTCTGCAGCTGTGATGCTGCTGCCCCAGCAAACCACTCCATAAAATATGGCTGATGCCACGACAGTGTCATAAAATGTTTTCAAAAGTGTCTCCTGCACTCCAAAAGACCTCAGTCTCCTGAGCAGATACAGTCTGCTCTGGCCTTTTTTATGGAGTTCAGAGGAATTTGTGGTCCAGTCCAGTTTATTGTTCAGGTGAACACCCAGGTATTTATAAGATGTCACCATCTCAATGTCTGATCCCTGGATGTTCACCGTGTTGGAGGGGGATGAGTTTGCCTGCGGAAATCCACCACCAGCTCTTTAGTTTTCCCCGCGTTGATCTGGAGGTGGTTCCGCAGGCACCAGTCCACCAAGTCCTGGGAAAGTTCTCTGTACTCCCCATCGTCCCCATCAGTGATGAGGCCGACGATAGCAGAGTCGTCAGAGAACTTCTGCAGGTGGCAGGTTGGTGAGTTTTAAGTGAAGTCTGCAGTGTAGAGCGTGAAGAGGAACGGAGCCAGAACCGTTCCCTGAGGAACCCCCACACTGTAGACCACCGTGTCAGAACCGTTCCCTGAGGAACCCCCACACTGCAGACCACCGTGTCGGAGGTGAAGTCCCGCGTCCTCACATACTGTGGGCGGTTTGTGATGTAGACACAAATCCTAAAATGAGACTGAGAACAAACTTCACTTTCATATCTACATCAGAGCCACTCACAGCTCTGCAAAGTCAGCAACAAGTCTGAGCTATACAATTACACACTCCAGCAGCGACGGAAACTCAGACGAAGCTGTGAAGCGGAGAGAGTAGTAAAGATAATAAATGACCCTGAGTGAGGCCGAGATCTTATCACTGATTGTGGACTCTCTCAGCGGAGAGTCATTTTACAGAGTCACAGCTTCACCAAAAACACAACCAAAACACACAAAAGGCTCATTTTCAGGAAGAGAAGGGCCATAATAATAACAAGCAGGTTGGGCTGGTTCCCATAATGCACCTGTGGGAGCTTCAGCCAAGTAATAAAAACACACAAGCCCTTAAATCTGCTCTGCAGCGCTGCCGAGGTCCCAACCCCCAAAGAGCAAATCAGGGCTGAAAATACAGCATCTGTTTGCTGTCTGTTGCTGCCATCGGTGCCCCGGACCCGGAGAGGTTCCACTTCCCGCTCCGCCGCTGAAAGAGGAGGAGGAGGAGGAAGAGGATCGCCTTTCCAGCTGAACAAACAGCTCCACGCATACACTGCTTTAGTTTGGGAGGGAGGATCCGGCAGAGGGGGGGTGTTTTCTGTGTTTGTGTATGTGGAGGTGAGCCTCAACCTGACCTCCTGTACTTCAGCATACCACTGATACACACACACACACACACACACACACACACACACACACACACACACACACACACACACTATCCATATATAGAGACTGAAATACACACTGAATATTTCAGCAAATATTTTCTCCATGAGTACTTACTCTCGCAGCTGGCTGCTACTCTGTCCTTCTGTGGGCTGAGTTGTGGTATCATATGAAACTGGAAAGCCTGAGGAGACCAACCAGGTCACGCTAGCATGTCGAGGAGAACGCTAAGGAACACTAAAGAACGCTAAGGAACGCTAAAGAATGCTAAGGAATGCTAAAGAACTCTAAGGAACGCTAAGGAATGCTAAAGAACGCTAAGGAACGCTACAAAGTTAAGCTTCATTCATGGTGACCAGTGGGTTCTCTGGGTCCCCACCAGTCCCCCTTTACAGACATGCCCCCTTTATGATAGTCCCAGTAGAGCTGAGACTCTGGTGGATCAATGAGTCCAACTGGATCCATGTGTGATGATGTTAGTCCCCATAGGAGCCATTTCATTGATCACTGTATAAAATGACCTGTGGTGACCTCTAGGATACTACTACTAATACTACTACTACTACTACTGTCTACTAATCTCCAAATGTGAAAAGTTGTTGACCCCAAATCCCAGCATGTCTTCTTCTATGGTGTTCCTCCAGGTCTTGGTGTCTGCATGTGGTATTCTGGAGGATTTTTGATCATTTTTATCAATTCTTGAGCAGTAATAAATAGTAACATTTAGCACCAAGCGGTATAGTGTGTCGACGTCTTTTATTGTTCCTATCTGTTGTTCTAGTCAAGCAAATGAACAGAACCTCAGAACTTATTTTCCTAGTTTTTAAAACGTGAGGAGAGCTGCCGTTAATGGCCGTTAATGGCCGTTGCTAGTCCTCCAGCTCCAGATGATGTACACCACTGCTATCCTAAACGACAGAAAGGCGTCTGGGAAAAAGAGGGGGAGCACAAGACGTTAAAAATAACTTCAAGGCTCCATAATGTTTCAAATATACAATAAATAAAACAGTAATTACAAGAAAATGAAATAATGAGTTGTCTGGTTCTCTCTCTGAATACCAGGTGAAACATAGATCAGAAAGAACACTGAAACGACTGTATGTTTATGATACCGCATTACTCACACTGATTAATGGTGATGACATGTACATGTCTACGAACATGTGATGGCCACCTGCCAGCTTCATATGGATCAGAGGCCATAAATGCCACATAGCTGACTGTCATCAAATCTACAAATCATATGAGGAGGGGAGTTGCTCCCGTTACCGAGCTGCCAACGCTCTACTGAGATTACACGTTTCAGCCGTCGGCATTTCCACGGAGCTGCTGAGGCAGCGACTTGGGATCGGTTCGGGCCTCCAGTGTTCAGAGCGGTGCTGTCAGTCTGCTCTGTCAAACAGGGAAACCCAATCTGCTCACAAACAACTGGGTTCCTTTTTAACATGCCCCCTGGCATCCCGACGGCCTCGCCTGCCTAAATATCACAAGTCACCCGGATTCAAGTCTTCCAGAGCAGTGAACCTGATCCCAGCAGCTGCATTGTGCTCCACAGAGAGCATATGGAGTTTCCAGAGGTGCTAATTCCCAGAGGGGTTGTGTTTCTCTGGGAGTTAGATGTTTCTGAGCCTTTCTTTACAGTTCTAATCAAATGGATGTTTAAGGAACACGCCCGTCCTCCTCACCGGGTTCCTTCAGCATGTTCTGAGTCCTTCCTCATCAGACTATCCGTCCTCGTCACCCTCATACTAACACCATGATCGCTATTCAAGTAAAGCCAGAGCTGCCTTAAAGAAGCATTCACGGCAGCGGAGCAACCTGAAACGCTGTGAAACGACATGTAACACTGAACGTCGGCAATGCCTCTCAGCGTTTCCCTCTCCACCAGGTTTCTCCACTAAGATAAGAAAAGATAAGATGAACCTTTATTAATCCCCGGAGGGAAATTATCACAGCAGTCCCTCGACTGGACCTGACCTGGGTGTGCTCCAAGGAATTCAGTCCGGGGAGAACAGCTGCTCCCTTCTGGTTCCTCTTTATGGTTTTGTTATGGCGTGTACAAAAACAAAACATTTAAATGCAAGATAATTAATTTCTTTTGAAATGAAAGTAACATTAATGAACTTTTAAGACCTGCCAAAACTGGATTTAAGACATTTCGTGAAATTTTAAGAGATTTTGAAGCCTTGAATTCAGGTTCAGGTTTTCGACTTTTTAAGGCCCTGCGGTGACGCTGCAATCAGAGGAGCAGGTCAGATGAGACGATGTCGCTACGAAATAGAAATAACAGTGAGCACAGTGAAAGGCACCGGTGTAGGCAGCAGCGAGAACAGAAGGACTAAATCATCAGCACTCAGATAAAGTGCCTTCTTTCCTATATTGGGCAACAAATGTGCACTGCTAAAAGGGTTTCACCAGTGTGTCTGAAAAAGACAGAAAAAACAACTTTCTTTTGCAGTTTGTGATGGAAACGTGTCTTGTGTTAACACACTACAGCACTATAGTGTGACTAATCTCAAATTAAAAGGAGAAGCTCGCCACCGTAGTCGTGGTGGTCAGGCACACCAATCACATAACGTACCCACCCGCCCCACCATTAATTTGCTTTTATAGAAATAAAACCCATTAAGTTCATATTGGCTTATCAGTGGCATGTTATCAATTGATAGTTGGATAATGGATGCTACAATCTGAAATTGAAGGCATCAGCAGCGTATGAAGTGTTAGCTCAGAGCAGCAGGAGTCAGATTTCACACACAGGACGACAGACGACAAACAACCATAACGTTAACGAAGTAAACGCTGAGGAGGACGGAGTCATAGCCAGCTAGAAACTGTGCTAAATGTAACATGTCCGCTGAAATCAGAGACACCGGTGTTGTCAGGAGCTTATTAACCGTCACCGTCACATCCCTGTTGTTGTCAGCTGAGTGGACTCACTCAGCCACATGTCATTGGACAGACTGATTTCAAATAGGCCAATAAAGAAGAGTGAGTTTCTTTGTGTGGACGAATGAAAAGGAGGGAAAGAGGGAAAGAAGAATGGAAGCTGCTCCTCTCTGGAGGTCAGCCGGTGGAGGTCCTGTCGGTCAGGAGGGGATCTGTGGATGTGCACATCAAAGGTGGACGGCAGGATTCGTGTTTTGGTTTCATTTTTCTTCTATCTACCGATCAGCTGCTCCCTCTCTCTCTACGATCCCAGGCTTTTTTTACCTTATATAGATAACAGTGCGGTGCTCTCAGAGCAGGCCTTAACATGAGCCGAGGCCTGGCGGCGGCTCCCAGGACGAGCGCCTGTCCCTCCCCGTTACACGGCGCTGGATAAACTAGGCACTGGGGGCCAGTAGAAGGGGAGGGAGGGCGGAGGACTTGAGGGATCAGCAGGGAGAGAGGAATTCCTGCATTACTTTCTCCAGCTTCTTAAGCTCTGCCGACCTCTCTGCCTCTTCACTGTGTTGAGTGGCGGCTTTGTGTGACGTTCACGCATCAACCCAGACGTGTAAATCGTCACTATAAAGTTGCATCTCTCCACCGTACCGCTTTCTGTTGACAAACTGCCAATTTCTCGTAAAACACAGACTGTGTTATAACGAATTCCGTGGCTGGGGATTGAACTCCGACTGGGCAGAGCCTGCACCGCTCAGCAGCAGTCTAACCACACATTTCTGCAGAAGGAGCCCAGCCAAAGGGCAAGCCACGACAGCAGCGAGAAGCCAGGTCCCACCGTGGTACTCAGCTCTGAGACGGACACTGTTATGAACCACCCAGAGACCGTGGAGCAGCGGGAGGCGGGACGAGCACAGTTTACCCTCCCACTGCGGCTGCGCTTCAGGCTGAACCGGGCTGACGTGAACGCCTTTTCCCAGATGGTTTCTGTTTAGTCCACACTGGTCCGTATCTGGTCGAGGAAACAAACATCTGACCTCCCCACATTCATCTCTTTGGTCACAGAGAAAACACTGAAACAGTCCTGCAGCCTGTTTCGTATCACTTTACTTTAAAACATTTATCTAAGATATTAACACTAACAATCAACAAAAAAACTCCCAAAATAGCAGAATTCAAACACCTTTCCAACCATCCGAACTAGCACCATTACAGATGAAGTGCTTCCAGAATCCAACACTGATGAATCACAGATTGGATGGTGGCGACAACCACATAGGAAAATAGTTGTTAAAGGTCTGAAAACATCTAGAGTACTAGAGTACGTCTTCCCTTAATGTTTCCTCTCACTAAAGTACACAAGCTGCTTCATGGTCTGTTGAGTTTGTATTTGGGTGAAAAAGCTGCACAAAGCAGGTCCATGAAATATGTTTTTATGGACTGGCTACATAATGGGAGGGAGGGGAAGGTAATGTACTAGCCTGTAGGCAGTTCATACACAGACAGTTATGATGGAAACTACTGTGATGATAGAAACGGTATGTATATGGTTTGTGCAGTAGGATGCTCATAATTAAGATCCTGGTGTTTCCCAGGAATTCTGTTTGCTCGGATGTCACAGAATAATACCTGCAGGATTTGTGTTTAAAGTCAGGTTTCCACCAAGAAGTTCCTGGTACTTTTAGACCCGGGACTACTTTTTCAGTGACGTAAAAGGTTCCTTCAGTCCAGCGTTGTCTGTGATTCCACTGCAGCCTAAAGACCTGGGGCAGTCTCAGAGGGAAAAGTAGGTCGTCCATCGTAAGGTTGGTGGTAGATCCCCGGCTGCTCTGGTCAACCCCAACGCTAAGCCTAACCCTAACCCTAACACTAACCCTAACGCTAAGCATAACCCTAAAACTAACCCTAACACTAACCCTAACCCCACCTGCTCTGGTCAACCCTAACGCTAAGCCTAGCCCTAACCCTAACCCTAACGCTAACGCTAACCCTTACCCTAACCCTTCCAGATCAACGCGGGGAAAACTAAAGAGCTGGCAAACTCATCCCCCTCCAACACCGGTGAACATCCAGGGATCAGACATTGAGATGGTGACATCTTATAAATACCTGGGTGTTCACCTGAACAATAAACTCGACTGGACTACAAATTCCTCTGCACTCCATAAAAAAGGCCAGAGCAGACTGTATCTGATCAGGAGACTGAGGTCTTTTGGAGTGCAGGGGACACTATTGAAAACATTTTATGACACCGTGGTGGCATCAGCCATATTTTATGGAGTGGTTTGCTGGGGCAGCAGCATCACAGCTGCAGACAGGAAGAGGCTGGATAAGATTATCAAAAGGGCCAGCTCTGTCCTGGGATGCTCTCTGGACTCAGTGCAGGTGGTGGGAGAGAGGAGGACGATGGCTAAGCTGTCATCCATGATGGAGAAGGACTCCCACCCCATGAGAGACACCATCAGAGCTCTGGAGAGCTCCTTCAGTGACAGGCTGCTACACCCTAAGTGTACGAAGGAGCGTTACAGAAGGTCCTTCCTGCCTGCAGCTGTTAGACTCCACAACCAGCACTGCTCCCAGTAGACCACATACACATCCACAACCAGCACTGCTCCCAGTAGACCACAATCACAGTCACATTCACAACAAACTCACCGTACATAAGTGCAATAAGAACTCATACAATTATATCATCTGCTTAAATTATAGGAACTGGACAATCATTTATTTATTGATATGCTGGACATATTTTTGGCTTTACTTTCTAGTATGTATATATTATTTTATTTTATTTTATCTTTATTAATACTGTTTTTTTTAAAAAAAATCTATCCTTCTTGTTTTTTGCACTATCCACTTTGCTGCTTGTAACGTGTGAATTTCTCCACTGTGGGAACAATAAAGGAATATCTTATCTTATCTTATCTTATCTTAACCCCGGCTGCTCTGGTCAACCCTAACGCTAACCCTAATGCTAACCCTAACGCTAACCCCAACCCTAACCCAACCCTAACTCTAACTCTAACCCTAACGCTAACCCTAACACTAACCCTAACGCTAACCCCAACCCTAACCCAACCCTAACACTAAGCCTAACCTTAACCCTAACGCTAAGCCTAACCCTAAAACTAACCCTAACCCCAGCTGCTCTGGTCGACCCTAACGCTAACACTAACCCTAACGCTAACCCTAACCCTAACTCTAACCCTAACGCTAACCTTAACGCTAACCCTAACGCTAACCCTAACACTAACCCTAACGCTAAGCCTAACCCTAAAACTAACCCTAACCCCAGCTGCTCTGGTCAACCCTAACACTAACCCTAACGCCAACCCACTTTTTTGCTATATTTAGCAAGTTTTCTGACCCCTCTAATGACTCTTTCAAAAAAGCGACCAGAGACGAATCTGGTGACTTTTGCTGCTGCTGCTGTTATTGGAGACTTTTGGAGACTCTGGTGTGAAAGCAGGTATTGTTCTTCCTGGTCTCAACGAGCAGCCGGTGCTGCCGTGGACCCCTCCCCGGTCCCAGAGCTCTCCCAGGGGCCCGGTCCTCATCGGCGGCCCCTCCTCGCTGCAGTGACAGCAGGAGATGTTCACCCTAATGACTGGTGCATCCAGGATGTCAGGGTGACATCAGCAGCATCGAGCTGGCTGCTCATCATGTCTCAGTCTTAACTGGACCCAGAAATAGAGGAGCGGGAATCGCAGCCTGAATTTAAAAATGGTAAAACCTGAGTAACTCCTCCACAGTGTCTCTTTTGGGTCACTGTTGCTGGTCCCGAGCCCAGATAGAGGAGGAGGGCTGGAATAGTGGCACTGAAAACACAAGAATGACAGAAGAAAGTTCACTGTAATACTAAACATATTTAGGGTTTTTTTACTCACTTTTTGTCTCTCCCACAATGTTACTTGTCTCTCCTACAGCGTCCATTACAATAACGAGTACATGGTCAATTATGCAAATTAAGCGCTGACATCATTTAGCAACTTCTAGTGCCTTTAACACGACCAGCAGCTACTGTCCTTACTGAGGAGTTGGGACACACTGAACTAGTCCACCATGACACGTCCTTTGACCTTGAACCAAACTGTCAAACTAGGTGATCTAGTTCTAAAGTGAAACCGTTTCTCACTTAAAAAGTTTTTGGAAGTAGATGTTGGTGGGTTGTTCAGACGGGATAACAGATAAGTTACGAGCGGGCCACCATATAGCTTACTGTTTGAAACGGCGAGCTGAAACCCAGGAACCAATCAGGTGCCTACAATGATTCACGTTGAATGGCCAGCTGAGTGGAACAGCGTCCCCTAGTGTCCTCGTTGGACATGGTGGAGATTTTCTTTGACCGAGTGGTGTTAAAATGAGTTGGGAAGCAGAGCTCGACTTTACTTTTGATGCCATCAAACACAGAGAGACCTTCCCCCTCGTCCTAAAATGGTGACCCGGTACAGTACAAGCAGCAGCTCTATGTGTGTTTGACCAATCAGCGACAGTCATCCTAACAAACTCCACCCTGACAGGTCCTGTACTTTCAGAAAGTACTCCCCAACCAGGACCTGTTCTGGGGCTAAAATGTCCCCAGAGCTTAATTTAGTCCCTGGTCTCTGCAGTCCAAATGCAGTGAGGTCCTCTAAAGGTTCCTAGTTCCCTGCAGTGGAAAAGGGGTTTATGTGACTGGTGCCTCTGTGTGTTCCCATACTGAGGAATATCATATGAAATATATCCGTCTCCATCTGTCCCTGAATCAGACAGAGAGGCATTCAAGTTGACATGGAGGTAACATTATCGCCCAGTGTAGTATGTGGAAAACACTGTATTACATACTTTCTACTACTACTACTACGTTGCTTTTTCATGACACTCAATTGAACGGAAACGTTCTTTTTCCACATCACAGTTGTTGGTGAAGCAGATACACTGATCCCGGCTGCTGTAACAGGCTTTACCTGATAAAAATCACGTCTGGCTCCTCTGAGGAGGACAGAACATCACCATGGCCGAAGTCCAGCTTCACACAGACAGGTCCGGCTCGTCTGAACCAGCCTGAAGCAGAAGGCAGCTCTGCTCTGCCTGTAAGCGCTGCACCTCGCTCTGTTTCAAGGTTTAAAGGATTACGTGAATTCCTCAACCCTATGAGGTTACTACAGAAACGGATTAGAGTTATGTTCGTCAGTTAGAGGGATATTTTCTCAGCAGCTCTCACGTTTCAGACACGTATGTAACTTCCCAGAAAGTTCCTCAGAAGTGGCCTCGCCGGCCAGGAGACGTCATCCAGGCCCAGCCGCCACGCTCACGTTATGCAACCCAACGCCGGAGTGAAACTCACATGACATCAGTCAGGATGAGCAGCAGAGTCTAAACCCCCACACAACACTCCGCTCCTCTGGCCTCACTGCGACATGTCAGCAGCTGATCAACATTATCAGCTGATTGATTACTGGCAAAACATTAATGGATTCAGATTAGGTTTCCTGCACTTTCTACTGATAGGAACGCAGTTTGATTGGTTGTTCTAACACGATCATATTGATTATAGTGGAAGTAGAGCTGTCAAAGTTAACGTGATCAAAACGCATTGACACCACTGATTTCTTTAACGCATTAATTCAACTTGCAATTACTTTTATTTAATCACTATAAGAAACATACTGTTACTCTTATTTTTCAGCATTTATTCTACTGAAAATCACTGCAACCAGCAGATTATTAATAAAATGACTTTATATAGAGGAGTCTATGAACCGTACAGGACTGACTGGTTAGGGGAGGAATGTTTCCATTAGCTAAACTTAACAATTCACTTAACATCAACACTTATATTTAACCTTTACCTCAACATGAACCCTTCCCTCTCCTCCTGTGGTTCCTCTCTGCTTTAGTATCTCAGCCAGCAGCCCCTCGGCTGTCCTCTCCTTCTCATCTCCAGACAGCTTTCTGGATCTTTCTGCAGGTTCTGTCTCAAAGTGACGTTCTAGTTGATATATCTGAATACAGTCATGTTTGTTGTAAACTAAGCTCACAGCTTTACCACCAACCTCCACAAAAAAACCCTCATCAGTCCAGGACTTATAGACATGCTGCTAAATGTTGTTGAGGAAAAACAGTCCGCTGACCGCTCTGGTTTTAAACTGAAAACGTGTGATGTGGATGTAGCCTAAGAGGAACACACTTTGACTGGATGTTTTAATTGATTATATCTGAAGCCAACATGAGGCTGCAGCTCCACACGTGCACATTTCCAGGCTGCTTGATTCCTGCTGATTTACACAAGTTTAAATAAAAACACACTATGAATAGGTAATCACCCTCTCTGGGGTACAAATACAGTATCATCTCCGCCTGCTGCTATTGGCCAGAAGTGCGTGGTCCGTTAGCCAATGGCATTGCTCTGCATTGTTACTGTGTGTGTGTGTGTGTGTGTGTGTGTGCGTGTGTGTGTGTGCTCCGTCCTCTTTGACCCACTGCTGTGGGGGGACGAGGTAGAGGAGGAGGAGGAGGGGGAGGAGGTGGAGGAGGAGGAGGAGGAGGAGGAGGAGGAGGAGGAGGGGGAGGAGGAGGAGGGGGAGGAGGGGGAGGAGGAGGAGGAGGTGGAGGAGGAGGGGGAGGAGGAGGGGGAGGAGGAGGAGGAGGAGGGGGAGGAGGGGGAGGAGGAGGAGGGGGAGGAGGTGGAGGAGGAGGGGGAGGAGGGGGAGGAGGTGGAGGAGGAGGAGGAGGGGGAGGAGGAGGAGGGGGAGGAGGGGGAGGAGGAGGAGGGGGAGGAGGTGGAGGAGGAGGGGGAGGAGGGGGAGGAGGTGGAGGAGGAGGAGGAGGAGGAGGGGGGGGGAGGAGGAGGAGGGGGAGGAGGAGGAGGGGGAGGAGGGGGAGGAGGAGGAGGGGGAGGAGGTGGAGGAGGAGGGGGAGGAGGGGGAGGAGGTGGAGGAGGAGGGCCGACCTCAGTACTGACTCCAACCAAGCAGGATGATTTCATTGTCTTCTCCTTCCATTGCCTTTCCCCATTTAGGGACATGATGAGCTCAGTAAACAGTTTCTACTGTGGCGCGTCACTTTCACCTCCAAACCGACTCACTTGTGTTCGTCTTTCTGCACAAACTGACAAATACAAACACTGAATCAGCACATTTCATCTCTGACTCTGCAGCAGACACCAGTACCGGTCCAAATACCGGGCCGGTATGAATACAAGCAGCTCGCCTGCTGACACACAGATGGCTCCGGTCCAGATACCACAGTGATCCGGACCGGAGTTTCCTCCTCTCCTCAGCCTAAACTACAGGCTGGTTCTGTAGAGTAGCAGCCGGGCCAGTCTGGGTACAATTACTCCCACCTTCATTGCAAAATGAGTGTTTTTAACGGACAGCTGTAATTTTGAGTGAGCCTCCAGCTCGATAAGATTGCTAACGTCTGCTCGCATCCTATCGACTGTTTATCCGACATTTAAATCTGTTGTTTAATCTCATCTGGATGGATCACGTTTCAGTTTTGTCCTCGTTTCTCTGTTCCACGCCCTTCAGCTCAGATCGTACCTATCTGTCACCACATGTAAGCTATATTGAAGAAGCTGCAACGGGAACATCTCAAACCTTACTAACTTTCTGTCACTTTATAGGCCTTGTTGATGTGAAGATGCCGAGGTGTGGGCCTCTGTCAGTGCCATGGTGTTTATGTTCACTACAGTATTCTCTGAAATGACAGACGCACCCTACAAACAAATATTCAGCAGAGAGGCTGAAGTCAGCAAGTGTTACTGGCAGAGGAAGTGCAGTTCATGGACGTACATTACGGTCTTTATAAGCGGGCAGTGGATGCCTGCTGACCAATGTTTTGAGGTGTTTGACCATATGCTGCAAAAGCTTGCAGAGCTTGTGTGATGATGTCATTTTTGGCTCGTGCACCTTCGAACCGGAGACGGGCAAAAACCCAGCTTTAGGCTACATCCACACATTTTCATTTTATATTTTATAAAATGCAGGACTTTGGTTATTTTATGCCTGACGTCCACACTACTCTGTTGTTTTTGGGCCCCGAACAAGGAGGTGTTTTAGTCTGGACGGACAGAAACGAAGACTTCTGAAAGCGTTGGCTTCTTGATTGGGTTTTATCAGTCGTGACGTGTCCTTGGATTTGTCACGCCCCACATCAGCCTCGACCGCCAGCGGTTCATATCCACACGGATAACGAGCTACGAGTGGGGCTGACCCTGTTGCAGTTAAACTCATAAAGCTATTTCATAAAGCTACTGCTGCCTATGTGTGCAGGAGGAAAGATAGTATTCAGGCGCTTTACATCATCAATTCCTGAGTCCATTGCTGCTTCCTGTTTACGCTGGCACATGCACGGCCAGTGTACGTGAATGGTCAAGTTTAATGTGTTTTCAGGCAGGACGGTATGGAGTGAGATTAATTCTGAAATGGCCCTAAAACGCTCGTCTGAACAGAGATCAGTTTAGTTTTTTTTATTAGTTACTAGAGTGGATGCTGCCTTAGTTGTAGTCCTAACTGAGACGTAAAGTGTTGCCAATACTTCAGACTGAGTGCTGATACACTCTCTTTGTATTGTAATTAAAGTTCGATATTCAAACTGTGTGCCGGATGAAGACAGTTGTCATATATTTGCATGTGTTCTCACGGTACGGTGAAATCTAAAACACGTTTCTTTGTGCCATTACATGCTTGTGTGGTCAAAAATGAGGCCAAGTGATTTAAAATTTTCCACTTTGCAGCCTTGGTTTAAAGAAAAGGAAGAGCTACAGAGATGCTGGGCAAAGGGTG
>CAMQGK010000650.1:6247500-6277500 GCA_947000775.1 Pterois miles
CTACTACTACATCCTGGTCTCATCTGAAACTAGAGAACCTGATGGATCCATCAGTACCAACCAGGTCAGATCAGATTGTTGATGCTAAAGTCAGAACCTGGGAGGGTTTCTGGACAATATCTGCCATTGATTAGTGTTGGTATTGATTTTCAATAATATATATATATATACAGACATTTACATAAAGCAGCATATTAGTCCACTAACATGTTGATCAGAGGATTAAATACTGGACTGATCTCCCTTTAAGGTTCATTTAGAGCAGGTAAAAAATATGTTTATTTTCTGATTAATCGTGATTAAATATTTGAATCGATTAACAGCGTTAGTTCATATATTTGAGGAATAATCTCCACTAATATTAGAGGAACATTTCAACATTTCGTTGTGTTTCTTGGTAGGTGTATTTGTGAGTTAAGCTTTCTGGCTTCACATCAACTGTTCAGACATATGAGAGAAACAATCTTCTCATCTAACGGCAAGAAAACAAGTTAGTTTATAAAGAATAAACTATAGTGTTTTATTATGATCATTACTACACTAGAATAAGAAATATATAAATTTGTATTTGACATGAATCAAAGTACAAGCAGGCCTGTGTGAGAGTCAGTTGGCAGATATATGTGAATAAAGGATGGGATTAAAGGTGGCGTGGGTCGGCGACAGATGCCAGCGGCGCCTGTGATTGAATATGAATATTAATGAGAAGAAAGATGCTTTGTCTTTACGGGTCAGCAGCACCAACACCGTTGACTCTAACACTGCAGATTAGGGGCGACCAGATTAAAGAGACCAGTCGGAGGTCCATTACATGTACTGAAACAGCCGACTGTACAGTACGTCAACATGTTGCTGCGGTTCAGCGACGTTATACAGCACAGATGCATCCATTATATATAGATATTAATAACCCAGGAAATATATCCTACTTACAACAATGATAAAACAAATATCTGTTTTAATCTATTCAGAATAACCTTTGTTTTCATCAATGGAATACTGCAAGCTGCTGCACAAAGCATAATACATATTTATTCATTTTTAATTAAAGTTATTAATTTATTAATATTTTATGTGCTGATTATATTTATATTTAGAAGTTTTCATAGGTCGTGGCAGTGCACTAACATTACAAAATAGTTGATTTTAATTATTTTTATTTTATTTATTATTTTTTTTCATCAACTTTTATGAATTATATTTAGACATTTCAAGAAAACCCACTGTTAAAAGACAATTAAAGTTTAATAATAGCAATGACGTTTCCAAAGTCAGTGAGTTGTGGTGTGAAGTAATCATGATCTAAATATTGACCAAAATCATCCTGACTGTGATTTTGCCAGAATCCAGTGGCTGCAGCGCTGGATGCATCCCACGGTTCGACGACGTGGAGGAAACATGTTCAGGGTCACACTGAGGGTCACACTGAGGTTCACACTGAGGGTCACACTGAGGTTCACACTGAGGGTCACACTGAGGTTCACACTGAGGATCACACTGAGGTTCACACTGAGGTTCACACTGAGGGTCACACTGAGGTTCACACTGAGGGTTACACTGAGGATCACACTGAGGGTCACACTGAGGGTCACACTGAGGTTCACACTGAGGTTCACACTGAGGTTCACACTGAGGATCACACTGAGGTTCACACTGAGGGTCACACTGAGGGTCACACTGAGGTTCACACTGAGGTTCACACTGAGGATCACACTGAGGGTCACACTGAGGGTCACACTGAGGATCACACTGAGGTTCACACTGGAGGGTCACACTGAGGTTCACACTGAGGTTCACACTGAGGGTTACACTGAGGATCACACTGAGGGTCACACTGAGGGTCACACTGAGGTTCACACTGAGGGTCACACTGAGGATCACACTGAGGATCACACTGAGGGTCACACTGAGGTTCACACTGAGGGTCACACTGAGGGTCACACTGAGGTTCACACTGAGGTTCACACTGAGGGTCACACTGAGGATCACACTGAGGGTCACAATGAGGGTCACAATGAGGGTCACAATGAGGGTCACACTGAGGGTCACACTGAGGTTCACACTGAGGATCACACTGAGGGTCACACTGAGGGTCACAATGAGGGTCACACTGAGGTTCACACTGAGGATCACACTGAGGGTCACACTGAGGTTCACACTGAGGATCACACTGAGGTTCACACTGAGGGTCACACTGAGGTTCACACTGAGGGTCACACTGAGGTTCACACTGAGGATCACACTGAGGATCACACTGAGGGTCACACTGAGGGTCACACTGAGGTTCACACTGAGGTTCACACTGAGCGCCACACTGAGGTTCACACTGAGGGTCACACTGAGGTTCACACTGAGGGTCACACTGAGGTTCACACTGAGGTTCACACTGAGGTTCACACTGAGGTTCACACTGAGCGCCACACTGAGGTTCACACTGAGGGTCACACTGAGGTTCACACTGAGGGTCACACTGAGGTTCACACTGAGGATCACACTGAGGATCACACTGAGGGTCACACTGAGGTTCACACTGAGGGTCACACTGAGGTTCACACTGAGCGCCACACTGAGGTTCACACTGAGGTTCACACTGAGGGTCACACTGAGGTTCACACTGAGGGTCACACTGAGGTTCACACTGAGGATCACACTGTGGATCACACTGAGGGTCACACTGAGGTTCACACTGAGGGTCACACTGAGGTTCACACTGAGGATCACACTGAGGTTCACACTGAGGGTCACACTGAGGGTCACACTGAGGGTCACACTGAGGGTCACACTGAGGGTCACCTCCTGACGTAACGAAGCCTCATCTGATGTGTGCTCACTGAGGAGGAAGGAGTCAGGGAGCAGACGGGAGGCCCTCCACTGTTTGTTATGGAGGGAAATGAGCTCTGGTAGATTGTGGATATCTGGCGAGAAACGTTTCCTCTGTGACTCGGCAGAGAGTCAAAGCCCAGATGGACACGGGACATGCCTGTGCTGTGAGGAATGCAGCGTCCTCCGCCCCCCTGTCCTCCGTCCTCCGCCCCCCCTGTCCTCCGTCCTCCGCCCCCCCCTGTCCTCCATCCCCCCTGTCCTCCGTCCTCCACCCCCCCGTCCTCCACCCCCCGTCCTCCGCTCCCCCTGTCCTCCATCCCCCCTGTCCTCCGTCCTCCGCCCCCCCTGTCCTCCGTCCTCCACCCCCCTGTCCTCCACCCCCCCGTCCTCTGCCCCCCCTGTCCTCCATCCCCCTGTCCTCCATCCCCCTGAGGCCTTCGGGATGTCTTGATGGCTGTGACCGACCTGAGCAATGTGGGGTGAAAAGAAGCAGCGCAGGACTTCGACATTACAGAGGAAACAAAAAGCACTGACAAGGATGACAAACACACAAAAACCAAACAGGCCTGAAGCTACTTATTTGGATGAATGCCATGGCATCATAAAAGAAGATTAAATGAAACATCATAATCCGGCGGATCAGGGGAATGTGCTAATTCATTGCAGTGACTCATTTGTTTCCCACAAACTAAAAACACTGAACAGACGGCGGAGCATCCTCACGTCTTCCTGACTGAGCCGTGACCTCCTTTCTGACATCTGATCAGAAAACATCCCTCCGTCACCACTGGCCAATTAAATCCAGCCTGCATCAACTGTGACCTGTTAATGGCTTCCAATTATGTTTTTATTGTCACAACTGTTCGGCATGAAATCTGATTTGGCTTCGCATGTGGTGCAACATGATACGATCAAAAGGCAGCGAGAGCTCCAGTTAAGCATTAAGGCTACGTCAAAACATCTTGAAGAAATCGTATATTACACTGTGTTATGTACATAAACTTGGCTCAGGAGTGACGATGGAATGAATCACATTCATGCAATATTACAATAAAATGCTCTAACAATAATAACTTATGGCTGAAGTGATGTATGATGTGGGTTGATGTGGGAATGAGGGTTATTAATTATGATGTAATGCCTATCGTTCAGAGACGCCCGGAGACGGATCCGCTCCCTCACACGAGGTCATAAATCTCAAGGAGCTTCACGGATGAGGCGGAGTAGACAGGTAAATCACTCCTGAGGCCTTCGCCTGGGATCGTTCCCAACGTCTCACATTTCTAACGCCTTCTCGTGGCAGAGGTCATGAAAACAAGCTGTGGGAAGAGGAACCAGTCAAGTGATGGTCACTGAGCAATAACTCAGAACAGTGTGTTCTCTGCTCACAGGAAAGGACTGGGTTTCTCAGGTTTTTATATCATCCTGTAGCTGTAGCTCATTCAGATTTTGGTTCAGCATCAAAATGCTACTTTTGCTTCAAGCCCTTCTAAAACCTTGTTCCACATGGTGACCTGACGTACATTTCTGCATGATGACGCTGCTACACGTACTGTGTACGTACTTCCTGTCGGTGTATTAACGCAGTAACTTAGATGGTGGTCGGAGTTCTCCCAGTCTGGAGAAGCAGACCGGAGTACCGGCAGGAAGCTCAGCGACGTCCTGCTGTGGACGCCACATTAGTTCAGATCAGAAAGTCACAGTAACACTAACTAACTAACCGACGAAGGCAGCGGTAGACTCCTCCCCTATTACAAAATTACTGATAGAGAATGTAGTCTGACGGCTTTGACGAGCTTCAGTCAGCTTCAGTCTGACTGGGAGCGAAAGCAGTGAAAACGTTCTAAATATGACGTACACTAAAACTGAAAGCTATTTTTTTAGCTGGCCAAAGTATGTTTTCCTGCTGCTCCCGTCCACAGACGCTTTACCTCGCAGTCAGGCCAGTTATCAGTTATATCGCTGTCATCAACAATAAGATAAGATAAGATATTCCTTTATTGGTCCCACAGTGGGGAAATTCACAACAATCTGCTCCAATCAGAACATGGCAAACTGCAGCCCAACAGACAACAACAGCTGTCAGTGTGTCAGAGTGCTGACTTGACTAGGACTTGATCCAGACTGACTGGGACCATCATAAAGTGGGCATGTCTGTAAAAGGGAGACTGGTGGGGACCCAGAGAACCCATTTACATCCACAGATCTGGAGGTCAGAGGTCAAGTCTGGAGCCTCATTTAACCTCCTTCACTACCAGCTAGTCTGACCTGGTTGGTACTGATGGATCCATCAGGTTCTCTAGTTTCAGATGAGACCAGGATGTAGTAGTTGTAGTAGTAGTAGTAGTAGTAGTAGTAGTCTGACCTGGTTGGTACTGATGGATCCATCAGGTTCTCTAGTTTCAGATGAGACCAGGATGTAGTAGTTGTAGTAGTAGTAGTAGTAGTAGTAGTAGTCTGACCTGGTTGGTACTGATGGATCCATCAGGTTCTCTAGTTTCAGATGAGACCAGGATGTAGTAGTTGTAGTAGTAGTAGTAGTAGTAGTAGTAGTCTGACCTGGTTGGTACTGATGGATCCATCAGGTTCTCTAGTTTCAGATGAGACCAGGATGTAGTAGTAGTAGTAGTAGTAGTAGTAGTAGTAGTCTGACCTGGTTGATACCGATGGATCCATCAGGTTCTCTAGTTTCAGATGAGACCAGGATGTAGTAGTAGTAGTAGTAGTAGTAGTAGTAGTAGTCTGACCTGGTTGGTACCGATGGATCCATCAGGTTCTCTAGTTTCAGATGAGACCAGGATGTAGTAGTAGTAGTAGTAGTAGTAGTAGTAGTAGTAGTAGTCTGACCTGGTTGATACCGATGGATCCATCAGGTTCTCTAGTTTCAGATGAGACCAGGATGTAGTAGTAGTAGTAGTAGTAGTAGTAGTAGTAGTAGTAGTAGTAGTCTGACCTGGTTGGTACTGATGGATCCATCAGGTTCTCTAGTTTCAGATGAGACCAGGATGTAGTAGTAGTAGTAGTAGTAGTAGTAGTAGTAGTAGTAGTAGTAGTCTGACCTGGTTGGTACTGATGGATCCATCAGGTTCTCTAGTTTCAGATGAGACCAGGATGTAGTAGTAGTAGTAGTACTAGTAGTCTGACCTGGTTGGTACTGATGGATCCATCAGGTTCTCTAGTTTCAGATGAGACCAGTATGTAGTAGTAGTAGTAGTACTAGTAGTAGTAGTCTGACCTGGTTGGTACCGATGGATCCATCAGGTTTTTCTGGTGTGTCAGGTTCAACATCAGAAACAAGGATAAGTACACTGTAGGATTAGTACACTGCAGGATTAGTACACTGTAAAATGTGATGAAAAGTTCTGCTACTTCTTTTTTATATCCACTACTTATTCAGGTTCTCTTTCAAACAGAGCTGGTGATTGTTTGAACAGTGGAAAGACTCATAAAGACAGTTTTATTTTGTATCTGTGTGTTTCACAATGATCAGAGAGGTGATTAAATATGTTTCTGTGAACGGAGTCTGGTGGCTTTGAGGACAGCATGATAATTGTATGTTTTACATTAAAAGATTAAAATAATTGTCCAAATCCCTGTTGATTTCAGGTCATCAATGCTAGTTTGACACAAGAATTAAAATCTTGACTTCTTTCCTCATAAATTACTTTTTTGACTTTTTTTCCTCAAAATATTATGACTTTAAGTCGTAATATTACGGCAGCATGATTTATTCTCACTGCATTACGACTTAATTGCAGCCATAACATATCTATCTATCACTGCTTTGTCTTTAACTTCTCAGAGAACACAGATTTGTGGGATGAACTCTGAATGCGTATAAAGTTTTGAACATGAGCAGAAATCACATATGAGCTATTAAAGTCCAGGGGCTTATAAATGAATTAAAATCAATTTTAAAAGGGGTGAAAATTAGCTTGTCCACTTGGGTGTCGTGTTTCCATCACGGCCAATCGGAGCTGGAGCCGATAAAGAGTCATTTGGAACGAATGCCGATTGTAACCGAAGATGTCAGTAGGTGTTAGTCCAGTGGGTGGAGGCTGCACTGACGGAGTAAATGACTCGGTCCAAGCTCGTGCATCATATAACTCCTTGACGTGGATAAAACGAGAGTGGCACGAAGCGAAGATCAGGGCGGCGTACCCCTCCTCCCCGTGTCCTGGTTAAACCCACAGATCAGACACCAGTAATCTCCATTGTGCCGTCCCGGGTAGACAACAGGGTCCCACCGTGGCCCACTTTAACAAGCGGGCCATCTGCAGACTCACAGATGGTCTCACAGGCCTCAGCGAGGGTTAACCTGATAGGAGCGAAGATGAAAAATCCACTCAGAGAGAGTGAAAGCAAAGCAGAGCAGAGAAACTGCTGCTGCTGCTGCTTAGATAAGTCGTCATAATCTGCCTCGGTATGCAGTTTATTATGTTTTTAAGTCCACAATAACACAGCAGCTTTTTCTCACACTGCATCGACGCCTTCATCGCTGCTCCGTCTACAACCTGAATCTCCTCAAACATGCTGCGCATGCTTCTGATTACTGCGAGGTGTTGAAGCAGTCTTCCATCCACCTCGGTGCACTGCCCCTCCAGAATAAAACAGTACCTCAGGGTGCACCCTGGTCAAACTAACCTGCACTGGGCAAATTAACCACAGAAACAATGCCTTTATGACAGGAATGAATATCATGGAGGTGAGAAAGGAGGCGTTTCTGTCACTCGCTGCCACTGTGGCGTTTAGTTTGAGAGTGCACAAACAGAGAGGCAATAAAAGGACACGCAGTGAAGAATTCAGATCAATGGTCGTCAGCGTGTCCTGCTAAACGGGACATTGCTTCCTTTAGACAGAGCGCTGCCGAGGTAACCGTGCAAACGTGAAGTGAATGGAGAGACTTCCTACTGATTTCTGTTACTGATTGGCTGCTGGATGGAGCCGCCGGGCGCTATCCCGGCAGGGGAGCCGTGACCTTGACCTCACATTGAGGTGAAGCCACTCTGGGCTCCGACGGTGAGTCGGCCTGGCTTTGTGTCCCTCGATGGAGACGTAATGAGTCAGAGAAAAGTTCCCAGCAGCCGGCCAGCTGGCACGCAGCTCGCCTGCACAAAGAGATCTGCGAGGCCTCGCCGTCGCCTCAAAACGGCGCTCTGCTTCAGCGTGGCGGCCGTTCAAGCCCTGCTTTTATGTCTGGACCTCAGTCCGACGTGTCTCTCTCTGTTTCTCTTTTCTGGAGGAATCAGCTGACTCACCTCCACTTCCTGTTCCGGTTAACTGGATGGTTCATGCTTAAGGTCTTTGCAAACCAAGTCCATATTTTCACATGCGTTCTTAAATCCATCATCTGATAATAATCCAAACGCATAGAGTCTGATGAGTTTTATTATTCTCTCTGTTGTGAAAATTCCCATTACAAGACAAAACTGAATCAATTGGGTGGGTGTGATGGATAACGCTAATCCCAAAGAGGAATAATAAATGAACGACATTAGCAAGATGCTATTGTTTAGCTGCCTAGAGCCCCGTCACTACTATCCAAGCTGTTCTGCGATCACCTGCTACGATCTACCGTGAAATTCAGTTTTCCTCTGTAAAGTCCATTGTGGTGGAAGTGAATGTTTATCAGACGCCATTTTGGATGATGACGCTTGCACGGTGGCTCTGCGTGGTCAAACAACCCGCTTTCGTCTTTTTGACGGATGCAAAAAAACGCAGAAAACAACTATATTGCATTTCAGAGGTGGTGTGTAAACGTGATTGACACAACACGAAGTCGTATTTATTTTTAAACATGCGACAGTTTAAAGGCCTTTAGACCAGGGGGTCAAACTCAGATACACAATGGGCCAAAAAAACTGGGACTACGTTGCGGGCCGGACTCCATATTTATTGAAAAACTGCCTTCAACTGTGCATGTTTTCCTTTCTCTGCATATGTATTCACATATATTATGAACTTTTTCATATGGACTAAAACTTCAGTTTTGCTTAAATACTGAATCTGGAACAAGCAAAGCTTAATATTATGAACATAAAAAAAACAGATTTCAAATCAAAGATCCATCAGTGGCATCTGTGTCTGATTTTTGTCACAGTGAATAAAATATTGATAATAACAGAGTTCTTCTTCTCTCTCTATCTGGAACCTTTCAAGTTCATTTCCAAAGGAAACCAGGGCTTCTGGTCCAGGTCCAGGTCTTTGTACTTGTTGTGTTTCGTCTCAGAGTCTTCTTCTGTCCTGGTCTCTGGTCCAGCCACGTTGTCTCCTCCCAGACAGTCAGGTCTGTCCTTTACATGGTGGACTAATCTTCTTCCTCCCTCCTGTCGTCAGACTTCCTGTCGTCCATCTTTCGTTTGGTCATCTTTGGGGAGAAGTGGCTTCAGTGTTCCTCCGGTGACGGTAATATGAGGTTGCTAATGAAAGTCAACAGATGTGGGAGATGTGGGCCCGCTTTCACTGACGTGCCAACGCACTAGCAGAGCATTCTGGGACTTGTAGTATTAGCGGATCATGCCCCAGATTTGGCCCGCAGGCCTTGATTTTGACACGTGGTCTAGAGTCTAGACCAACCAACTGAATCACAAGTGGACAGCTAAACATTAATGTGGCACTGAGGCACTGGGATGCTGGTCAAGTATGGCTGACCTCCACCAGAGAAATTCTTCATGGACTAACACTCATATGATGAGTTGATCTAATCAATAGATCTGCATAGTTTCTCCACTAAGAATCACACAAAAGCACCACTTTAAATCTGGTATTTACGAGAGATGCACTCAGAACTTTCTTGGAAATTCGTTGTTCAGCATTAAAATAGCATAAAAAATGGACTAAAGACATCTCGGTCTAGTAAGAGAAAAACAGCTGATTAGCGGACTAATCGACTGAGAGGAGGCCGACCTGGTTAAGCCACATTTGCAGGTAGTCAGAGACACATTTGACCGGCGTAATTTGAGTGGAAATGCATCTGATTTGTTTATTTAAGTTACCTGCAGCGAGCTACCAATCAACAACTATCCACGACTCCAGTTTTAAGATCACTGGTGTTAAACTGTCCAGAACTCACCGTAACAGAGCAAAAAGGTCCAGATATGTCACAGTGTCCAACTCGTCCTCTGGACGGAGATTTAGACTTTATCATCTCTTTACACCCGAGGCCACCAAACCGGTGATTAGTTTTCCATCTAACTACAGGGGGACGATGACGATGATGGTTATACCGACAGCCTACTCTCAGTTTCCTGTTGTCACATGCAGTATATGGTGTTTTTTGTAACTGGCTGCATGACTTTTTTCCCCCTCAGGGATGATAAAGTTAAATTTGGAGTTGAGAGGAAATGTGCATATCTTTATAATGCAGCAGTTTCCCACAGATACACACTGATACATATCACCATTACTACAGACCACTCATACTTTGGGTTTTAATTAAAACCTCCACAGCACTTTTAGATCATTTCCATTTTAAGGTATATAAAATGAGCGTTATAACAGCCTCACACTGACTGGAGTTACTTGGGGATGTTTGGCCAAGAGTTGGAAATAAAACGCATTTCAGGAAATATCTCCGTTTCCCACACAAGGAACAAGTTAAACCTGCTGTCTGGTTACAGTTTAGTAGTATTCCTGCAGGAGGAGAGAGTGAAAATGAAAGAGTCCGTCCACAGCGCTGTGGGCTGAGGGCCAACAGATGGGTCCTATCAGCTGCTAACAGCACAGCAGCACCTTCGGGTACTTTCCCCCACACGCCGCCACCGTCGCCGCCACCGCCGCGTCCAGCTACCATTTCAGAGACAGCCTGCGGGAGGGAACGCTCTCTTCAGATAAACTGACCATCCATTAGTTCTGTGATGCAACAGCCCTCCCTGTTCCCATAAATGACTCGTCGTGAGAGCTATTTCCAGGAACCGTGTCTCTCCAGAGTCTCAGTGAAAACAAGCCAGAACCACAACTAAGACTGTACGTCTTGTTTAAGAGAAACCAAATCCATGTCAACATGTCCTTCATGTACAAATACTGACACTCCCAAATACAAATCCAGAAGGGAGCCTGCAAACTGAGAAATCTAACCTCAGATCTGCAAAAACTTGTAAAACCTCGCTGCTGTATGGCTCATCCTAACCTTAACCATTGGAGGTCAATGCCTAATATTAAGGCCCCGTCACACCGAGCCGGCGATCGGCCGGCGGACAGTTTGGGGCCGTTGTTCAGCATCTGTCGGTCTAGTTTTTCAGCATCTCACATCGGCGCTAGTCTGCCCGTGTTGGAAGCTTTTCAGTCATTTTCTTCAGTGGTGGAACTCTTCTGTGAGAGAAATCACTCTGATTGGCTGTTCAGCTTCAGCAAATCAGTGCACGAGAACAGAAATAGACGTGAGGAAAGCAAGCCATCTCACCTGATCGCTGCAATACATCGACTCAACGGTCGGCCTTCGTCGCCTCTAGTTCTTTGATATCAGGCTGATGTGTCCTTAACAATCAGTCTCCCCAGTTTGCCGACTCCCTTCTAGCCACTACCCATACACTGTATATCGGGAAAGTACACTGCAAAAGCAAATTTTACAAATGTCCCCTCTAGCAACAGGATCATGTTTCATATGAGAACAAAACTGAAGCGTCGCCGGCTGCAACCTTTGGCATCAGCGTTTCCCAGCTTGCTCGGTGTCATCGAAGGATTATTCAAATACTGGTTCCTGTTTGAAGTCACTGCTTTTCTTTTTAGCTGCATTTAGATTTTGACCACCAAAGATGTTGGCTCCTGGTTTATCACCCACAGCAATTAGAAAGGTAGGTAAATTAGGAAAAGCTTTCCAGTAGAGAGTGATTAGTCGACTAAATGACTCGTCAATCAACAGAAAAATAATCAACTACTTTGATAATCAATTGTTAGTAATCTTTGATGCAAAAATGTCAGAAAATGCTGTTTTCAGCCTCTCAAATGTGGAGATTTATTTGTTTTATATCACAATAAACTGAACATCCTTGAGTTCTGGACAAAACAAGTCATCTAAAGGGCTCGTAGCCTTTCATTAGCAGAAAATGAAGATAATCATGTTTTCATTTGTAAGAACGGAGGAAAAACCGTGGTAGCGCCCGCCGTCTGACTTCTGCTGCTCCTTCAGGTACACGACACGGTCGACCGTCGGACAGTTTGCGGCCGTCGGTGAGCGTCTGATGGTGTAGTTTTAGCGGTGTGTCCTGCACTGTCGCTTCTAGTCTGCCCTTGTCAGAGGCTTTTTGGATGATTCAGCATGTTTCATGTACGGGTCATAACAACCGTTTGTATATCCAGCGTCCTCGCTCTTCCGGTTTCCTTTCGAAATAACAAATACAGACTACTACTTCCTCTCAACCAGGCACAGTACTGCGTGCTCACTGGCCGTCAGCTGTAAAGTCGGCCTTCGGCGCTGCTGGTTCTCTGATGTTGGGCTGGGTCTGGGCCCTATAGTAAAGATGTGTGGCTACAGATTAGCACTTAGTGGCTCAAAATATTCAGTTGGTTGCAATCTCCAATGTCTTATGCTGTCAAATCCCACACACTGGGCCTACTCTGAGACACTGTGATGGACAGTTTTCTCTCTTTTCTGATATTTGTAGACCTAACTATTAATTAGTTTATCTACAAAATGACCAGAAGATGAATCAGTAATCCTGGTTAGTTGCAGCCCTACTTCCCACCCCAAACTGTAGACTCTGTCTTTGCTCTAACAAGCAGACCTCCACAGAACACAAAACATTTTAAAAGCATGCCAGTAATTTTCTCAACATTACTGCGGCTCTGAGCGAGAAACCAGAAGTGAAAACAAATGTGATTTATTCAACATTGTACGACTAAATATGAAGCATAAGTTGCTCCGCGGTGGCTCGTCAGTTATTATGGAGACAATAATCACACACTAAAGCTAATGACACCACGGTTTCACAGCTCCAGACAGCTTTGGAGAGACAGGTGGAGCCGGCAGATTTAACCAGTTCTGTACCTTCATTGTGGAAAAGCAACAATGCAGCGACTCATTCAATGTTTTCAGTGCTCAGATGTCGGTGGAAGTTCCCTCTGAGTCACAGCTCCGGTGAGACTGAAGCTTTTAGATGGGGAACTGGATCTCTCTCCAGGGCGAGAATCCATTCCCTGGAAACATGTGGGACAGACTGATGGGAAGCTGGATTTTCTGTTTTGTCATAATTAAATATGTAATGGTAAGACCAGTGTAATAAACCAAAAGGATCTGGGGGCATTTCATAGGTTAAGATAAGATGAACCTTTATTAATCCCTGGAGGGACATTCGGGACTGATCTGACTGCAGTTTGGTGAGCTCAGTCCATCTTCAATCTGGTCGCAAGAAAAGATGCATGAATGACATGATAATACAGAGAAAATCATGCGATAAGCATGCCATGCTTGCTTTTTTGTCATTTTGTATACCATCGAGTTGTCCGTATTAATGTTGCGTTGATCCAGTCTGTATTTGACTTAGTTTCCATACTTTAAGCCCAACCGTGATGTTTTTCTTAAACTTAATGAAGTGGTTTTGTTACCTAAACATAACATTTTGCGGACGTTACAGTAGTTCTGTTGGGTGGTGAAATGCATCCTCAGGAATATCCTTGTTATGTCATGCTATTTATTTGCCTTCCCATGAATTCGGGTTGCCCTCTTTTCCACATTAAAGAAGTATTTCACTGCTAAAAGAACAAATAAGTAGTAAAGTAGGTAAAATACGTACAGAAACGACATAACTTAAGTGTGGAAAACATGTCACAAACCCAGCTTATTATTCTGCGCCGCTAGCTCTGAGCGTAGCACGTTTACGCTAACGCGTTTACACTGCAGTCAGACTACATGTCGTACACACGACATGCCAAAAGCAAGAACCGCATTGCTTTTGGCACATTATCATGTCATTTACGCCAGGCTGACTATCCTCCTATCCGCTAGCCGGACCCTCAGCTGTGGCGTCTTCCTCCTCTTCCTAGCGCTGCTAGTCCGCTACATATATTGGATGTATTGTGGCTCATATACTGTAAGTTGCCATGAGTTTCTGATTCCTGGGTATACAAAAAATACTAATCTGTAACTCGAAAAACAGCCTTTCGGCCGGCAAATGAACAGCAACGTGAAGGAAAGTTAAACATTGTTCACTACCAACATTGTAATGCTAAGAAATTAGCAGTTTCCCTTATTTACAAAGACTCACTGTGCAGTGAATGATACCGCTGAAGTATGAAGACACACCGACTGGTGGTCAGATCATGTTTAATTTCACAGAAGGACAGAATGGAGAGGATGGGCTCTGCCCAACGGGGCTGACCGGACCGGGACCGGATGGAGAGATGAGGGAGGGAGACGAGCTCGGTGAAGAGAGAAGAACAGAGTATACTAAATGCCTGAGGGAAAGCACAGAAATTACTGGCAAGCATAAAAGATGAATCCGGATGGCGAGGAGATATCCCAGAGGAGGGGAGGAGGAGGAGGAGGAGGGAGGAGGAGGAGGAGGTGAGGAGGAGGTGGAGGAGGAGGAGGAGGAGGGACAGAGGAGGAGGAGGAGGAGGAGGTGGAGGAGGAGGAGGAGGAGGAGGAGGGACAGAGGAGGAGGAGGTGGAGGAGGAGGAGGAGGAGGAGGAGGAGGGACAGAGGAGGAGGAGGGACAGAGGAGGGACAGAGGAGGGACAGAGGAGGAGGAGGAGGTGGGGGGGGGGGGAGGAGGGGGAGGAGGAGGTGGAGGAGGAGGAGGAGGAGGAGGGACAGAGGAGGAGGAGGAGGTGGAGGAGGAGGAGGAGGAGGAGGAGGGGGGACAGAGGAGGAGGAGGAGGAGGAGGAGGAGGAGGAGGAGGAGGAGGAGGAGGGGAGGAGGAGGGACAGAGGAGGAGGAGGAGGGAGGAGGAGGAGGAGGAGGGACAGAGGAGGAGGAGGAGGTGGAGGAGGAGGGGAGGAGGAGGAGGAGGAGGGACAGAGGAGGAGGAGGGACAGGAGGAGGAGGAGGTGGAGGAGGAGGAGGAGGAGGAGGAGGAGGAGGAGGAGGAGGGACAGAGGAGGAGGAGGAGGAGGAGGAGGGAAGAGGAGGAGGAGGAGGAGGAGGAGGAGGAGGAGGGACAGAGGAGGAGGAGGAGGAGGAGGAGGGACAGAGGAGGAGGAGGAGTTGACCTTCTCTGAGCCACAGCTAGTAATGATCTGAACCTCTGGTAGAGGACCAAGTCAAATTCCTCATCTGATATCAATTATTGATACGAGGTGACATTTAGTATGATGCAGAACCAGCTCTGGGACGCTTCACCTACCTCCACGTTCAATACTATCACAATACCTGGTGCTGATTCGATATGAATTGCAATTTCAAAGTATAGCGATTTGATATTACAATTCATTATCAGAATCATTGTCAGGAATTATTGATCACAGTTTTTATCCAGCAACCCAGAAATCAGAGAATAAAGACATTTCCCTCACAGATTAGTGGGATTTTCTCTTTAATTTATCAGGGTCATGTAATGTTTTATACTCTGCTGAATATAATCCATCAGTCTGATTTCCATAGATGGATTCTGTAGATCCAGTTCCCTTTGTTAACACCTTATTTTGAAAAGCGGACATAGTCCCAGGTGTCTACTTCCTCTAACTCCTCCAAGGTGGTCTCTAGCTCTCCGTCAGCTCCGTTCTCTTTATCCATCCATGGTCAGCTCCATCGGGGCCGTCTGAATGCATTTAACATAAATGTCAGTATATGGAGCTCTACAGTCGTAGCGTCGGCCCGTCGGACCACGGAGACGAGAGCGACGGCCGGCCGGACCGCACGTTACCGCCGTACGATGACGTTTCCCGTCCGTGACGGAGTTAGCGTGCAGCTTTAGCCGTGATGTCTAGCTCTGCTTTTCCAAAGTGTTTCCCTCCTTTACTGGATGTGTAGTGTTTACCAGGCTGGATTTAACATGGAGGGTGGAGGTCGGATCCACGCCCACCCTCCACCCTTTAATACTTTCTGAGGTTTGTTCTGGTTGACGGATACCGAACGGATATGACGTCACGGTACTCAGACTACCACAATAAAAGAGCTAACTTCCTTCTACCTCCACACACTCAGATGAAGCAGATATATTGATTCTAGTATTAAAACATTGATCATTTTTTGGGACTTTTTTGGATTGGGGGCGGCAGTATCTCAGTCCATAGGGACTTGGTTTAGGAGGCGGAGGTCACCGGTTCAAGTCCCCCATGGACCAAGACCAACTGGTTGCTGGAGAGGTGCCAGTTTACCTCTTGGGCACTGCCGAGGTGCCCCTGAGCAAGGCACCAAACCCCCAACTGCTCTGGGCGCTTGTCAGGAGCAGCCCCCTCACTCTGACATCTCTCCATTGACGCATGTATATGTACTGTGTGAAATTAACAACAGAGTGTAAAACTGAATTTCCCTACGGGGATTAATAAAGGTTCATCTTATCTTATCTTATCTAATCAAATCATAAAAAGACGTGATGCAGAGGTGACGTGACTATTTCACCACCCCTCTGCAGACCTCGTCCTCTTGGGAAGATAAAAGTTAAAAAAAGTGGCGCTGTTCATGCGTAGAAAAGGTATCGAAGTGCCGAGAAGCAGAGCAGCTAAAACCTCTGAATCCGGGTCAGACAGTCACTGTGCTGCAGGGTTCCCTCCCTCCATCACTGGCACTAAGAAGAAGTGTAAATCAGTGTGACGGGTGAGAGGCCACAGGACAGTGCAGCACAGCAGGGAGCAGATAAGACCACGAGGCAGGAGGTATATGGGAGATATGAGGCCTGAGGATGGCTCATTGCATCAGAGACAGAAACTGGCAGGAGAGGCTTTCTGACTGAGGCTTCAGCGGTTATAATGTGGAGTTTCAGAGTCTTGTTGGGTGTAATTATCATTCCAGGCAGGACGGAGGCACGAAGAGAGATGGCATCAAAGTCGAATATTTAAAACAGTTTGACATTTTCACATGCAATTATTTGTTGTTTTGCAAAGAGTCAGATTAGAAGAAACAGGGGAAGCAGCCAGCTCGGTGCACTTAGAAATCTGCTGTGATTTTTGGGAGGGCATGTGTTGGGTTAAATGGACTTTTTTAATAGCTCTTCTCTAGTCTTGCACTCACAGCACTTTACACACATTCAGCCTTTCACACATGCATTCATACACTGATGCAGTAGCTGCCAAGGCTCAGCCTTCAGGAGCAATTTGGGGTTATGTTACCAAAGCAGCCGGGGATCGAACCACCGACTCTACCTGTTGGATGACCTGCTCTCCCCTCTGAGCCACAGCAGCCCCTTAGCCGGCTGCAGTGACTTGCTTTGGACAGAGCCTGAACTTATGTAGACGTTACCTGTCATTACCTGAGAATGCCAACGTCCACATCATTTAGGCTGCACATTAAACAGATTTCACCCTGCCAGCTCCCTAGTCGTCTGTGAAATGTCTGATTGAGGTGCAAATCTGGAAGAAAACAAGCATCTGAGGGCAAAGAAGAGGGGTCATTTACAGGAAGACACCAATGTAATTATCACCAGCTCTGTCCTGGGATGCTCTCTGGACTCAGTGCAGGTGGTGGGAGAGAGGAGGACGATGGCTAAGCTGTCATCCATGATGGAGAAGGACTCCCACCCCATGAGAGACACCATCAGAGCTCTGGAGAGCTCCTTCAGTGACAGGCTGCTACACCCTAAGTGTACGAAGGAGCGTTACAGAAGGTCCTTCCTGCCTGCAGCTGTTAGACTCCACAACCAGCACTGCTCCCAGTAGACCACATACACATTCACAACCAGCACTGCTCCCAGTAGACCACATACACATCCACAACCAGCACTGCTCCCAGTAGACCACATACACATCCACAACCAGCACTGCTCCCAGTAGACCACATACACATCCACAACCAGCACTGCTCCCAGTAGACCACATACACATCCACAACCAGCACTGCTCCCAGTAGACCACATACACATCCACAACCAGCACTGCTCCCAGTAGACCACATACACATCCACAACCAGCACTGCTCCCAGTAGACCACATACACATTCACAACCAGCACTGCTCCCAGTAGACCACATACACATTCACAACCAGCACTGCTCCCAGTAGACCACATACACATTCACAACCAGCACTGCTCCCAGTAGACCACATACACATCCACAACCAGCACTGCTCCCAGTAGACCACATACACATTCACAACCAGCACTGCTCCCAGTAGACCACATGCACAGTCACATTCACAACAAACTTATTTATTGATATAAAGGACATACTTCTGGCTTTACTTTTTCTATTATGTATATACTAATTTATTTATTTTATTGTATTAATACTGTTTTTAAATCTATGCTTCTTGTCTTTATTGCACTATCCACTTTGCTGCTGTAATGTGTGAATTTCCCCACTGTGGGACCAATAAAGGAATATCTTATCTTATCTTATCTTATGAAAATGTCCAACTGGAGAGACGGCAGGATTCGTGAAGTTCTGTCAGTAAAAACCACTGCTCCTCACCTCCATTTAGATTACTTCACTGTCCCATCGAGCCGAAAAGGAAACCGGACACCAGAAACTGCGTATGAAGGGAATCGTCTCCGCCACACGGCCTCGTATACACAGGTGTTTTCTCTTTTTGCATCTCTTGTATGTGATGTGATGGTTGGATGATTGATAAAAGGCTCTTTCAGCTTTAAACACTCAACCTGATCCACCGGCTCATATACAGAGGCCAGATGAGGGGAGTTCACATTCCTACCAAATCCCAGTCTAAACACTGGCACCACAAACACCACCGCGTTTCCTTCCTGTTAGAAGTCATATTTAACTCCGCATCACCCGGCACCTTCACACCTCCGCTTCGTCTTAATGGCACAACAGCTTCAGAAAGTGTCCAATATGAAATGTAGATTTGCATACACTGATTACAACTTCCTACTGGCAGCAGAGCATGGGAGGATTTACTGAATATACATTTCATTTCATTTACATTTCATACAGCTGTCATCCTTTATTTCCCGCTTCCTATTAATTTCTCACCAACTAGCGAGCCAACTACTAAGAAAAGGAGACTTGATTTTATCTCCTCTTCCTGCAAAGATCACAATATGTGTCTTAACATTTCTGTGTAATACCATTGTGTAATATCTAAGTCTGTCGTAGTGATGGCGGTGGCCCGTGTGGGTGGGGGTGGGTGGGTGGTGGAGATCCTATCAGTCTGAGGTGGGAGAGGAAATCCATGCAGGTGGCCTGAAATGCTTCTGGCTAGTGGCGACATGACAAAGACCTGCAAACAAACGTTTTACAGCCCTCTGAGCTGTCAATACTTCTCCACGGAAGATAACGTGGTGGGGCGCCGTGAACTGCTCGCTACGGTAAAGTCAGCTTATCTTAACGCTAGACGCGTATTTATCTGACCTTTGGGTAAAAGCTGACGTCTCAGCTACAGTCTGAAGAATAACAGTAACAGATGTCGTAGAGGCAAGAACTGGAAATGTCTCCTGAATCAACAGGTGAGCCTTTGTTCTGAGACTACGATGCTGTTTTTCTATTGTATATGACTCAAAGTCATCCCGAATTTCCCTCCGGGGATTAATAAAGGTTCATCTTATCTTATCTTATCTTTAGTAGTTTATGTAAGTTAAAGTAAGTCATGCTGCAGATTTAAATCCTGTGTGTGTGTGTGTGTGTGTGTGTGTGTGTGTGTCAGGGGTTAAATGACTCCTCTTCTTCAGGACAGGCTTGAATTGTCCTGCTGGAGCCTCACACCTCCATAAAGAGTAATGACTGCATGGGGATGTTATTTACTAAGTGAGACTGAAACACACCTCAGGGTAGGAAGATAGAAATCATCATGAAAAAACTTGAGCTTAACTTGACGTGATGAAAACAGGAATCCTTCACATGCTTACATTCCAGCGGAGAAGCCCTAAATAATACACATGTCTACCTACATACCTGAAAACACACAAAGGATTTCAGGTGACTGCACATCGACATCATAGAGCCGAGGGTCAAACTCAGCTTCATCCAGAGCCACAGCAGCATCAGGGTTCCCCTCAAAGGGCCGGTTGTAATTATATCTACTCTAGATCATATCACAAAACTGCCTCTGCATTTGATTACTATTAGTTTTAGTAATAATTCATTTACGAACCAGCTCTGAAAGCAGAAGTCCAGGAAAAATAATTGTGAGCAGAAATATTGTACAATTTATTTAAAAATGTGGACACACACTCACATTTCTGTGTGTTATAACATAAATCCATGAATTTACTTCCAATTTATGGCACAATTGCAATAATTTTATAAAAAGAAAGAAAGAAAGATATTCCTTTATTAGTCCCACAGTGGGGAAATTCAGTTTTACACTCTGTTGTTCACACAGTACATATACATGCGTCAATGGAGAGACGTCAGAGTGAGGGGGCTGCTCCTGACAAGCGCCCAGAGCAGTTGGGGGTTTGGTGCCTTGCTCAGGGGCACCTCGGCAGTGCCCAAGAGGTAAACTGGCATCTCTCCAGCAACCAGTTGGTCTTGGTACATGGGGGTCTTGAACCTGTGACTTCCGCGTCCTAACCCAAGTCCTTACAGACTGAGCTACTGCCGCCCCCAATCAATTATTATGGTGACTTGTGTGAACTTTTAGCTTACAATAATACAACCAATAAGGTTGTAGAGATTTTACATGTGAATCATTTGACGATAACAATAAGCAAAACTACAAACGAAGGCACTGGCCCTGCATTTCTCTTGCAGAGTTAAATGGTTAAGTCAACTTCTGTTAACGTTAGCTGTAGCTTCATTATTCAGCCAAGCAGGGCAGCGCTGCCCACCGGCTCATCATGAAAAACAATCCACTCTCACCAACAACAAACTGAGCTGAACTTCTCCTGAGAGGACCTCACCTTGTGAAAACAGGAATCCTTCACATGCACTCATCCAGTGGGGCGGCCCGAATAACACCACGGTCTACCTACACACCTGAAAATATACAGACGCCCAGCAGAGGGATTTTAGGTGACATGCTCACATGGAGGGCCCCACCGCAGGAATGTAAAGTGTAATCACTCAGACGTTTCCCTTAAGCACAGCAGTGAAAAACCTGAACCTTAATTTTAACAAAACGTCTCCTTCCATAAACAAACACAACCTCCAGTTCCTGCTGGATCACACCGGCCACCCGGGCCAAATTAGGGAGCATGTGAGGGGCGCAAGGTCGCAGAAGTGCAAAGCGAGCACTGTGGTTTGTAGGAATGCCTGACTTGACAGAGCAGCTCAGCAGGAACCCACTTCAATCGCAGGCCGAGCGATCCACCGCGGGCCGAGGTGTGGAGACCCACCCGGAGTTAACGGGAGGAAGAGAAGCCTTCGCTTCAACTTGGTACAAAGACCACATCCCTCGTTTCAGTGTCTAACCACTCAGGTGTAAAAATAATTAGCTGGCAATAACATGTTCGTAGCAGATTATCAGGTTACAACGTGGAATACTGAACAAACACAGTTTGCTTCTTTGTTTTCATACTTTGATTTTGCATTTTTGTGACCAGAGTGGATATAAGACAGAGCAGTGACATCAGCTGCATGAAAACAACCGGGCAGGGCATCATTCATGGCTGTCTGGGAGGAGGCGAAGGTCTTTGACATGTGCTCTATAATTAGCAGGGTACTATATCACCGGCAGGTTGTCTGGACCTGCAGAAATATGCTCAGTCCTGATAATGAAAGAGAGAAGGGGAGGAGAGGCTTCACTGACTGTGTGAGCGATTTAAAGTCTTAGTTTGCGTTATGGAAAGACATGGGTGTTAAAGGGGACATGTCATCCTCGTTTCAAGGTTCCCATTATGTATTTGAAGGTTCTCCTAGAACATGTTTACACGCTTTAATGTCCAAAAAACTAGTGCTGTCAGGCGATTAAGAAAATTAATCTAATTAATTACAGGATTTGTAATTAATCAATCTAATTAATCGCATTTTAATCTCATACCTGCTAAAAGCCCCCAAATAAAGAATTTGAATTCTAGGACATTACAAAATCGTAGTGCATGACTAATCAATAGAATACACCAAGAAGAGAAGAGTTGAAATCCACATTTTTATTGGTTAAGTGTGCTTTATAAATGAAATTCAAAAGAAAAAAGGTCAAGCACATCAGCAAACCAATGAGGCCAGGTGCATTTCTCAAAAATGCAATACAAATACAGTTAAATAAAATCAATAAAATTCAGAAATAAAATAAGGCTGAGTCTCTAATAGGCACATAAGCAGACTCTCAATCAAAATGAATACTAAAGCTGACTCAATCCAGCAATTCAAAATGAATAGTATAACATGCCTCTAAATAAGGCAACATCAATAGCAAGATGCCAACAGCATTTCCTTTAAAAGGGTCAGCTAACGTTACAGGAACTGACAACAGACAACTCTATGTGTCCTTGAGCCAGTTGCTCAGACAAACAAGCTTGTTTACATTGTGTGAGTGTGAGGCTGCTCTCTTCTTTTCAATGATGTTACCTGCAGTGAAAAGAGTCTCTCACCTGGCCCAGACGTGGCAGCGGTAGCCAGGTAGGAGGAGAGGACAGCTGTTCATCAGCTCCTGGTGAGCTGCCACCACTCCAGTGGACACTCATGCATTCAATGCACGGCTCAGCTTTGTAGCGGGCTAGAGGCCCCCGCTGCTCCTAGTCCGAGTCAGAGTCCGAGTGACAGGTCCGAGTGGGCTCGCCTCGCGCTCCTGTGTCGCGTCCATCTCTGTTGTCAGTCACCCTGCTTTTGACTAGTGGCGCAGGTACGAAGTGACGCCACTGCAGCCTACGGGTCACTCAATGGGCCAAATTTAAAATGACTGACTTGCCACTCATGATTAATTGCGTTAATTTTTATAGCTCATTAATTTGCAGCGTAATTAATTAATCTAATTAACGCGTTAAACTGACAGCCCTACAAAAAACACATAATTTTTCTCATATTATCCCTCTGAAACGCTCCGCTTTAGCGTCTGCAGGAGATCATTGTGTGCATGATCCTGTTTAAATCCATCTGAAATCGAGCACTCCAGGGAGATCGGTAGGCCAACCAGGAAACGATCAGCGCACCGGCACTCTCCACTAGCAGCCAATGGGATTCATCTGTTGGGTTTGGGATTAGATAAGAGAGATAAGATAAACTAAGATATTCCTATATTATTGTAAAAACTAATCTCAATGGCAAACAAACATTTATGATACTGACACATTTTGTTCAGCAAGATAATTTCCACAAATTAACTCCACTTTATGATTTTTAAAATGCAATAGCCAGAAGTAAAAAGCTAACATTAGACTATAAACAACTATAATATAGGGTAGACGATAAAGTAACTCCACCGCGGTCACATGGACGGGAGTATAAACCACGAGGCTGGAAAGGAGGACGAGTCGGCGTGATGACGTTTAGTCGTCTCATTTAGCCGCTTGTCATTAACCGCCTTTTTAAAGGACACATTAATGCTTCACAAGTCATGAGTAGGGTATTTACTGACATATTTCACATCAACAAAACATTAAAATCTCCTCAGCTTGTACTGACCACAGACCTAATTTAAGGCACTGAACTACATTCAGAAAAACTCACTGACTTCAAGACGAGGGAACCAGAAGAACTTGTTTCCAGGTTTTAGGACGCCTTCCCGTCGCTATACAAAACACACAAAAGCTACTCATTGTCAGTACTCATTGTTCTTGCAGCAGAAAGCTGAAGCTTCAGTCTTCAGTGTCATTACGTTGGACGCTCGCGATGATGTCATTACGTTACGTTACATGCAGAAACACCTTTGCGCTCGATCTAAGCATAAAAGTAAAAAATAAATTTTAAAATGTGCATTGTTCAAATAACTTATGGAGCATTAACAAATATTTGGTTCACATTTAGAAATCTTTTGGATGAAAATGTTTTGTAGGTTTATTTAGTGACATTTTATGAAAAAGCCCATTTCAAGATGTTTGCTCAGCCTGTCCAAAGGTCACAAAATCCACCTAAAATGCCAAAATATTTAAATGTTCCTCTAATATTAGTGGAGATTATTCCTCAGATATATGAACTAACACTGTTAATAAATTCAAATATTTAATCACAATTAATTGGAAAATAAAGATATCTGTTCTGAATGTCCCTTAAAGGGAGATCAGTCCAGTATTTAATCCTCTGATCAACATGTTAGTGGACTAATATGCTGCTTTATGTAAATGTATGTATATATTTATTATAGTAAATCAATAACACTAATCAATGGCAGATATTGTCCAGAAACCCTCCCAGGTTCTGACTTTAGCATCAACAATCTGCTCCAATCAGAACATGACAAACTGCAGCCCAACAGACAACAACAGCTGTCAGTGTGTCAGAGTGCTGACTTGACTAGGACTTGATCCAGACTGACTGGGACTATCATAAAGTGGGCATGTCTGTAAAGGGGAGACTGGTGGGGACCCAGAGAACCCATTTACATCCACACATCTGGAGGTCAGAGGTCAAGTCTGGAGCCTCATTTAACCTCCTTCACTACCAGCTAGTCTGACCTGGTTGGTACTGATGGATCCATCAGGTTCTCTAGTTTCAGATGAGACCAGGATGTAGTAGTAGTAGTAGTAGTAGTAGTAGTAGTAGTAGTAGTAGTAGTCTGACCTGGTTGGTACTGATGGATCCATCAGGTTCTCTAGTTTCAGATGAGACCAGGATGTAGTAAAAAGTAGTAGTAGTAGTAGTAGTAGTAGTAGTCTGACCTGGTTGGTACTGATGGATCCATCAGGTTCTCTAGTTTCAGATGAGACCAGGATGTAGTAGTAGTAGTAGTAGTAGTAGTAGTAGTAGTAGTAGTCTGACCTGGTTGGTACTGATGGATCCATCAGGTTCTCTAGTTTCAGATGAGACCAGTATGTAGTATATATAGTAGTAGTAGTAGTCTGACCTGGTTGGTACTGATGGATCCATCAGGTTCTCTAGTTTCAGATGAGACCAGGATGTAGTAGTAGTAGTAGTAGTAGTAGTCTGACCTGGTTGGTACCGATGGATCCATCAGGTTCTCTAGTTTCAGATGAGACCAGGATGTAGTAGTAGTAGTAGTAGTAGTAGTCTGACCTGGTTGGTACTAATGGATCCATCAGGTTCTCTAGTTTCAGATGAGACCAGGATCTTCAGTCTAGCTTTAAAACAGAACCGCTACGACCTCAGAATCACACGTTGCGTTAATGCGTAAAAGAAATTGGTATTAGCAACGAATTTGTGTTATTTGTGTTATTATTACAGAACTTTGGCAGCCCTAGTTTCAACTTAATACTTTGGTCACAAGATTATCATGTATACACACAGTTTGCAGTACTTATGCATGATGGATTTAACGGGATAGCGCCGGTCTTGTTCCCATAACGAGCATGAAGACCAGGACACAGGGCCAGGAATGTGGAGCATCTGTGTTTAAAGTGTTCTGCTGAGTGGACGCGAGACTGATGCTTCCCTCTGCTGCGAGATGGTCTGTGGAGCTGCCTGGTCGAGGAATGTGGTAAACTGCCAGCCATGTGCTCATGGACCAGAGGAGCCAGAGGCCCGTCGCCCCTCCTCCCACAGTGAGCAGCCGTAACTTAAAACCAGGCAGAGGGCTCCGATGTGGGCCTGCACTGCAGGACCGGGTCTGGCAGAGGGGCTCTCCGTTGATGGGGTTCAGCGGAGATCTGTCAGACGCTGACGGATACGTGCCAGACCTCCTGGTGTGAACAGTACAGTGGTGAAGTGTGTTTGTGTGTGAGGCCGACGATAAGAGACAGAGGAAGAGAAAGTGGTTCGCAGAATCACTGTTTACGTACACAAAATACTGATTTTTGCCATTTATTCGAGAAAAGACAATATTTCTATTGATCTGTTTACGTGGCTAATGAAAATTAATATTCCCCTCTCATTTACATGCAGCTGTGTATACTTTGATTGAGGCACGTCCTACAGCTACGCCCTTTAAAGAACTTTCATTTCCCTCCTGTACCAGCTGCAGTTGTGTGGTGTCGTGGTGTAAAGCTGGGGACGCCTGCCGAGTCGGCCCACATCGCCTCAACACCGCAAACACTACAGCCGACAGCCAGTCAGTTCGGGCGCTCTGCGCCTGCACGAGAGGAAATACCTGTCCACGCCCGCAGGAGGCGGTAGTCCGGATTCATCATTCAAAAGGGGAAACGAGGGCGGCGGATATACAAGCTGTTGTTATGATACGTATGTCAGACAAAGCGGCGTCTGTCGACCACTTTCACACCACTCCCACTCACCGCCGTGAAAATATCGGTGTTGGAACGATCAGATGAGATGAAGATGATAAATGACACCAGTGTTCGGTGAATCAGCAGAAAACCTTCCAACATGGTCAGACTAGAGCTGATGGTGCAGGACACACTGAAAAACCTCGGCGGACGACGCTCAGCAGCGACCCCAAACCGCCAGCCGACCAGCCGACCGCCGGCCGGCCGACCGCCGGCCTGCACCAACAGCTCTAGTCTGCCCCTGTCGGAGGCCTTTGGGCCGATTCAGCGTGTTGGCCCAGAGCTGGAGCCTGTTCTTACTAGTTGGCCGTGCCCAGAAAACCTCCAAAGGGAGGCGTCCAGGAGGATCCTGATCACCTCAGCTGGAGCAGCTGAAGGAGCAGCGGCTCTTCTCCAGCAGTCTGAGCTCCTCACCTCGTCTCTAAGGCTGGGCTGCCCCCCCGTTAGTCCACTAATCGCTCTCTTTGGTCTTAGTTGACTGAGATTTCTTTAATTGATTGTTATGTCGTCAAGTGGCGCTTTTGTGTGATTGTTCTTGTGAGAATCTCAGTTTTACAGATCTGTCGATTAAATCAACCTATTGATTAGTCAACAAGTCGGCAGAGAATTTCTTCAGAAGCCCTAGTAGTATTTTAAAGTGTGTACTGTATGTCTGGTGTTATTTAGCTGGATTCCACTGTATCAGCCATGTCAATCAATCAGGGACAGTACAGCATCATCATTAGCCTTCTCTACATGGAGCCTCTGGTGTACTCAGTGCAGCTGGTGCTGTGACAGAGAATAAAAGGCTGGATATGAGATGAGAAAGAGAGGCACTGCACTGTCAGCATTTAAAAATATACCTGCATACAAACATCACCACAGAGGGCACACGGCACGCCGACGGTTCTGATGACAAACTTCCTCTGGCTTTCCACGGGACGCCTCACCGAGAGGTCAATAACATCCGATGCTGCGTAATCCGATATGACGGATGAATGTGCAGCCGCGTCCTTCGGCAGCAGAGACGAGTCACAGCCAAGTCATAAAAGCCCTCCGCCGCCCGGCGCCTTCAACTGCTCCATTTACACCGATTGTCATTGAGATGAGGGGGGCTCTGTTGTTCAAGGCTGCCCCTGACACACATACATATGAAAAGCACAATTAACAGTAATTAGGCTTTTCCTGGCAGAAAGGGGGGCTACGTGGTAACTGAGCACGCAGCATGTGGCATGAGAAGATCTGAACGTGGTCTGACGTGGGCTCAGTCCACTATAATGTTCCCGCCCTAAAACCCAGAAATCCGTTGCCTCCCCCTAAATGCCCTGTGAAAGAATTTTGAAGCCTTAATGCGTCTTAAAAGGTCGGTTGCTAACAAGCTGCTAAATGAGACGACTTAGCGCCATCACACCGACTCGTCCTCCTTTACAGCCTCGCTGTTTATACTTGCGTCCATGTGACCGTGTTCTCGTTGGTTCAGAGCCCAACGTTAGCTTTTTACTTCTGGTGGTTGCATTTCATAAATCATAAAGTTTGTTCATCAGTGGAGATTACCTCGCTGAACAAAACATGTAAGTAGCACAAACGTGCGTTTGTCAGAGATCCTTTCCTGCAATAAACCAAAACTCAATGGAACAATCCCATTGGCTGTTTGTTGCAGGAGTCATGGCGACGCTGACTTCCTGGGTGGACTACAGATATCCCTGGAGTCCTCTATGAGATGGATTATAACAGGATCATGCACACAATGATCTCCTGCAGGACGGCCGTTTTTAAAAAAGTGACAGCCGCCAAAATGGATCGTTTCAGATAAGATAAGATACGATAAGATAAGCTTTTATTGATCCCCCTTGGGAAAATTTTTGTTTTACACAACAGTACAGAGGAGTAGGTAGCACAGTGACTAGAGAAGAAGAAGAAGAAGATCAACCTTTATTAGTCCCACGAGGGGAAATTCAATTAAAGAAATAAAGAACGCTAGAATACTATGTACAGAAAAATTAGAAGTACTGTGCACAAGAAAGGCTAAAAGTACTGTAGACAGATAACTATATATATTATATATATATATATATATATATATAATATATATGTGTATCAGGTATATCATCATATCATATTCCTGGCTCACAATGTATATAATTACATATAATTACATAATTACATATGTATGCTATGCATATACAATACCCACCCACCTGCTGCACTTTACTTATTACTATTTTACTTATCTTATGTATTTTATTGCCATTTCCTTCATTGCACCTTCTCTTTTACTTTTTACTAAACTGTATTCATCAGTACTGTTGTTGATGCTGCTTTGACACCCCAATCATCCTCCGGGGATTAATAAAGGTTCATCTTATCTCATCTCATATCTGATATCTTCAGATGGATAATGTAATGTGTTTTTGGACATTAAAGCATGTAAATATGTTCATGTACAAGTATGAACCTTGAAATGAGCATGACATGAACCTTCATGTCTTTCCTTAACGCGAACCAAAACTTCAAACCGCCCTCTCCTCCCATTTTCTCTTTCCCGCTAACCTCCCGGTCGGACGTCATCTCTGGATCACTCTCTACAAACTGAGCTGTGAGTACTTTACTCCAGAGGCTGAACACTACCTTGTGTTTTCCATTGACATTGTAACTTACACGATAAACGCATCATTAAAGATCGTGATGTTGCATCAGTAGAAATATGCACTTTAAAATTTCACTTTTTGTATGTTGGTGCCTTTTTTGTTCAGTTTGATTTGTTCAATAAAAGAATATTGGAAATAATTTCATTTCATTTTTTAAAAATTCAACAAGGTGTTTGTTGTACTTTAGCAGTATAAACAGAAAGCAACAGAACTGAGTATACTTTATAATGTTTATTTATCACAAGTATTATTGTTTGATATTCAGCGTTATCACATAGTTCCAACCGTTCAGCCCTACTAGAGTCACAAATTATGGCTTTAATTACAACACTGCTGCAGCTGGAATACCTTTAATCACTGATTCCCTTTATCAGAGTTGCCACATTCATTTACATGGAGAGTGGTTCGATTCAGAGAGCTGGAGTCAAAAGAAAACGGTGAAAATCTCTGAAGGAACTGGATACTGCGTCACTTCTAGCCCTCCGTTAACACAATGTGCTGTATCCCGGCTCAGAGAGGAGCCCACCGCCTCTGTAGATCAGCCTCAAACTGACTTCCAGGCCTCATCCGGTTGCCTTTTTGACTTACAGCGTCTCAGACATCTACACATGATGACCAATGAAGGGCAGGAAAAGTAGTCAGCACATTTTGAGAGCTACAAATGACGGCTAAAAGAAATCCCTGCAGGCGTCTCGAAGTTTAAATCAGGTTGAAGAGGGGTCAGGTCTGTTTTTTGATAAATACCTGCAGGCGACCCATTCAAAGCCCACAGGAAGCAGGGTCTGGGGGACATGCTAGGACTTGCTGAACCTAAACTACATCCACTGAGGTATGTCCAGGCTGTTCTGGGCTGGACTAAAAAGGAGGAGCAGGGAGGGGCATTAAGTGCTTCCTGGAGAGAGGGTTCATACAAAAAGACACAGCCCGATATCACCATCACCAGGGGACACAGACGTAAAGAGACGTAACCCTAACCCTACCCCTACCCCTACCCCTAACCCCATTACCGGGGGACATAGACGTAAAGGGACGTAACCCTAACCCTACCCCTACCCCTACCCTTACCCCTACCCCTAACCCTAACCCCATTACCGGGGGACATAGACGTAAAGAGACGTAACCCTAACCCTACCCCTACCCCTACCCCTAACCCCATTACCGGGGGACATAGACGTAAAGGGACGTAACCCTAACCCTACCCCTACCCCTACCCTTACCCCTACCCCTAACCCTAACCCCATTACCGGGGGACATAGACGTAAAGAGACGTAACCCTAACCCTAACC